>SJYT01010716.1:137386-195063 GCA_006410635.1 Cephalophus harveyi | reverse complement strand
AGGGTGGTGTCATCTGCATATCTGAGGTTATTGATATTTCTCCCGGCAATCTTGATTCCAGCTTGTGCTTCTTCCAGCCCAGCGTTTCTCATGATGTACTCTGCATATAAGCTAAATAAGCAGGGTGACAATATACAGCCTTGACGGACTCCTTTTCCTATTTGGAACCAGTCTGTTGTTCCATGTCCAGTCCTAACTGTTGCTTCCTGACCTGCATACAGATTTCTCAAGAGGCAGGTTAGGTGGTCTGGTATTCCCATCTCTTTCAGAACATTTTTATAAATCAATTTTTATAAACCAGCTATTTTGCTAGGCATCACACATACTATACCCTATTTTTCCTCACACAAATATCAAATTTGAAATTATTATATGCAAAGGAAAAATTGGGAAACAGTTTCAAAGTATTTTAAAAACTTGACCTATTAATATGAAAGCATGGTTTATACTGTTTTCTTGGATTCCAAAGCCTGTTTTACAGCAGAGCAAAAGTAACATATTCAGATTAAAGTTTAGTGTTTAAAAAATAAAAAATCTTAAATTTTAATGTTATCAGATTATGTTCTAGAGCCATTTCTTCTTTGCTGTCTTTCTGGCAAAGTATACAAACAATTTCCTCATGGCTTCAATTAATTTTATATATTCAATTCTGAATTTTTTTTTAATTCAAATCTATAAAAAAAATTCAAATCTATAAAGTGAACTGATCTCTCAACTTGGAGAAATCTATTACCTGATATATCTATCACTGAATCACTGAACTTCTATTCCTCCAAACTTGCTCCTTTGGTATTGATGTATCATTCAGTAATTCTACGCCTCATATATTATCCAAAGAGGAAGCCATGATATCAACATTGTCTTAATTGTCCTCTGTTTTCACTGTTAATTCTAACTCCTATGTATCTTATTAATCCTTTTCATCCTCTTTATGACATTAGCACTATCCTGTAGGTCATTAATCCCTACAGACTGAATTAAAACAGTTGAATGCAGTTTTGCCTACCAGGAATCCACAATGAACTCAGATGACCTTTCTATAACAAAAATTAGATCAAGTTACCTCCAGTTTTACATGTTTTCAGAATCTCTTCATTACTTTAATAAAAGCTATGTTCCTCACAAGATTTGCAAGATTCATCTTCTGGCTCAACTTTCAACTTGCTTTTTATTCTGACCTAAATTACATGCTGAAACTGTATTTTGTGATAGTCACTCAGTCGTGTCCGACTCTTTGTGACCCCATGGACTGTAGCCCGTCAGGCTTCTCTCTCCATGGGGATTTTCCAGGCAAGAATGCCCTTCTCCACAAACTATATTTTACTGCTTTTAAAATTGGATATGCCATGTTCTCTCTTCTCTGCATTCTTTGACATATGACAGTGTTTCTACCAGTGTGAGACCTTCTTACCTCTTATTTATTGTGCTGCTTTCTCACTGCTACTACCAAATTTTTATTTTTATTTTTTTGAATGATGGTTTACATTTTTTTTTTTTTTTTTGGTGATGCTGCATGACAGAACTCTGAAATGGTCCGAATGGGCTACAGTTATGCTGTTTGCAGGGCTGCACTGCTTTAGAAAGTTATAATACAGAATTTCCTTGCCTCCTTGAAACTTCCAGGGCCTGCCTGCAGGTCCCTAGCTTGTTACTCTTTCTATCCCCAAGCCAATATGGCTGGTAGTGTTGTTCACATCATTTCCTTCTGACACTGAGAATCTTGCCTCCATCTTTTACTTACTAGAGCTTTTGTAATTACATAGGTCCACCCAGATAAACCAGGGTAATCTTCCAGTTTCAAACTGCTTAATCATATTTGCAAATTCCCTTCTTTCCAAGTAAGGTAACATGTTTATAGATTCACAAGTTTAGGATGGAACATCCTTAGGGGATGTTCTGTCATTATTGTGCCTACAATATTGATTCTTGAGTATCCAGATTAAAAGTAAATTCTCCCCCAAAGCTCCATGTTACAGTTACATGCCACTCCTATATGTGAGCATCATAACTTCTTAGTTGTTTTTACCAGGCTAAAGTAAACAAGACAATCACTGACCCCATGTAGTTTATAATCTACTGAATTATAAAGAAAATTAAGTAAGTATGCACACAATGTCAGGAATTTGGGTCACTACTGTATTCCCAGTTACCATCAAAATTCATTCCATCTAGTATGCTTAAGTATCCTACATATTTAAATATTTTGAATGAATGAGAGAATAAATAAGTAGAAAATACATTTTCTACTTAAATATATTTAATACACCTCACAAAACTTCTTCTAATCATTAATTGTATATGTATCTGTAAAGATTTTTTTTTAATATCTCATCCAGCCTTCAAGTCTTGTTTACACTGTTTTCATTCTCTTTCTCTAGAAAAGGTATGCATTGTCCAAAACTCTGACTTTGTACATCTGCCTCATTACAAACAAACAAACAAACATTTAATTGGGGAAAACAACCTTCCTATACAATCTTTCATACACTCATACAGTCTTTCTGTATACTTGCAATGAACAACCTTGAAAATAAGAACACATGTTTCATAGTAAGATGAAAAAGGAAAGGAATAAAAACTAGGCATATACTTAACAAACAAAGTAAAAATCTTGCATAATATGAAAACTACAATATATCTTGAGAAACTAAATGATATCTAAATAACTGGAAGTACAATCCATGCTCATGACTGAAAGATTTATCCTGTTCAAATAGCAACACTCACCAATCTTATCTACAAGTTCAACACATTCCCCATCACAATGCCAGATGACTTTATTACTGAAATGGACAAGCTGATTGCAAAATTCATATAAAATTATAAGTAACCAGAAGAGCCAAAACAACTTTGAAAAATAAAACACAATATATGACCTCACACTTTTCTACTTCAAAGATGGTAATCAACACAGTATGAAACTCAAACTGGAACAGAGATAAAGTTCAATGGAGAGAACGAGATCTCCCACAGGTCATGAGAGAGGGAGAGAGAGAGTGAGTGTGAAAGTGTGTGCTCAGTCATGTCCAACCCTTTGCAGCCCCCTAACCCTGCCAGGCTCCTCTTTCCATGAAATTTCCTAGTCAAGAATACTGTAGTAGGTTGTCATGTCCTACTCCAGGGGATCTTCCCGACCCAGGATAGAACTTTCATCTCCTGGGCCTCCTGCATTGGCTGGCAGATTCTTTACCACTAATGCTATCTGGGATGCCAGTTAAAATGAACAGAAAATCCACACACATATAGCCAAATGATTTTCTACAAAGGTGCCATGACCATCCAAAGAGAAAAGAAGAGTCTTCACAATGACTGATACTGGGACGACTAAATAGCCCCATGCAAAACATCAAGATGCACCCTTACCCTATAGCTTATTTAAAAATTAAATAAAAATTGATCCAAGACCTAAATATATGAGCCAAAGCTATAAAACTCTTTCAAGAAAACAAAAGAGTAAATCTCTTTTACCTCAGATTTGGCAAAGGATTCTTAGAAATTACACAAAAACATGGGCAATAAACAAAACAGAAAAACTGGATTAATCAGTGTTAAAAACTTATTGCTTCAAGGCCAGCATCAGTAAGCTGAAAAAATACAGAATAGGGAAAATATTTGTAAGCCATTTTTCTGATAAAGGACTTGTATCAAGAATATATTTTAAAAAATTTTACAATTATATCAAAATACAAAAAAATTAAAAGATGAATAAATGCTCTGAAAATTATTAATATTTCTTCCAGGCAGATATACAAATATTTGGCCACTAAGCACATGAAAAGATGCTTGACATCATTAGTCATCATAAAAATGCAAATCCAGAACACAGTGTGATATTACTTCATATCTGCTAGGATAAAGTATTACAGGAAGATGACAATGTATGATGGTGAAAAAATAGAGAAATTGGAACACTTATACACTCCTGGTGGAAATATAAAATATCACAGCCACTTGGAAAACAGACTGATAGTCCTCTCATGATTAAAGGTAGAATTTTCCTATGGCCCAGCAATTCTACTCTTAAGTATACATCCAAGAGGAATCAATATATATGTCCACATCAAAAACTGTATATGAATACTCAAACAGCATTATTCATATAAGCAAAAGATGGAACAATTTGTATGGAAATACAAAAAACCTCAAATAGCCAAAGCAATCTTGAGAATGAAGAATGGAACTGGAGGAATCAACCCGCCTGACTTCAGGCTCTACGTCAAAGCCACAGTCATCAAGACAGTATGGTACTGGCACAAAGACAGAAATATAGATCAATGGAACAAAATAGGAAGCCCAGAGATAAATCCATGTACCTATGGAAACCTTATCTTTGACAAAAGAGGCAAGAATATACAATGGATTAAAGACAATCTCTTTAACAAGTGGTGCTGGGAAAACTAGTCAACCACTTGTAAAAGAATGAAACTAGAACACTTTCTAACACCATACACACAAATAAACTCAAAATGGATTAAAGATCTAAATATAAGACCAGAAACTATAAAACTCCTAGAGGAGAACATAGGCAAAACACTCTTCAACATAAATCACAGCAGGATCCCCTACGACCCACCTCCCAGAATACTGGAAATAAAATAAAAAAATAAACAAATGGGACCTAATTAAAATTAAAAGCTTCTGCACAACAAAGGAAACTATAAGCAAGGTGAAAAGACAGCTTTCAGAATGGGAGAAAATAATAGCACATGATGCAACTGACAAACAACTAATCTCAAAAATATACAAGCAACTCATGCAGCTCAATTCCAGAAAAATAAATGACCCAATCAAAAAATGGGCCAAAGAACTAAACAGACATTTCTCCAAAGAAGACATACAGATGGCTAACAAACACATGAAAAGATACTCAACATCACTCATTATCAGAGAAATGCAAATCAAAACCACAATGAGGTATCATTTCACACCAGTCAGAATGGCTGTAATCCAAAAGTCTACAAGCAATAAATGCTGGAGAGGGTGTGGAGAAAAGGAAACCCTCTTACACTGTTGGGGAGAATGCAAACTAGTACAGCCACTATGGAGAACAGTGTGGAGATTCCTTAAAAAACTGGAAACAGAACTGCCTTATGACCCAGCAATCCCACTGCTGGGCATACACACTGAGGAAACCAGAATTGAAAGAGACATGTGTACCCCAATGTTAATTGCAGCACTGTTTATAATAGCCAGGACATGGAAGCAACCTAGATGTCCATCAGCAGATGAATAGAAAAGAAAGATGTGGTACATATGCACAATGGAGTATCACTCAGCCATTAAAAAGAATACATTTGAATCAGTTCTAATGAGGTGGATGAAACTGGAGCCTATTATACACAGTGAAGTAAGCCAGAAAGAAAAACACCAATACAGTATACTAATGCATATATATGGAATTTAGAAAGATGGTAATGATAACCCTGTATGTGAGACAGCAAAAGAGACACAGATGTATAGAACAGTCTTCTGGACTCTGTGGGAGAGGGCAAGGGTGGGATGATTTGGGAGAATGGCATTGAAACATGTATAATATCATATAAGAAACAAATCGCCAGTCCAGGTTCGATGCATGATACAGGATGCTTGGGGCTGTGCACTGGAATGACCCAGAGGGATGGTATGGAGAGGGAGGTGGGAGGGGGTTTCAGGATGGGGAACACATATACACCCATGGCGGATTCATGTTGATGTATGGCAAAACCAATACAATATTGTAAAGTAATTAGCCTCCAATTAAAATAAATAAATTTATATTAAAGAAAAATAAGGAAGTTTCACATGTGCCCTGGTTGGAGGCTGTTAGCCTAGGCATGCCAAAGACAGATAAATAGAAGGTGGGGCATCCTATCCTATGTGATGAGTGAAGCATGCATATTTGGCTTTCTCTGGTTGGTCCTGACTTGGAAGCAGAGTCAAAAATGAAGGAAGCCATCAGTTACTAATCAAATCCTGATTATCTAAGGCCGACTGTCACAGAAGTTATTGTTTAGCTTCCTGGATTATCACTGGAGATAGCAATCTGGCTTCAAGTCTGATTCATTGTAGGCTGGCTTCCTGGACTGTTTAGTCTAGATGAACAGGTGCTGCGGGTTGTGGGTCAAAACTCCATTTTCATGTCTGGTCCAGCCATTGTCTGTCTGTATGTTCAGTCTCCCAGGAGTATAATGCCCTAATTTAGAGACAGACTTCCTAAACTCTCAGGTTGCCTCTGTTTTGACTCAATCCTTTCTCCCCCACTTTTCTTTTCCCTGAGAAAATAAAAGTAACTACCAATTAAAAAAAAAAAAAGGAAATATATCCATCAACTGCAGGATGAATAAACAACATATGGTATGCCCATACAATAGAATATCCAACTATAAAAGCAATGAAGTACTGATACATACAAGACAAATGAATCTTGAGACTATATGGTAAATCAAGTAGTCAAAAATATCACAAATTTTATGACTGCACTCACATAAAATGATTCAAAAATAAAAATATAGAGACTAAAAAATAAATAATTGCTTAGGGATGGGTATAGAGACAAAAGGCTTAAAAAGATAATAGTCACAAGATATGGGGTTTCCTTTTGAGGTGATAAAATGTTTTATAATTGACTGCAGATTACTGCACATATCTGTGAATATACTAAAGCACACATACACACACACAATGAATTGCAAGCTTTGAATCAGTGAACTGTATGGCATGTGAGTCACATCTCAATAAAATTGTTGGAAAATAGTCAACTAATACAAATTTCATTGTATAATGTAAAAAGGTCTTTAACATTTTATCTCTCAAGTGCTAAACAATAAAGGAGGAAATACATGACAATTCCACTATTTAAGGTAAATATATTTTTCTAAAGCACTTAGATGTTGCTTAATTTCCTCAATGCCTGTGACATCACCAGTATCTTCAAACAGACAAAAATGGAGACCAGTTTGGAAAATTCCGTGAGCAGATGAAACCAGTTTAGTGCTATAAGCAAAGCTTAATTTAGCTTATTTTGCTAGATTAACATGACCTGGGTCACTTTTTATTTATACATCTTGAAATCATACACAAAAGTAACAACTATTTATCAAAATCTATAAGAGACAACCACCATTTCATATCATTTAAGAAAATTCTAGTATTACAACCAATCTCTGTGAAGGACAGTCACTGCCTCCTCACTACAAAAAAACGCTTAATAACGATATACCCCTGAGCCTCATTCCTGTTTGGTTTGAGTACTTCTGGTTCACAAACAATCTTTTTGCTATGTGCACAATAAACTTTACTGAGAACTGCTTTGGTGATTCATTGGTTTTACCCCTGTTATTTCTGAACTTTCGACAGCTCAAATATAGTGTCCCTTAGTGATAGTCAAAAGCTCCTTAAAGCTCTCATGTAGGTGTTTGTTTGGAAATCAATTTCCGTTTCTCTTTTAGTAAATGATACACACTTATATCAAGCTGATAAACAGGTGAAGAGAGACATTCCAATTTGTAGCTGTTTTATCTTTGTGCCTCTAATACTCTTTCTTTTATTCCTATTTAAGTCAATACATTACTTTATTCTAGTGTGTGTGTGTATAATATAATGAAACATCATAAATATCTTGAGAGAGTAAGCACAATGCAAAGTTATTTCAATAGAACCTAGAATAAAGGTCTGCCCCAAGAAGAGGGAGAAAATAAGGAACTTACTTGTCATAGGTTGACTTCTTTCAGAAGCAGACTCTGAAGCAGTAACGAGGGAGGAGGCTGTGTTCTCTTGGGGTCATCAGCCATGGATGAGGAAAAAGGAAGTTGAACAAGAGGAAGACATCAAGCTGCAAGACAGTTTCAATGAAAGGTTCCAGTCAACTCTGCAGTGAGTTCTGAGGATGGGATGACCTATCCAAGTGGTTCCAGGACTATGGATGAGAAAGCAGGGCCTTTTTACGCCTGTAAGCAATCACTGGATATGGACCAATCACAGGTGGGGTCATGACCTTTATGATAATCAAGTTTAGTTGAGGCAATCATGAAGCATGATGGTAGTAATCTCTTATAAGAGCTGACAGCTGAGTCCTGGATGCCAGCTGCTGTCATATCAGCTGGGATAAATGGATCATATCTCAATACCATCATCCCGTTAAAAGAAATATTATCTTAAATAATATGGTATCTAAATTAATACTTAATAAACTAATTATATGCAGAATGAAATAAAGCATAAGAACACAATAACTTCACATACACTTTTTATTTTGAAAATGCATCTGTCAATCTTATTATTGTGCATATGAGGTCCTATTTTTTTTCCCCCCCTTTGGCTACTTTTCAAACTTTTATCTTTTTTTTTTTTTTAGCAATTTTTAATGAGTTTTCTAGACTTGGTTTTCTCTGTGTTCATCATATTTGGGGGCGTGGAACTATTCTTAAATCCTTGGTGTTTTTCTTCCCTTTGCCCTGCCTCACTCCACTCAGGTCCATCTCCCAGTACTTTAACTAGGATAATTGTCTTTCATTTTTGTCTAAATGTTTCTTATGCTCTTTTCTCCATTTTTCACCCATTTTTCTCTTCAGATTGTACTTACCTATATTATACTTTACTGATTCTCTTTTTGTTCATCCAATCTGCTGTTAAAACCATTTAAGGAGATAGCAATCACTATATTGTATTTTCTTTTTTCTAATCCAATTGTTATCTCCTATCTATGAGCTCTCCTATGAAAATTTCATCTTGTTAGGTACAGTTAGTTATAGTTGTTTTAATGTTTTTAATAACACATCTTGATCGTATGTGTGTCTATTTTTGTTGAACTTTTTGTGTTGGTTTTAAATAATTTAGTACTGTATTTAGATGTGTCTGGTAATTTTAGATGTAATAGTAGTTGCTGTGTGTTAAAAAAAAAAAAAAGTTTTAGAAGTGTAGCTTTTATCTTCCCCCAGAAAGGATCGAATGTTCTGTTGACAATTATGTGTACTAGAATTCAGACATCATTGGGACTGGCCTATTTATGGTTTTCTTTTTTTAGTAGAACTTAGTTTTTTAGGGGACTCAGCTACAAATCTAATATATTCACTAAAGCTACTCATACTGGGTATGGCCTACACTCCACATTTTAAAACCCAAATACTACAAGACAATGAAAAATTCTGATGAGTTTTCAGGACACTTAACTTAAGGTTTCTGTTTGCCTTCCTGGCCTCTTAATCCATGCCAATAAATATGAAAATGCTTTCAGAGGATACATGGCATAGACTATTAAGCTAATCTCTTTGCTGTTTTTGTTTGTTTTTTCTTCTTCAGAACAGGCACCCCTCAGCTTTTGCTCTACCTTTGAATCTCTGAACTTCAGAGATTCTTGTGTTCTAACCCTAAGACACCAGTAAAAGCACTGAGCGGCTACTCTCTTCTTGGACTGCTCTCTGTTGTATATAGATAAGCAAAGGGGGAGGGTGACACTCAAGGCTTGGTGCAACTTACTAAATCTCCCATTGAAGAAAATAAATAAGTCAATTTGAATTTTCCATGAGACTAGTAAAAGGGTTTGTGAGCTATCCTGGGCTTTGAAGCAGAGATAAGCAATGTAAAAAGGTAGAGGATACAGAAGGGGTGGAAGTCACAGCCACAGCCAGGTTATAGGGTCACATTATGTCCATCACCTTTGGCAGCACTGCCGTGATTCCCATACAGACGATGTATCTCGCGTCCCTAATACTGAGGCAGCTGAATCAAGTGCTCGGAGACCTGAGCAGTTCTGTTCTTGCTAGGATGATCCTATGGCATGTTTTTGTCATGGTCCTAGTGATGAGTAGCCTTTAAACTGCTCAATATTTTCGGCAATTTAGTGAGATACCTAGCAAAGTCTCAAATTATTTTCTGCTGTTTGTGCAGAATGAATTATATCACATTCAACCAATTTATACTGTCACCAATGATGTTTACAAGTGTTTCCCAGCACTCATCATACTTTCAGGTTGCTGTCCACTGAATAAGTGAAAAAGTATATTTCATTATTATTTTACATTTTATTTAATTGAAATATGAGTAAACACAATCATATTTTTTTTATTTTTTAAAAACAGCTATAATGTATTGATTGCTTGATATGTGCCACTAGTTTGTGAAGTGTTTTATATTAATCTTCCCATTTAACACTTGGACTTCCCTATGGCTCAGATGGTAAAGATTCTGCCTGCAATGCGGGAGACCCAGATTCGATCCCTGGGTTGGGAAGATCCTCTGGAGAAGGGAATGGCAACCCACTCCAGTATTCTTGTCTGGAGAATCCCATGGACGGAGGAGCCTGGAACGCTACAGTCCATGGGGTCACAAAGAGTCAGACACGACTGAGTGACTTCATTTTCACTTTCTTTCCCATGAAATTAAAAGACGCTTACTCCTTGGAAGAAAAGTTATGACCAACCTAGATAGCATATTGAAAAGCAGAGACATTACTTTGCCAACAAAGTTCTGTCTAGTCAAGGCTATGGTCTTTCCAGTGGTAATATATGGATGTGAGTTGGACTGTGAAGAAAGTTGAGGGCTGAGGAATTGATGCCTTTGAACTGTGGTGTTGGAGAAGACTCTTGAGAGTCCCTTGGACTGCAAGGAGATCCAACCAATCCATTCTAAAGGAGATTAGCCCTGGGTGTTCTTTGGAAGGAATGATGCTAAAGCTGAAACTTCAGTATTTTGGCCACTTCATGTGAAGAGTTGACTCATTGGAAAAGATTCTGATGCTGGGAGGGATTAGGGGCAGGAGGAGAAGGGGATGACAGAAGATGAGATGGCTGGATGGCATCACCAACTCGATGGACGTGAGTTTGAGTGAACTCTGGGAGTTGGTGATGGACAGGGAGGCCTGGCGTGCTGCTATTCATGGGGTCACAAAGAGTCGGACACAATCGAGCGACTGAACTGAACTGAACTGAACAGTAACACTTTTGATGTAGCTGCTAGTGTCATTTCTATTGCATGATTGAGGAAACAATTGTTTAGAAATATAAAATGACTTGTCTAATATACTATGACAATTGAGTTTGGTGATCAGATTTCAAGCCAAGTAGTGTGGCTGCAAAATCCATGTGTTTAAGTAATATGCTTCAGCACTTCCAGCTAATATTGATATAAAATATTTTTATTTGTTCATTTGATTGACTTAAAATTGTCATATTTTTCCAATAAGAAAACAAAAAGGTGAATCTTATTTTATAATCATAATGAAGACAATAAAAATGATTTATTACTGCCGCTAAGTCACTTCAGTCATGTCCGACTCTGTGCAACCCCATAGACGGCAGCCCACCAGGCTCCCCCGTCCCTGGGATTCTCCAGGCAAGAACACTGGAGTGGGTTGCCATTTCCTTCTCAGAACCTTAAATACATGACCAGTGCTAATGTCATTTAATACCAAAATGTTAATAATTCACTAGAAAACTATCAGAAAAATTGTAAAGTTTAGCTATATGTAGTGTCCCAAACTGGTAAAATGTATTAAATAAATAACTAATTACTACAGACCTATGTTTTCTAACTGATTTTTTCTTCATATATACATACATACATATATATATATAATGCTATGCATGTGTGCATATATATACAGAGATATATTTGTGTGTGTGTGTGTGTATATATATATATATATATGTAAGTGTGTGCATGTGAGCATGTGTTCTGAGAGGTCTTCTGAATTAAAAAAAAGTTCTATAATAACACAAATAGTGAAGAATGTTTTTAAAAACACTAAAGTGAAACAAGCCAAACAAAAGATACAGCCCGAAAATATTTCTTATGGGCTGGTCTTAAACAAATTATCTACTTTGCTAGAGAAACCACCTGTAACAGGAACTCTAAATGTAGACTATGTAATCCTCTACATTGGAATCAAAAGTGATACTGTAACATTTGATTAACTGGCCCTACATGATGGAATAAAACATGAATATGTTCTCCAAAGGTATTTCCACTCCTTAATGAATTGCAAATGGATGCTATATGTGTTTACATTTTTGATCTGTGTCCTAAAATCATCTTGGGGTTATGCTGAAGCAATATAATTCTTATAATGTTTGTCCATTGTTAAAATTCTGAGAGTAATATCCAGAAAAAGATCTCAATTTTATTATCCTTTTCACATCATTTTCCTTTCTTTGAACATTTCTGACATTCACACCAAAAGCTTTATACTATGACAAGCACCAAAGGTATATTATATTTGCAGATTGCTAATTTTTTGAAAATATGATCATTGCTATTGGTATGACCTAGTTTTCTCTTTGGACTATATTTATGGGCTTTCCTGGTAAAGAATCCACCTGCAATGAGGGAGATGTGGGTTCAATCCCTGGGTTGGGAAGATCCCCTGGAGAAGGGAAAGGATACCCACTCCAGTGTTGTGACCTGGAGAATTCCATGGACTGTATAGTTCATGGGGTTGCCTTGAGTCAGACACAACTGAGTGACTTTCACTTAAATACTTGCTTACTACATTTATATCTCCATATTTGAAGAAAAAAAAAATAATCTGCTGGCCATTAGCATACTAACTCCTCTTCCCAATTCATACTTTAAATGTACTCTTACTTTTGGCCATAATTCTACCAGTTTTTTCATTCAAGGTTTTAATAAAAATAGAAAGTGCAAGGAAACATGACTTGAACACATAGTTGAGTGAAAGGAAATATGTTTTCTATCTCTCTTGAGAATAATAACTTCCTATCTTCCTAGGAAAAGATTGATAGTTACTTGTTGCTATGGCCAGAAACAATCTGAGTCAGGTTTAAAGTCATTAGATTTGATCCATGTTTGTTCTCCAACAGCATACTTCTTTGAATTAGTCAAGCAACAACAACTTTATTCTGCTGCCCAGACTTCTAAGCATCTACCAATCACGAAGAGCTACATTTAATAACATGCTTTCACAGAAGTTCAGCCAATCCCTAAACAGGACCACTTTTCAAAGTCCTCCAATCGGTGAGAATTCTACTTTCTTTAACTCTTTACAAGCTCAGAGCACTATTCTTCCTCTCTTTCTAGGAAAAGACTGATCGCTAAAACAAAAGAATACAATCTTTCTTTCAGGCAGTGAATGACGGTCTCTCCATTTCTTTATTCTTCAATGAAAATGTAACTAAATACATTTTACTTTTAATGTCAGATTAATGTTTATGTTAATGTCAGATTCTGAAGAGAGAGACAGAGAAAACAAAGATAACCTGATGGATTTACTAACAACTGAGATGAAGGAATTCACAGGTGGAGCAAGTTTATGGGGATAAGATATGGAGCACAACTAGACATGCTGAGTTAAAGAAACATAATTAGATAAACAAGAGTAGACTTTGGCTCAACAAACCTGTCTTGATTTTAGCCTGGAGAAAATAGACAATCTATAAACAATCAATATATAAGTGGAAATTTTAGTGATCATAACAAAGAGATAAAGACCAACTACTAAGATCTGAGGCACTCCAACTTCAAGAGATCTTAAAATCTGGAGCCTTCTAAAGAGACTGAGAAGAAGCTACTGATCCAGCAAGAAGAAAACCAGGAGAGTGGGTCCCAGAAGCCAAGAGAAGGACTTTCCCCTCCATGTATGAAGAAGTGAGAGAGTGTACCAGATATGGGTTAGATGTCACAGAAGATGGTACTCCTGAAATATCCATTAAATCTAATAACTTGAAGGTCATTGAAAATTTTGACAAAAACAGATCTGATGGTCTCAGAGTATGAGCAGGAGTATTAAAGGCTCTTTCAAGGAGTTAAAGGTGATAAAAGTGAAAAGTATTCATTTCTCATGTGAATTTGATCAATGTCATCTTAATGTTGAACATGTCTTTTTTGAACAAGCCTAAACTGACATTCTAATATACAAATGTTGTGGATTTCTCAGGGGCTTATAGTAAGCAGTTCTGGCTGAACAATGATAGAAGCCTTTTATTTTACAAAGTATCTGTAGACTTAGTGTCCTATATATTTTGAAACTATAATCTTATAGTTACTCATGCCTCTGGATTTTAAGAAAATTACACTAAAAGAAAGATTAGTACTTAAACTAATTTAAGTACTCAGTGTTTTATAATTTTGCTTAACTGACTTTGTACTTACAGACTTCCAAAGTGGCTCAGTGGTAAAGAATCCACCTGCCAATGCAAGAGATGTGGGTTTGATCCCTGGGTTGGGAAGATTCCCTGGATAAGAAAATGGCAACCCAATCCAGTATTCTTGTTGGGAAATCCCATAGAAAGAAGAGCCTAGCGGGCTACAGTCCAAATATCTGAACATGACTTAGAGGCTATGTACTTAGATGTTCTTAAAATGGCATGCCAAGTCATATCTAATTCATGTCACTATTTAATTACTCTAAATCAATTATATTTATGTCCCTAAATTCCTGAATTTAAAAATTACTTTTCAGTTCAGTCACTCAGTCGTGTCTGACTCTTTCCAACCCCATGAATCGCAGCATGCCAGGCCTCCCTGTCCATCACCAACTCCTGGAGTTCACTCAAATTCATGTCCATCAAGTCGGTGATGCCATCCAGCCATCTTATCCTCTGTCGTCCCCTTCTCCTCCTGCCCCCAATCCCTCCCAGCATCAGAGTCTTTTCCAATGAGTCAGCTTTTCACATGAGGTGGCCAAAGTATTGGAGTTTCAGCTTTAGCATCAGAAACAACCAGATTGAAAGTAATCTCTTAGTTCCTCAACTAGGAAGACAGCTAATCAAATGTCTGATGAAATGACATTTAATAAATAATTTCACACTGTAACTGCAGCAATCCTTCACTGAATCCCTTAAGATTTAATACTATCAAGGTCATGGATTTTCCTTCTTCCCTAATTTAAATACATACAATGTATGACTTTGGAGAAGAAAATGGCAACCCACTCCAGTATTCTTGTCTGGAGAATTCCATGGACAGAGGAGCCTAGTGAGCTATATTCCATGGGGTCGCAGAGTCAGACATGACTAAAGTGACTTAGCACAATGTATGACTTCTCACGAGATGTACTAGTTTTAAAATTGCAGTTCTATTATTCAAGGCAGGAGTGCATAATTGTGTTTCTAACAGCATATAGTTTGTAATGCCCTAATATCTCCAATCGGAGAAGGCAATAGCAAGCCACTCCAGTACTCTTGCCTAGAAAATCCCATGGATGGAGGAGCCTGGTGGGCTGCAGTCCATGGGGTCGCTGGAAGTTGGATGCGACTGAGCGACTTCACTTTCACTTTTCGCTTTCACACAATGGAGAAGGAAATGGCAACCCACTCCAGTGTTCTTGCCTGGAGAATCCCAGGGACGGGGGAGCCTGTTGGGCTCCTGTCTATGGGGTCGCACAGAGTCGGACACGACTGAAGCGACTTAGCAGCAGCAGCAGCAATATCTCCAATAGAGTCAATTTTTACCTATTTAGGAAATTGAAGGGAAAGCTGTTATTCTTTAGGACAAAGTGCAATTCATTTATTCATGTATACAAATATGTGAGTTTATTCTATGAATATAGATCCTTCTGAGGCATATTGAATATATATTACACCATATAATAATTTTTTGTTGTTGTTCAGTTGCTCAGTCCTGTCTGATTCTTTGCAACCCCATGGACTGCAGCATGCCAGGCTTCCCTGTCCTTCACTGTCTCCTGGAGTTTGCGCAAACTCACGTCCGTTGAGTCGATGATGCCATCCAACCATCTCATCCTCTGTTGCCCCCTTCTCCTCCTGCTCTCAGTCTTTCCCAGTAGCAGGGTCTTTTCCAAGGTTCTGGCTCTTCAGATCAGGTGGCCAAAGTATTGGAGCTTCAGCTTCAGCATCAGTCCTTCCAATGAATATTCTCACTCACTGGGATTCAGTGCAGATCAGAGTCATGAGGACACAGAGACTAGTCACTGGACGTCTCTACTGAGATGCTTACATCTTCTCAAAACATAGTACTTGGATTCCCCCAAAGCAAGAGTTGAACCATAAAGAAGGCTGAGCATTGAAGAATTGATGCCTTTGAACTGTGGTATTGGAGAAGACTGCAGTCCCTTGGACTGCAAGGAGGTCAGTTCTAAAGGAAACCTGATTGCTGAGCACTGAAGAAACCCTGAATATTCAATGGAAGACTAATGCCAAAGCTGAAGCTCTAATACTTTTGCCTATCTCATATGAAGAGCAGACTCATTGGAAAAGACCCTGATGCTGAGAAAGATGAAGGCAGGAGGAGAAGGGGACAGCAGAGGGTGAGATGGTTAGATGGCATCACCAACTCAATACACATGAGTTTGAGCAAACTCTGGGAGATGGTGAAAGATAGGAAGACTGTTGTGCTGCAGTCCATGGGGTCACAAAGAGTCAGACACAATTTAGCGATTGAACAAAAACAACAAGGCAAGAAATCTAAAAGAGTGAAGCAAGGATGAAAATGCAATGCCTTTTACAACCTAATCGAGGAATTTACTCACTTCTGTCTTATGCTATTCACTACAAGCCATCCCCCTAGTTCACCTTAAACCCCTGAGAAGGGTTTCTAAGTCTATCTCTCAAAAAGAAAAATAGCAAAAGATCACAAACATACTGTTAAACCACTAAAGGATCTGTATGGCATTATTTATTTATTTATTTTACTTTATTTTACTTTAGAATACTGTATTGGTTTTGCCATACATCAACATGAATCCACCATGGGTGTACACCTGTTCCCAATCGTGAACCCCACTCCCACTTCCCTCCCCATACCATCTCTCTGGGTCATCCCAGTGCACCAGCCCCAAGCATCCTGTATCCTGCATTGAATCTAGACTGGCGATTTGTTTCTTTATGATATTATACATGTTTCAATGCCATTCTCCCAAATCATCCCACCCTCGCCCTCTCCCACAGAGTCCAAAAGACTGTTCTATACATGTGTGTCTCTTTTGCTGTCTCACATACAGGGTCATCATTACAATCTTTCTAAATTCCATATATATGTGTTAGTAAATTGTATTGGTGTTTTTCTTTTGGCTTACTTCACTCTGTATAATAGGCTCCAGTTTCATCCATCTCATTAGAACTGATTCAAATGTATTATTTTTAATGGCTGAGTAATACTGCATTGTGTATATGTACCACAGCTTTCTTATCCATTCATCTGCTGATGGACATCTAGGTTGCTTCCATGTCCTGGCTATTATAAACAGTGCTGCGATGAACATTGGGGTACACGTGTTTCTTTCAATTCTGGTTTCCTCAGCGTGTATGCCCAGCAGTGGGATTGCTGGGTCATAAGGCAGTTCTATTTCCAGTTTTTTAAGGAATCTCCACACTGTTCTCCATAGTGGCATACTAGTTTGCATTCCCACCAACAGTGTAAGAGGGTTCCCTCTTCTCCACACCCTCTCCAGCATTTATTGCTTGTAGACTTTTGGATCACAGCCATTCTGACTGGTGTGAAATGGTACCTCATTGTGGTTTTGATTTGCATTTCTCTGATAATGAGTGATGTTGAGCATCTTTTCATGTGTTTGTTAGCTATCTGTATGTCTTCTTTGGAGAAAAGTCTACTTAGTTCTTTGGCCCATGTTTTGATTGGGTCGTTTATTTTTCTGGAATTGAGCTGCAGGAGTTGCTTGTATATTTTTGAGATTAGTTGTTTGTCAGTTGCTTCATTTGCTATTATTTTCTCCAATTTCGAAGGCTGTCTTTTCACCTTGGTTATAGTTTCCTTTGTTGTGCAGAAGCGTTTAATTTTAATTAGGTCCCATTTGTTTATTTTTGCTTTTATTTCCCGTATTCTGGGAGGTGGGTCATAGAGGATCCTGCTGTGATTTATGTCGGAGAGTGTTT
The DNA here is from genome assembly GCA_006410635.1 of Cephalophus harveyi. Lineage (NCBI taxonomy): Eukaryota > Metazoa > Chordata > Mammalia > Artiodactyla > Bovidae > Cephalophus > Cephalophus harveyi. Next base: position 177,280 of record SJYT01010716.1, on the reverse strand, counting down.
TGCCTATGTTCTCCTCTAGTAGTTTTATAGTTTCTGGTCTTACATTTAGATCTTTAATTCATTTTGAGTTTATTTGTGTGTGTGGTGTTAGAAAGTGTTCTAGTTTCATTCTTTTACAAGTGGTTGACCAGTTTTCCCAGCACCACTTGTTAAAGAGATTGTCTTTACTCCATTGTATATTCTTGCCTCCTTTGTCGAAGATAAGGTGTCCATATGTGTGTGGATTTATCTCTGGGCTTTCTATTTTGTTCCATTGATCTATATTTCTGTCTTTGTGCCAGTACCATACTGTCTTGATGACTGTGGCTTTGTAGTAGAGCCTGAAGTCAGTCAGGTTGATTCCTCCAGTTCCATTCTTCTTTCTCAAGACTGCTTTGGCTATTCAAGGTTTTTTGTATTTCCATACAAATTGTGAAATTATTAGTTCTAGCTCTGTGAAAAATACTGCTGGTAGCTTGATAGGGATTGCATTGAATCTGTAGATTGCTTTGGGTAGTATACTCATTTTCACTATATTGATCTTCTGTTCCATGAACATGGTATATTTCTCCATCTATTAGTGTCCTCTTTGATTTCTTTCATCAGTGTTTTATAGTTTTCTATATATAGGTCTTTAGTTTCTTTAGGTAGATATATTCCTAAGTATTTTATTCTTTTCATTGCAATGGTGAATGGAATTATTTCCTTAATTTCTTTTTCTACTTTCTCATTATTAGTGTATAGGAATGCAAGGGATTTCTGTGTGTTGATTTTATATCCTACAACTTTACTATATTCATTGATTAGCTCTAGTAATTTTCTGGTGGAGTCTTTAGGGTTTTCTATGTAGAGGATCATGTCACATCCATTTATGATAAAAACTCTCCAGAAAGCAGGAATAGAAGGAACATACCTCAACATAATAAAAGCTATATATGACAAATACACAGCAAATATTATTCTCAATGGTGAAAAATTGAAAACATTTCCCCTAAAGTCAGGAACAAGACAAGGGTGCCCACTTTCACCGCTACTATTCAACATAGTTCTGGAAGTTTTGACCACAGCAATCAGAGCAGAAAAAAAAATAAAAGGAATCCAAATTGGAAAAGAGGAAGTAAAACTCTCACTGTTTGCAGATGTATGGCTTTATTTAATCTAGATTTTCTACAAGTCACTTGACTTAGAATTCTAAAGTAAGAATGGTTATAAAAATGGTTATAAGAATTTTCTGTGAGTACTCTTAGCACAACAGAATTCTATGTGGCTTAATTTGAATAAAATAAATGAGAAAATTGTGTCATGCAAAAGTAGAGTTTTAGTATTTCTTAAATATTTAACCAGCTTCACAGCTTGTTTTTAAAGACTTTCTTGAATCATATTTATAGTATTCACTTGCTTCTAATAATTTCTAACCACTGATTGTGATCTGAATTGGCAACTATGATTTTTGAATGATACAAATAGACATAATAATATAGATTTTGGAGACATTTTCTAAATGCAACTTGGCATATACTGTTAATTTTTTTTAGGTTTTAAATGGTTAAGACCTTTATTCTGGAATGTGGTACTGCTTTAAGGATGAGTGAAGTAATTTGTTTTTAAGTGAAATTTGTCTGTTTCCTCATTAGCTATTATTTTGGCAAAATGGGATATTTTTTTAATAAATACACTCCTTACTAAAAGCCTGAATCACACTTAGAGGAATGGAACCCCAAAGAGTTCCTTAACCCTGACTGTAATAAAGGATTTATAAGCAATGCTATAAAGGTCTCTCAAAGATTTAACTATCTAGCCTAGTTCCTTAGAGTAGGCAAGTACATAGGAACTTAAACAAATGCCCTAGTCATGAATAATTGTCTTCTGGCAGCTTGAGTGCCTCATATATATCTCTGAAGGTTTAAATATCAACAAAGTCAGAGTTACTTGAGGTCCAGAATCTTTTAAGAGATACTTAATATCTGCCATCATCAGTAAATTGCAAGATAATAACCAGAAAAACAGCAAGAAATAAGATATGAAAACATAAGTATGCTCAAACACAGGATGCATTTATGAGAAAACAGAAAATAAAACACAGAGCTTCATATTTGTTTTGTAGAGAAAATGGGACATGAGAAAACCAACTGTTAGAGTTTAACTCTCCTTAGATTGCAGTTGCTTTCTTTATCTACTGTTTTGTTCTATACTCAGATTTCAGCTATTCTGTACCCCATGTAGCCCCAGCATAAAGAACTGGACCTCTGGGAAATGACAATTTTCTACAAGAGCAATTTTTATGTCAAAAAGACAACGGAAATATGAGAAGAATGGCTGTTGCCGTTAAAGTGTGTCCTCAGGATTATAAACTACATTATGCAGTCATGAACTTCTGTATTAATGTCATTTAACCTCTGGCAATATTAGTCTAGAGAGGATCTTGTGAAGGATGGTACATTAACTTTTAGAAGTGATGGGCTGTGATATTCCTGCTGTGATGTGGAATGGCATAGGCTGAACTTCCACACAGCCTTCTAAAGGCCTATTTTCTTTCTACAGGGCAAACATAATGGGGGCAGAACTGTGAATTCAGATAGCTCAACCTGTCCTTTGAACAGGAAGGCATAATGGTGCAATTTTTTAAAGGATTCTATAATATAGCCCACTTTCCTGGTTTCTGACCACTATATTTTTAACTCTTTCATCAATCAATTCACTCTATAAATAGATACTAGGAGGCTGCCATGTATATATTAGAATATTATTTCCCCACAAATTCTAGACACAAATTTTTAGCTTTAGATGTAGCTTGTGTAAATTACTGAGATAAATGAAAACATAACTCTCTGACTAGATCAAGGGGTAAAGGCAAGCACTCCTCCTGGGGAGAATAAACAACAAGGTGATGGGTGGGGGAAAAGAAGAAGACAATGGATATGGAACTGAACTCAGATCAAAATAAAGCCCTTGCATTCTGGAACACTGACTTGACCTTTGCAGTTTGGCAACAAGCAGAGGCTAGAAGACAGTGGGCAGACTTGAAGAAAAGTAAAAAAGCAGTGCAGTAAATGCTTCTGGAAGACAGGGGAAAAGTGACCATTTTTAGGTGCTCCATCTAGTAAAACACTTCTAAATGCTCCTTGAGATATCCTGGTTATAAACTAACTTTTAAAATCTTCCTCTCTTGCTTTTCCTGCACTTCTGGAATGTTTTATTTCAAAATTGGTTAAAACAAGGAGGCTTAAATTTGCTTCAAAACTAAAATCCTTACTCTTCTATTTTTATCAGTGACTTTTGACCTACATGACATCTCAGTCATCTCATACTTTTAACAAATATTCCCCTTCTTCATTTTTATGTCCTAGAAGCAACTCTAATGTGTCCAAAATTTGTTCAAAATGAATATTTCTAAAACTTATTACATTTTCTGTTAAAATATGTACTTCTTGATGTAACCCAAACCTGATGAAATGTATCTCCATTTACTGGTCCTATTCACATATTCTAGAAATTCAATGAAACTCCATGTACTACTAAGTATGTTCTAAATATTTCTCTGCATACCTCTTTTTGCTCCATCCCTTGTGACTTGGTGCAGACTTTCAGCATTTCACACTTGCTGTTGTTGCTGCTGCTGCTAAGTCGCTTCAGTCGTGTCAGACTCTGTGCGACCCCATAGGCGGCAGCCCATCAGGCTCCCCGTCCCTGGGATTCTCCAGGCCAAGAATACTGGAGTGGGTTACCATTTCCTTCTCCAATGCATGAAAGTGAAAAGTGAAAGTGAAGTCGCTCAGACGTCCTCAACTCTTAGCGACCTCATGGACTGCAGCCTACTAGGCTCCTCCGTCCATGAAATTTTCCAGGCAAGAGTACTGGAGTGGGTTGCCACTGCCTTCTCCTATTTCACACTTAAATGAGCACAAATTTCCAACTGGGCAGTTCTATAAAAGTTGTCCTGCCACATAGCTCATTCCCCACCATGTGATTCACATGATTTCTGTCTGATTCTATAATTTTTGCACAGAAACTAACTGCCAGTTGTTTTCATGAAAACACATTAATTTAGCAAAATAAAGATTCTATTTTGATTCTTCCTAGCTGTTTTTGTTTCTTCTTTTAAAGATTCAGTTTTTGTTACTGTAGTTAATGAGCAATCTTACTTATTATATATTAATATTTTTGTAGCTTTATCTAGGTATAATTGATATACACAAAACTGCACCTAATCATTATATATAATTTGATTAATTTGGACATATGCTTGTAATACCATCGCTATAGACAAATATCCATGGCCTTCCAAAATTTCCTTGGGTCACTTTGGCCCCCTCAACTGCTTTAAATCATCTTCTGCTACAAACACTCCCCAATGCAACAGCAATAATAATAATCTGAAATACCTACTATTTATTGATTGCCTTCTGTAGAGCACTCTAACAAGTATTTTACCATCATTTCCTATTCAAAAGGAGTTTATAACCTAGTGCATATACTTACCCTAATTTCATAGTTGAAACTGAAGTGCATCAATATAGTGAGTGACCAGAGACTACACACCAAGCAATTGGAGAACTCAGAATTGAATGTAGGTAATTTAGAGTCCTTAGTTGTACATCACTGTATGTACATTGATTTGTGGTTCTTTGAATATCTTTTTTTAAACAATTATATGATTTTCTGTGTGTTCCTCCTGATAAGACATTACTGTAGTTCTACTTACACCAAAGGTTCACAATTGAATTTAAACACCTTCTCCAAAAAGTGTTTTTTTATTGCCTGACTCATTTATACTGAAATCTATGCAGATCTCTATTGCAGTCTCTAGTAATCCTGAAAGCAGGATTCCTTTTCATCTCATATTATATGGTAAATTCTATCTAAATATTTGCTGAGTTAATTTAGCAAATGATTATACAACTTTTACAGAATCATGTTAACTTATTTATATCATGTACTTATTAACCATCTTCCTATATGTTCTCCAAAAACCCAAACAGTCCTTTTCCACACAACTAGATAATTCTTACAAAGTGTGAGTCAAATCAAATATTTCTAGTTTAATATATATGATACAAAATTCTTACTGCTCATTTATAACAAAATATGAACTACTTATTTGGTCTTTTGAAAATGACAGCATACAGTCTCTGCCACTTTCTCACCTCCTCACACTTTTCATCACAAGTTATAAAATACTACAAATAAATTTTACTCTGTTATTGGGCAATTAGGGATGAGGATGACAGGGACTATATAGTCGTGGAAAAAATGCTGTTTGATCCTTTTTAGGCAAAGAATCAATTTAAAAGTGATGTTAACAAGTACTGACACAATAAAATGTACAGGAAGCTCTAGCTCTTAAAGGCTTAAACAAGTGTTCAAAATAAAGACCATTTGAGAGGAAATATATTCTTCTATTTCTCTGTGTTAAAATGTAATGCTTACGGCTTGTGGAGGAATTTAGCCAAAAAGTAAGAAATAGTAAAAGAAAGGAAAAGTATGATCCTAAGGAATCATGTTATAAAGATGACTTTAAAGTCTCTATATTCAAGTCTAAAAGCATAAATTAGAACAAACAATTCTCTTAATAAGAATGATAAGACTATTTTCATTTCAAATCAATTATTATCAAACCAATACAACATTGTAAAGCAATTATCCATGAAAAAAATTTTTTTTAATTTGAAATAAAAGCAGAAATTTCTATTATCTGGAGACTGGGCTTAATTACCAGAGTGGTTATTCACGGTAACTAATTAATATTTAGTTAATTACTATGACTAAAACTGATATGTAAGTAGCCCAACTTGTGAATAATTGTTTCTATATCTTGAGAGTAGCTGAACTCTTCAAAGGACTGACAAAAGTTTCCATTAGTTAGTGTTTGTAAAGTGCTCCCTAGGAGTCAGGGCTCAGATTTTGGTGAGATGAAGTAAAAGTCACCTAGAGAATTCTGAAGCAAATAAAAAATCAAAGAATGTATATAACAAAACAGAAACAGACTCACAGATAAAAACTAGTGGTTCCCAGCAGGGAGACAGTAGAGGGGAGAGGCAAAATAAGGGTAAGGGATTAAGAGGTATAACTACTATATATAAAATAGATGAGGAACTAAGGAACATATCCATATCATACAGCACTGGGAAATATAGCCTTTATTTTGTAATAGTTATAAATGGACTATAATCTATAAAATATTGAATTATTATGTTCTAACTGAAACTAACATTATACATCAACTATACTTAAAATAATGCTAATTACTATACTAATATCTTAGACATTATAGTAATCATTGAATTGATAAATTTATTTTATTTTTTAAGCCAACTTTTAAAACTTGTTGACCATATATCTGTCTTTTGGTCATGTAACAACTCCTATTACCCCTCTATAATTGTATTTGACAGAAATATTTGATAAAAGTTAAGCACTCAAATTTTTAAAAAATAATCAAAATTGTTAGAAAATTTATTAGTGGATTCCAATTAGAAGTTTACTTGTAATCTTCTTGACTTAATTCATTAACTTTTCCTATGTCTTCACCTTATTACCTCCTGCATCTCTGCTTTGCTATGTGTTCTCAACATTTTCATATAAGCCCAGATTTCTTCTATCATAAATGTAGAATTTTAACATGAGCCTAAAGGATCCTAGTTTCCCAAATTGTTTCCCTCTCCATTTGCATAACACATAACTGAATAGTGTGTAAATGCAATTTTTATAGAAAACATATTGCTCAAACCTCAATAGATAACTCTCAAAAAGTCAAAACAGACCAAAGTTTCCATTCAAGCTCATTTCCCCATTTGTGCCTACACAGAAACCTATGAATCCATGGCAGTCCATTCACTATGAACTGAAGACATCATAGCTATTCAGTTTTTTCAGTTCAGTTCAGTTCAGTCACTCAGTCGTGTCTGACTCTTTGCGACCCCATGAATCGCAGCATACCAGGCCTCCCTGTCCATCCTCAACTCCCGGAGTTCACTCAGACACGTCTGTCAAGTCGGTGATGCCATTCAGCCATCTCATCCCCTGTCGTCCCCTTTTCCTCCTGCTTCCAATCAATCCCAACATCAGAGTCTTTTCCAATGAGTCAACTCTTCGCATGAGGTGGCCAAAGTACTGGAGTTTCAGCTTTAGCATCATTCCTTCCAAAGAACACCCAGGGCTGATCTCCTTTAGAATGGACTGGTTGTATCTCCTTGCAGTCCAAGGGACTCTCAAGAGCCTTCTCCAACACCACAGTTCAAAAGCATCAATTCTTTGGTGCTCAGCTTTCTTCACAGTCCAACTCTCACATCCATACATGACCACAGGAAAAACCATAGCCTTGACTAGACGGACTTTGTTGGCAAAGTAATGTCTCTGCTTTTACTATGCTATCTAGGTTGGTCATAACTTTTCTTCCAAGGAGTAAGTGTCTTTGAATTTCATGGCTGCAATCACCATCTGCAGTGATTTGGGAGCCCCAAAAAATAAAGTCTGACACTGTTTACACTGTTTCCCCATCTATTTTCCATGAAGTGATGGGACCAGATGCCATGATCTTTGTTTTCTGAATGTTGAGCTTTAAGCCAACTTTTTCACTCTCCTCTTTCACTTTCATCAAGAGGCTTTTTAGTTATTCACTTTCTGCCATAAGGGTGGTGTCATCTGCATATCTGAGGTTATTCATATTGCTCCTGGCAATCTTGATTCCAGCTTGTGCTTCTTCCAGCCCAGTGTTTCTCATGATGTACTCTACATATAAGTTAAATAAGCAGGGTGACAATATACAGCCTTGACATATTCCTTTTCCTATTTGGAACCAGTCTGTTGTTTCATGTCCAGTTCTAACTGTTGCTTCCTGACCTGCATATAGGTTTCTCAAGAGGCAGGTCAGGTGCTCTGGTATTCCCATCTTTTGAAGAATTCAGTTTTTTAGGTCTTAATATTTGCCTTCTCCTGCCTTGCAGTAGTCTTCTACTTCACATATCCAGATCCTCCATGCACAGCTTTATTCAAATCTAACTCTGACTCATAATAATGTCTTATTTCTCTGAATTTTTAGTACATTTTTCTATGCCAAGTAGTTGGCATTTAAATAGGCTTTGCTTGCTCTATCTATGTGACTATTTCCTTATAGCGTTTCTTGAATTTTAAACAACTTATTTTTAACTAAGTCTACTTCTAGGAGTTTATCAATCCAGAGTTTACTTATTTGAATTCATTTAGTAAACAAACATTATGAGGAATGTAATATGACTTTGCCAAAATGTCTCTTGAAAATTCAAAGATAAAACTATCTGTTTCCTACTTTCTGAGAGCTCACAGTCTAAGGGTAGAGATAAGAAAAAACAGATAATCACACTGCATTATACTTCCTTGTCACAGAGCAATGCATATATGAGGTAAAATAATGACTTTATACACAGAGTAACAATTATTAGAGTCCTTATTTCCAGGCACTAAGTCATTCATAGATAAATAGCACATTAAATTAATAAACATAGTGCCAGAAATACAATATATAATTCAAGAAGGTCTGTTTACAAAATTTAAATTTTAACTATCACCAGTGCTAGTTTAGTTATTCTATTCAATATTCCTATAAGGTAGGAAGGCATTTCTATCTTTTGAGATAAGGAGAATGGGCATAGGTATAATTATATAAAATTATTTAACTTTATGGTTATTGAGGTAGTATGTAATAAATCTAGAATTTAAACTCATCATCTTTATTCTAGGATCTGTATTTTTCCAGTAAATAACCTTGACAAATGATTTTTCTCTCACTGCATTATTAAAAAGTAAGAATGTGGTTGGATAAGGACCATCTTATGCTCATACAAAGTGAACTTAAAATTTCTTGGTCTGTCATTTCATTTCTTAACCAAGAGGGAAAGAATGAAAATATGAGTATTAAGAATGTGGCTGCTTTATTTTTTCCCCTTAGACTTTAACCCGACTATACAGTTCAATCATACAGAGGTTCATTTAGTTTGCTCTGAAAACAGTAGGTGTTATTTGAAGAAATTTAACAGGGAGGTAAAAGGCAAGATTGATTTAAACAATGAGCATTGTCCACTTACAGCATTTTAAGTCAAAATCTTATATTTGAAGCTAGTACTTAGACTTTCAAATGCTGAGATTATCAGTTAATTTTTCACACATTTTAGAGAATGTGTGGGTCAGCCAGGGAGATTCTTGTCCAATGGGGCTTTCTTTTCAATAATGCACTATTTGCAGTCTCTCTGAATGAGCCTTGAAATGTTAAAAGTCCTCAGCACTACCGACTGGCATAGCCTAGACGATCAGTACTGTCTAAACGATTCATTATAATCCGTCATAAATCTGAAAATGAGTAGAGTGAATTTATTAGTGCCATCCAACAGTGAGACCATAATAGACTTTGTGTCTTTTTCATAATTACCACCATCACATGTATAGTGTATATAGTTACCATTAATAACATTTACCAATAATGTACTTCAGGCCATGCCACACCTTAAACTGTATTAAGCACTTTATACACACAATCTCAATTTTATTAACTCTGTAAGGTAGCCATCGCAGTTTTTACCCTTTGGCACATACAGAAACTTAGCCTTAGGTTAGGATATATAATCTAATACTTGGCAGAGCCTAGCTGTGGACCATAACTGTTCACACTAGCACTGAAACTCTTACCCAGATCTAGATACTGTTTATAAATATAGCTAGTTGGGAATGTAGGTCTAGAAGATAAAATAGGATGTCAAAGAAGAAAAATAATGTCTTTTAAACCTGCAGTCTCAGCTATAGTTTTATTTATTTCATATTATGATATTTATCTAAATTATTCAACAGAAATAACCATAGTAATCTCTGCTATTTTCATACATACTTTTGCTTAGAGCACTGATATACCAGTTGAGTCTGCCAGAGAACTTTTCCCTGGTTCCTTGATCTTTGGGATTTATGAATCTCTGGTGAAGAGTCAGCTGTATTTTTATTAGAAATATGGGAAATTGAAGATTTGTTCTTTATCAAATGGGATCAAAAGTTATTGAGAAACATGTCGTGTTTTTATGACTTGCCTTATGAGATTCAACGCATAGTATCCAGCATGATAAAAGTATATTCAGTCTGTATCAACATCTTTGGGGCTATATACCAAACAAATCCAAAACAAATAAGAAAGTAGAGTTTTGAGGGTTTTTTTTTTTTTCTATGCATCATTAACAGACAGAAAACTCTGTCTTTGAAGAAAAGCATCAATATATAGTTTTCACTACTGATTGTCACTCAGGGTTATAGGTGTATGCCTAGGTTTTTCTCAGCCTCTGGCTCTAAATGGTTTGAAGGCAAATTTGACAACACAGCACACTTCAAGAACTGTGGTATTATTATTGGAGGTTTAAAGTAAGCAAAGAGCATTGCTAATTTTTGTGTATAAATATGAATGTCTAATTTTTCTCAATCGTTCATTCAGGAAAAAATTGATTTCTATCAGCCTTGTTCCGTTGTTGTTCTTAGTTGCCCAGTCGTGTCTGAGTCTTTGTGACCGTATGGACTGTAACCCACCAGACTCCTCTGTCCATGCAAATTCTCCAGGCAAGAATACTGAAAGCCATGCCCTCCTGCAGGGGATCCTCCCAACCAATCTAACCCAGATCTCCTATACAGGCAGATTCTTTACCACTTGAGCCACCAGGAAATCAGCCTTATCCCCAAATGGTATGTAAAATATTACACAACAACATGCTGTTCCCAATGCTTTTTTATCTTAATGAGAACTTAAAAAGCACTACACATAAATGAAATGTAAATCTGGGAAACTTAGCTTCCTAAATAAATATAATTACATGCATTTTCATAGTTTCATGTTTATAAATTGATTTCATATCTTTTACCTTATTTACTTCTCACAACAGCTTGTCAGCCAGACAAGGCATAAGTCAGAATCATTTTACAGCAATTACAAATGCTCAGAGGGGTGAAGGGACCTCCCTGCCACACATGAAAACAAATACTAGCATCCAGACTCCAATTTTCTCACCTCTTCATTACTTCAATGCATTTATTCATCTATCATCCAATACCAGCCTAACGAACAAGTTCCTTGTATAATGAATATGCAACACTTATTACTTTGGGATATCAAAATGTATGTTTTAAGCCTAGCCATCTCATAACTTTTTGCATAGTTCAGAGTCAAAGCAATATTTTTTAGCTCTTTTCAAACTTGAAAAAGAATGTGCATTAACTATCAGAGTGAGAGGTGTAATTAGCTGACTTGTTCTATGATATGGACACAAATTAGGCTTTATATATAAAAACAATCTATTTATGCTGTACCCAGAGAGAATAAATAACTATTTTGAAACCTCAGAGATATAACAAATGTATACACTTTACTTAGCTTTTAGAACTTAGTACTTAATAAATGCTTGTCTTACTTTCCATATACTAAGAAAGGAGAACCTCAATCTTTTTTAAATATGCTCTGAACTGAATAAATATAAAGTTTAAAAGTTTATATAAGAATTTCAATATGAAGGCACTACAAGATATGCACTTTGGATGTTGCTTAAACTACAGTTATAAAACACTATATGGTGACACAAAGAACAGACTTGTGGACACAGTGAGGGAAGGAAAGGGAGAGATGGACTGAAAGAGTAACATTGAAACATACACATTGCCATATGTAAAACAGTCAGTGCAGGGGAAATAACTATATATCTTATACAGTATAAAAATATAAATATAACCAAAATGGCACTATGGATATATATATATATTTGAATATATATATGTATATGCACGTTTATGTATATGTATACACATGAATGTATATATTTGAATATATGTACATATATATATATGCATATGTATATTTGTATATAAACATGTGTGTATATATTCAAATATCAGAAAAACAATTTAAAAAGTAACAATTGCCCTTTTACTTTGGGATAGATGCAGTAGTTGTGGCAGAAAATGAATTTGTATTCCAAAATATTACAAATATCAATGTTTTTGAAAGCTGATGGGGCGACAAAGAGAAAAGGAGCTGTAATTATTTAAGAGGACAAAATTTTCACGATGTGATTTATGATTATCAGGTATTTTTTCACTGGGGCAATCTGTAGATTAAGGGAAAATACAAGATACTGACATGCTGTACAAAGAAAGAGAATGACTATCATTGGACAGGAAACCAGTTGTGAAGTTGATAATTTCATGGAGAAGACATACACTGGAGATTTCTACAACATCAAATTTCACCATAATTTGTCTCAAGAAAGAGAAATTCTACAGCAAGGCAGGAATCAAATCAAAAATACAAAACCCTGAAAAGCAGAATGGTGTTTTCTCATGTTTTACTGTGCTGTGGAAAAAAGATTTAGAGCTTGGGATCCATCAATAGGAAGGGGTAGAATGAAATAAAATAATCTCTTGACTGAATAAAAGCTCTGGAAGATCACACCTTCCAGGAAGGGTGACTCAGAATAATGTTAAAATCTAACAGGGAATACTCTCAGCCAAGCTGGAATTAAATAAGGACTGGATTTCCTTTTCTCCTCAAAAACAACTTTAAAAAAGTGACACAGTAGAGGAAACAAACATTCTCAGACACTGGACATAAGCCAACCAAGTCAATGGTCCTAGCAGAGATGTAGCAGATGAGGTTAAGTCCTACAATCAACACCACCTACTGAACAAAGTAATACCAGGACACAGAACAGGAAGGGGAGAGCCAGGGAGAATCTAGTGGAACAGCAGAGACTGAGTGAGGATTTCAGGGAGTCCAAGAAGCTAAAATTCTTAGGGTAGACTACTGGAGAAGACAAAACTGCAGAGGAAAACAGAGGGAGGAGAATGGAGTTCCAGATATCAGCAGAAGATGCTGAGTAGTAAGCATACATGTGTGTGAGGAAACTACCCAACATGGTCTTAAACAAAGGAAGAGAGGCACCTATACCTGAGGCTCTACAGGTTTAAGAATAATGTGAATTCATATCAGCAGAGCAGAAAAACTTAGAATTTATGGCACACTGGGAAAAATACTCAGAAAGAAACCACTTGAGTAGTAAAATACTTGACTCAAGGTTGTTCTGAAAATTCTAACATTTCCCAGAATTGCCTTTCTAAAGTTGGACATTACTGAGCAACTAAACGATAACAACACATTTCTTGTTTGGGGAGGTTTTAAAAACAATTCTTTTGTTCGAGTTGGAAGACTCAGGCAAGGGAGTAGCCATTCCGATGCAGAGGCATCCATTGTTGTTAATTTGCTGACTCACTTCCTTGACCCAGAGTAGCAGGTAGGCCTGTGGTTGCTAACTCATCTTTCTGGACCTTCATTCAGTTTCTCTGACTCCCAGGCCATGTTTGTTTAGTTACATGAAGGGCACAGACTTAGCAGGATACCTTTCTCAATTAGGTCAGAGAAAAGGAAAAGGACATGAGTTTTAGCTAATCGTTGAGTTTCCAGTTCATGGGGTTCCAGGCTGCTCCCAAGCTTCTGTCAGACTGTCTACCTTGTAGACGTATGAGCTCCAGCATTAGATACAGAAATAGCCTTGTAGAAACTACTTACCCAACCCCTGTAAATAAGTAAGCCAATTCATTCATTTTCTACTTATGTATTCATCCTTAATCCTAATAGTTTTGCTACTTATCTGGCTGGACCCTAAACGACACATACCTGAACAGACTTGTGGAAACAGGGTGGGAGGCAGGAAGGAGAGGGTGGAATGTATGGAGAGAGTAACATGGAAACTTACATTACCATATGTAAAACAGACAGCCGATGGGATTTTGCTATATGACTCAGGGAACTCAGACCAGCACTCTGCAACAACCTAGAGGGGTGAGATGAAGAGGGAGATGGAAGGAAGGTTCAAGAGGAAGGGGATATATGTATATCTATGGCTGATTCATGTTGATGTTTTGCAGGAAGCAATACAATACTATAAAGCAATTATAACTCAATTTAAAAAATAAATAAATATTAAAATAAAATAAAAAAACAAGCTGTTACCAAGAAATTTAATTTCACCAGAGAACAAGCCTCAAGTGTATTTACAGGAATATGGAAGTATCTATCACCCAAAAAGATCAATTTCATAATTTTTGTCATTCAATAAAAAAACTACCAGACATAAGATGAAGGAAAAATCAATAGGAACAGAACAAGAATAACAGATGACAGAATTAATTGTTAAAGACATCAAAATAGTTACTATTACTAAATACTATATAGACAAGAAGATAGGAAAGATATCGTGAATACTAAGCAGGAATAAGAAAGATATTTTAAAAGACCCAATCAACCTTCTAGGAGTTGAAAATATGTCAAAAATGAGAAATACGCTGGATGGGACTGATAGAAGATTGCATACTGCAGGAGAAAAGATTAATGAGCTTGAAAGAAATCAGTAGAAACTATACACAATGAAAAACTGACTCAAGCATTTATGATACAGAAATGAAAATGTGTGTGAAGAGAGAGGCTGGCTGTACACAAATGTTCATAGAACTTCATTTGTAATTGCCCCAAACTGGAAATAATCCAAATACCCTCAATGGCTGAACGGTTTGCAAACTGTTATATCCATACCATGGACTACTCTGTGTGTGTGTGTGTGTATGTGTGTGTCTGTGTGTGTTAGTTGCTTAGTCGTGTCCGACTCTTTGCAACCCCATAGACTGTAGCCCAACAGGCCCCTCTGTCCACAGGATTCTTCAGGCAAGACCACTGAAGTGGGTTGCCAGTTCCTTCTCCAAAAGGAACTATAGAAAGAAAGAAAGTGAAGTCGCTCAGTCGTGTCTGACCCTTTGCAACCCCAAGAACTGTAGCCTACCAGGCTCTTCCATCCATGGAATTTGCCAGGCAAGAGTACTGGAGTGGATTGAGAGTTCCTTCTCCACTGTGGACTACTGTTGCTAAGTCACTTCAGTCATGTCCGACTTTGTGCAACCCCACAGATGGCAGCCCGCCAGGCTCCCCCATCCCTGGGATTCTCCAGGCAAGAACACTGGAGTGGGTTGCCATTTCCTTCTCCAAAGCATGAAAGTGAAAAGTGAAAGTGAAGCCACTCAGTCATGTCCGACCCTCAGCGACCCCATGGACTGCAGCCTTCCAGGCTCCTCTGTCCATAGGATTTTCCAAGCAAGAGTACTGGAGTGGGGTGCCATTGCCTTCTCCAACTATGGGCTACACTCAGCACTAAAAATAAAGAATCTACTGCTGCATGTAACAACTTAGATGGATATTAATGGAATTATTCTCAGTGAAAATAAAAATCTCAAAAAATACATTCTGTATGCTACCATTTATAGAATATTTATGAAATGAAAAGTAATTACAGAGATAGAGAATAACAGAGTAGTGGTTGCCAGGGATTAGAGATTTAGACCGGGGTGAGGAATGAGGTTATAAAGGAGTGGTCAGTTTTGTATCTTCATTGTACTGGTAGTTACATGAAGCTATGCACTGATAAATTCAGTATAAATACATACGCACACACACAATATACAAAAGACAAAAGAATAAATACATAATTTACTATCTGAGTAAGCTCCCTTAGTTATACTATGTCAGTGTCTTGTTTATGATACTGGATTATGAATACAGAGTTATGAAAGATAGCAGCACTTGAGGAAGCAGAATAGAGGGATCATT
The DNA here is from genome assembly GCA_006410635.1 of Cephalophus harveyi. Taxonomy (NCBI): domain Eukaryota; kingdom Metazoa; phylum Chordata; class Mammalia; order Artiodactyla; family Bovidae; genus Cephalophus; species Cephalophus harveyi. The sequence continues at coordinate 161,658 of SJYT01010716.1, read as the reverse complement.
AAATTTCCCTGAATGTTTGTCATTTCCTATCACCCTACAATTATTTCAAAGTAAAATTTAAAAAAAATGAAACAGGGAAAAAAGAAGTAAATTATTGGCCTAATGCACCCATAGCTGGAGACACTGAAGGAGTAGGGCTGGAAGCATGGGGATAAGAGGTATTTGGAAAAATAATCACTGAAAATTTTTCAAACTTCATGAAAAGTATAAATCACAGGAAAAGCAATGTCAACCAATCCTAAATAAGAAATATAAAGAAAATACTGCAAACCTACAACTCTAAACCAAGTCAATAGATATTTCAGAAATAGGAGAATAAAGACTTCCTCTGACATATAAAAGTTGATGAATTATTACTATAAGAAATGTTAAAGTCAGTCCTTTAGGCAAAAGGAAAATTATGTCAGTGGGGAATATGTATCTATGCAAAGAAACCTGGAAAGCAAAATAAACTGTAAATATGAGAGTAAATGTAAAGGATTTTTCTTACTCTATAAGTAACATTAAAAGATAATTGTCTAAAAGAAAGCAATAAAAATGTGGACTTAGTTTCATTGACAGTAGATGTTCACATGGATTTTTCTGTACCTAAATTTTCTTCTATCTTGCAAATGAAAAATAATTTGCCTTTTACAGTGTAAAACCAGCACCCCAATGTTTATTGCAGCATTATTTACAATAGCCAGGATATGGAAATAACCTAAATGTCCACTAACAGAATAGTGGATAAAGAAGAACTAGTACATATACACAATGGACTATTACTCAACAATAAAAAAGAACAAAATGATATTGCTTGAAGCAACATGATGGAGCTATAGATTGTCATACTGAGTGTGGTAAGTCACAGACAAAAGACAAATATCATATGATACTGCTTATATGTGAAATCTTAAAGCAGTGGTTATTTAATAGAAATAGAGTCACAGATGTAGAAAAAAAACTTATGGTCACCAAGGATAAAGGAAGAATGGGAAATAGATGGGGAAACAGTGGAAACAGTGTCAGACTTTATTTTTTGGGGCTCCAAAATCACTGCAGATGGTGACTGCAGCCATGAAATTAGAAGACGCTTACTCCTTGGAAGAAAAGTTATGACAAATCTAGATAGTATTTTCAAAAGCAGAGACNGGTCCCATCACTTCATGGGAAATAGATGGGGAAACAGTGGAAACAGTGTCAGACTTTATTTTTTGGGGCTCCAAAATCACTGCAGATGGTGACTGCAGCCATGAAATTAGAAGACGCTTACTCCTTGGAAGAAAAGTTATGACAAATCTAGATAGTATTTTCAAAAGCAGAGACATTACTTTGCTGACTAAGGTCCGTCTAGTCAAGGCTATGGTTTTTCCTGTGGTCATGTATGGATGTGAGAGTTGCACTGTGAAGAAGGCTGAGTGCCGAAGAATTGATGCTTTTGAACTGTGGTGTTGGAGAGGACTCTCGAGAGTCCCTTGGACTACAAGGAGATCCAACCAGTCCATTCTGAAGGAGATCAACCCTGGGATTTCTTTGGAAGGAATGATGCTAAAGCTGAAACTCCAGTACTTTGGCCACCTCATGAGAAGAGTTGACTCATTGGAAAAGACTCTGATGCTGGGAGGGATTGGGGGCAGGAGAAGAAGGGGACGACCGAGGATGAGATGGCTGGATGGCATCACGGACTCGATGGACTTGAGGCTGAGTGAACTCCGGGAGATGGTGATGAACAGGGAGGGTTGGCGTGCTGTGATTCATGGGGTCGCAAAGAGTCGGACACAACTGAGTGACTGAACTGAACTGAACTGAATAAGGAAACTCAATACTCCATAATGACCTATTTGGGAAAAAAATCTTAAAAGGGTGGATATATGCATATATAAAACTGAAGTGTACACTTGAAACTAACACAATACTGTAAATCAACTATATCTCCATAAAAATAAAAATAAATAATTTTATATGATATATGCAAGCTTTTTTAAAATCTGTTACAGTGGAAATGTATTTATCTCTCTTTCTCCATACACACACACACACACACACACACACATATATATATATATATTATTCAGCCTTGAAAAAAAGGATATCTTGACATTTATAGTAACATGAACATGGATGGAATTTGAAGTCACTATGCTAACTGAAGCAAGTCAGACAGAGAATAGGAAATATGGCATGATATGCACTGGTCATAGCAAATACCCTCTTCCAACAACACAAGAGAAGACTCTACACATGGACATCACCAGATGGTCAACACCGAAATCAGATTGATTATATTCTTTGCAGCCAAAGATGGAGAAGCTCTATACAGTCAGGAAAAACAAGACCAGGAACTGACTGTGGCTCAGATCATGAACTCCTTATTACCAAATTAAGATTGAAATTGAAGAAAATAGGGAAAACAACTAGACAGTTCAGGTATGACCTAAATCAAATCCCTTATGATTATAGAGTGGAAGTGAGAAATAGATTCAGGGACTAGATCTGATAAATAGAGTGCTTGATGAACTATGGACTGAGGTTCATGACATTGTACAGGAGACGGGGATCCAGACCATCCCCATGGAAAAGAAATGCAAAAAGGCAAATTGGCTGTCTGGAGAGACCTTACAAATAGCTGTGAAAAGAAGAGAAGTTAAAAGCAAAGGAGAAAAGGAAAGATATAAGCATCTGAATGCAGAGTTCCAAAGAATAGCAAAGAGAGATAAGAAAGACTTCCTCAGCAATCAATGCAAAGAAATAGAGGAAAACAACAAAATGGGAAAGACTAGAGATCTCTTCAAGAAAATTAGAGATACCAACGGAACATTTCATGCAAAGATGGGCTTGATAAAGGACAGAAATGGTATGGACCTAACAGAGGCAGAAGATATTAAGAAGAGGTGGCAAGAATACACAGAAGAACTGTCCAAAAAAGACCTGCACGACCAAGATAATCACAATGGTGGGATCACTCACCTAGAGCCAGACATCCTGGAATGTGAAGTCAAGTGGGCCTCAGAAAGCATCACTATGAACAAAGCTAGTGGAAATGATGGAATCCCAGTTGAGCTATTTCAAATCCTGAAAGAGGATGCTGTGAAAGTGCTGTACTCAATATGCCAGCAAATTTAGAAAACTCAGCAGTGGCCACAGGACTGGAAAAGGTCAGTTTTCATTCCAATCCCAAAGAAAGACAATGCCAAAGAATGCTCTAACTACCGCACAATTGCACTCATCTCACACGCTAGTAAAGTAATGCTCAAAATTCTCCAAGCCGGGCTTCAGCAATACATGAACTGGGAACTTCCAAATGTTCAAGCTGCTTTTAGAAAAAGCAGAGGAACCACAGAACAAATTGCCAAGATCCGCTGGATCATGAAAAAAGCAAGAGTTCCGGAAAAACATCTATTGGTGCTTTATTGACTATCCCAAAGCCATTGACTGTGTGGATCACAATAAACTGTGGAAAATTCTGAAAGAGATGGGAATACCAGACCACCTGACCTACATCCTGAGATACCTATGTGCAGGTTAGGAAGCAACAATTAGAACTGGACACGGAACAACAGACTGGTTCCAAATAGGAAAAGGAGTACATCAAGGCTGTATGTTGTACCCTGCTTATGTAACTCATATGCAGAATATATCATGAGAAATGCTGGGCTGGAAGAAGAACAAGCTGGAATCAAGATTGCCAGGAGAAATATCAATCACCTCAAATATGCTGATGACACCACCCTTATGGCAGAAAGTGAAGAGGAACTAAAAAGCCTCTTGATGAAAGTGAAAGAGGAGAGTGAAAAGGCTTAAAGCTCAACATTCAGAAAATGAAGATTATGGCATCTGGTCCCATCACTTCATGGGAAATAGATGGGGAAACAGTGGAAACAGTGTCAGACTTTATTTGTTTGGGCTCCAAAATCACTGCAGATTGTGACTGCAGCTGTGAAATTAAAAGACGCTTACTCCTTGGAAGAAAAGTTATGACCAACCTAGACGACATATTGAAAAGCAGAGATATTACTTTGCCAACAAAAGTCCGTCTAGTCAAGGCTATAGTTTTTCCTATGGTCAAGTATGGATGTGAGAGTTGGATTGTGAAGAAATCTGAGCGCTAAAGTATTGATACTTTTGAACTGTGGTATTGAAGAAGACTCTTCAGAGTGCCTTGAATGGCAAGGATATCCAACCAGTCCATTTAAAGGAGATCAGCTCTGGGATATCTTTGGAAGGAATGATCATAAAGCTGAAACTCCAGTACTTTGGCTACTTTATGCGAAGAGTTGACTCATTAGAAAAGACTCTGATGCTGGGAGGGATTGGGGGCAGGAGGAGAAGGGGACGACAGAGGATGAGATGGCTGGATGGCATCACTGACTCAGTGGACGTCGGTCTGAGTGAACTCCGGGAGTTGGTGATGGACAGGGAGGCCTGGCATGCTGCGATTCGTGGGGTCGCAAAGAGTCGGACATGACTGAGTGACTGAACTGAACTGAATTGAACACTTACATGTGGAATCTATTGGGAAAATAAGAAAAAAAAAATACAACAAAGTCATATCCACAGAGTAGAATAATGCTAGTGTGGTTAGGGAGAGGTTGGTAACAAAGTATAAACTTTCAGTAATAAGAATGTTAACTTCTGAGGGTCTACTATGTAATATCTCTATGACAGTTGACTCACTGTATTGTGTAACTGAAATTTGCTAAGAGAATAGTAATTCAGTGTTTTCAAACACACAAGAGGCTAAACATGTGAGGTGATGAATGTATTAATTAACTACTTAAGGGAAAGCTATTCACATTGTGTACATATATTAATTCATCATGATGCACACTGTAAATGTCTTCCAATATTATTTGTCAATTTAACCTTTGATAAATCTGAAACATTTTTAAGTTACCAAGAACCTCTTTGCATTCACATTTATATTTTTCTTTCTTTTCTGTATTTCCTCCATATTGCATGCATGTATGCAAAGTCACTTCATCCAAATCTGTGCGACCCTACTGACAGCAGCCCACCAGGCTCCTCTGCCACAGGATTCTCTAGGCAAGAATACTGGAGTGGGTTGCCATTTCCATCTCCATTCCTCCATATTGCCTTTGCCCGTATGCATATGTGTTTGTCTTCTATGCCTCAGCTTCCTCATTTGTTAAATGAGAATACACAGGGATTCAGCTCATGGAAAGTACGTAAAATTGTGAGTAGGACAGAATAAACACTCAATTCAGTTCAGTCACTCAGTCGCATCCGACTCTTTGAGGCCCCATGAATCGCAGCACACCAGGCCTCCTTGTCCATCACCAACTCCCGGAGTTCACTCAAACTCACGTCCATTGATTTCATAATGACATCCAGCCATCTCATCCTCTGTCGTCCCCTTCTCCTCCTGCCCCCAATCCCTCCCAGCATCAGAGTTTTTTCCAATGAGTCAAACCTTCGCATGAGGTGGCCAAAGTACTGGCGTTTCAGCTTTAGCATCGTTCCTTTCAAAGAACACCCAGGGCTGATCTCCTTTAAATGGACTGGTTGGATATCTTTGCAGTCCAAGGGACTCTCAAGAGACTTCTCCAACACTACAGTTCAAAAACATCAATTCTTCGGTGCTCAGATTTCTTCACAGTCCAACTCTCACATCCATACATGACCACTGGAAAAACCATAGCCTTGACTAGACGGACCTTTGTTGGCAAAGTAATGTCTCTGCTTTTCACTATGCTATCTAGGTTGGGCATAACTTTTCTTCCAAGGAGTAAGAGTCTTCTAATTTCATGGCTGCAGTCACCATCTGCAGTGATTTTAGAGCCCAAACAAATAAAGTCTGACACTGCTCCACTGTTTCCCTATTTCCCATGAAGTGATGGGACCAGACGCCATGATCTTCGTTTTCTGAATGTTGAGCTTTAAGCCAACATTTTCACCCTCCACTTTCACTTTCATCAAGAGGCTTTTTTGTTCCTCTTCACTTTCTGCCATAAGAGTGGTGTCATCTGCATATCTGAGGTTATTGATATTTCTCCTGGCAATCTTGATTCCACCTTGTGCTTCTTTATTGTAATTAACAGTATTATCATACATTATTTTTACAAAAACATTTTTTCACAATTCTATCATGTAAAATAGCAATTGAGACTATTTATCTATGTTCCTTTCTAATTCTTATCTATGTGCATATCTAATGTTCATAAAAATGGTTATGAAAAGATTAAACTTCAAACCATGTAGCAAATTGAAGCTTTTATTACAACTTGCTATGACTTTCCTAAAATATATGTTCATTTACTCAGTTTTTGAGGGGGATCATAGAAGAGCTAGAGAGAGAGATTCCATATTGAAATTTAAAAATAATAAATGAGTTTAAATTAATCAGAAATATACATGAATGCTAACAATATATAATAGTTATTACTGAATCCCTAGTTGATAAAACTCTTAAAAATTAATCAAAGTTATTTACAGATTACTTTATAACACTTTCTTTTACAATAATGTTCAAACAATCATGCAATAGTCGGGGTTTCTGAAGCCATCTGTTACACAGATAAGAAGAATTAGGGTACATCAGTTCAGTTCAGTCGTTCAGTCGTGTCCGACCCTTGACCCCATAGACTTCAGCATACCAGGCCTCCCTATCCAACACCAACTCCCAGAGTTTACCCAAACTCATGTCCATCTAGTCATTGATACCATCCAACCATTTCATCCTCTGTCGTCCCCTTCTCCTCCTGCCCTCAATCCCTCCCAGCATCAGAGTCTTTTCAGATGAGTCAGCTCTTTGCATTAGGTGGCCAAAGTATTGAAGTTTCAGCTTCAACATCAGTCCTTTCAATGAACATCAAGGACTGATTTCCTTTAGGATGGACTGGTTGGATCTCCTGCAGTCCAAGGGACTCTCAAGAGTCTTCTCCAAACCACAGTGCAAAAGCATCAATTTTTCTGTGCTCAGCTTTCTTTATAGTAAAACTCTCACATCCATACGTGACTACTGGAAAAACCATAGCCTTGACTAGATGGACCTTTGTTGGCAAAGTAATGTCTCTGCTTTTTAATATGCTGTCTAGGTTGGTCATAATTTTTCTTCTGAGGAGTAAGCATCTTTTAATTTCATGGCTGCAGTCACCATCTGCAGGGATTTTGGAGTCCCCAAAAATAAAGTCAGCCACTGTTTCCACTGTTTCCCCATCTATTTCCCATGAAGTGATGGGACCGGATGCCATGATCGTAGTTTTCTGAATGTTGAGCTTTAAGCCAACTTTTTCACACTCCACTTTCACCTTCATCAAGAGGCTTTTGAGTTCTTCTTCACTTTCTGCCATAAAGGTAATGTCATTTGCATATCTGAGGTTATTGATATTTCTTCCGCCAATCTTGATTCCAGCTTGTGCTTCTTCCAGCCCAGAGCTTCTCATGATGTACTCTGCATATAAGTTAAATTAACAGGGTGATAATATACAGCCTTGACATACTCCTTTCCCTATTTTAAACCAGTCTGTAATTCCATGTCCAGTTATAACTTTTGCTTCCTGACCTGCATATAGGTTTCTCAAGAGGCAGGCCAGGTGGTCTGGTATTCCTATCTCTTTCAGAATTTTCCACAGTTTATTACGATCCACATAGTCAAAGGCTTTGGCATAGTCAATAAAGCACAAATAGATGTTTTTCTGCAACTCTCTTGCTTTTTTGATGATCCAACTGATGTTGGCAATTAGATCTCTGGTTCCTCTGCCTTTTCTAAATCCAGCTTGAACATCTAGAAGTTCAAGGTTCACATATTTTTGAAGCCTTGTTGAAGAATTTTGAGCATTACTTTGCTAGCGAGTGAGATGAGTGCAATTGTGCGGTAGTTTGAGCATTTTTTGGCACTGCCTTTCATTGGGATTGGAATGAAAACTGACCTTTTCCAGTCCTGTGGCCACTGTGGAGTTCTCCAAATTTGCTGGCATCTTGAGTGCAGCACGTTCACAGCATCATCTTTCAGGATTTGAAGTAGCTCAACTGAAATTCCATCACCTCCACTAGCTTTGTTCATAGTGATGCTTTCGAAGGCCCATTTGACTTCACATTTCAGGTTGTGTGGCTCTAGGTGAGTGATCACACCATGGTGATTATCTTGGTCATGAAGATCTTTTTTGTACAGTTCTTCTGTGTATTCTCACCACCTCATCTTAATATCTTCTGCTTCTGTTAGGTCCATACCATTTCTGTCCTTTATTGAGCCCATATTTGTATGAAATGTTCCCTTGGTATCTCTCATTTTCTTGAAGATATCTTTAGTCTTTCCCATTCTATTGTTTTCCTTTATTTCTTTGCACTGATCACTGAGAAAGGCTTTCTAATGTCTTCTTGCTATTCTTGGGAACTCTGCATTCAAATGAGTACATCTTTCCTTTTCTCCTTTGTTTTTTGCTTCTCTTCTTTTCACAGCTATTTGTAAGGCCTCCTCAGACAACCATTTTGCTTTTTTGGATTTCTTTTTCTTGGGGATGATCTTGCTCCCTGTCTCCTATACAATGTCATGAATCTCCATCCATAGTTCATCAGGCGCTCTGTCTATCAGATAATCCCTTAAATCTATTTCTCACTTCCACTGTGTAATCCTTAGGGAGTTGATTTAGGTCATACCTGAATGGTCTGGTTGTTTTCCCTACTTTCTTCAGTTTATGTCTGAATTTGGCAATAAGGAGTTCATGATCTGAGCCACAGTCAGCTCCCTGTCTTGTTTTTGCTGACTGTATAGAGCTTCTCCACCTTTGGCTTTAAAGAACGTAATCAATCTGATTTCAGTGTTGACCATCTAGTGATGTCCTTGTGTAGAGTCTTTCCTTGTGTTGTTGGAAGAAGTTGTTTGCTACCACCAGTGCATTCTCTTTGCAGAACTCTATTAGCTTTTTCCTGCTTCATTCTGTACTCCAAGACCTAATTTGCCTGTTACTCAAGTTATTTCTTAACTTCCTACTTTTGCATTCCAGTTCCCTATAATAAAAAGGACATTTTTTTGGGGGTATTAATTCTAGGTCTTGTAGGTCTTCATAGAACCATTCAACTTCAGCTTCTTCATCATTATTCGTTGCGGCATAGACTTGAATTACTGTGATATTGAATGGTTTGCCTTGAATACGAACAGAGATCATTCCTGTCATTTGATATTGCATCCAAGTACTTCATTTTGGACTCTTTTGTTGCCTATAATGGTTACTCCATTTCTTCTATGGGATTCTTGCCCACAGTGGTAGATATAATGGTCTTCTGAGTTAAATTCACCCATTCCATTCCATTTTAGTTGGCCGATTCCTAAAATGTCGACGTCACTCTTGCCATTTCCTGTAGGACTACTTCCAATTTGCCTTGATTCATGGACCTAATATTCCAGGTTCCTATGCAATATTGCTCTTTACAGCATCAGAGTTTGCCTCCATCACCAGTCACATCCACAACTGGGTGTTGTTTTTGCATTGGCTCCCTCTCTTCATTCTTTCTGGTGTCATTTTTCCACTGATCTCCAGTAGCATATTGGGCACCTACCAACCTGGGGAGTTCATCTTTCAGTGTCCTATCTTTTTGCTTTTTATACTGTTCATGGGGTTTTCAAGGCAGGAATACTGAAGTGCTTTGTCATTCCATTCTCCAGTGGACCACATTTGTCAGAATTCTCCACCATGACCCATCCATCTTGGGTGGCCCTACACGGATGGCATGTCTCGAAGCTCATAGTACAAACATGCAGTTAAGGAAAGCTTTCCTTTTGGACAACAGAGCTGAGAGTGTTTTGTAGTTAATAAATAAGAAAAATCAGAAGGAATGCTATTTTATTTTGCTCAGTTCAGTTCAGTCGCTCAGTCGTGTCCGACTCTTTGCGATCCCATGAATTGCAGACATCAGCCCTCTCTGTCCACCACCAACTCCGGAGTTCACTCAGATTCACGTCCATCGAGTCAGTGATGCCATCCAGCCATCTCATCCTCTGTCGTCTTCTTCTTCTCCCCCCCACCATCCCTCCCAGCATTAGAGTCTTTTCCAATGAGTCAACTCTTCAATGAGGTGGCCAAAGTACTGTAGTTTCAGCTTTAGCATCATTCCTTCCAAAGAAATTCCAGGGCTGATCTCCCTCAGAATGGATTGGTTGGATCTCCTTGCAGTCCAAGGGACTCTCAAGAGTTTTCTCCAACACCACAGTTCAAAAGCATCAATTCTTCAGCGCTTAGCCCTGCTAGTGTGACATAGATTTCTTTAATGTGATAACTTAGAAACTGACCCCCAAAAAAGTTGATAATATTTCATCATTTTAAAAACCTGAGCAGAATTAGTTTTCTCAGAACACCTTTCATTACTTCATTCTACAAAATTTTTAGGTATCAAATGCATTTCCTTGTTAGCACTATATTAGCTATTAACAAGTTAAATATGTTCCCTTTAAAAGTACACTTCCCTCATAGCTCAGTTGGTAAATAATCCACCTGCAGTGCAGAAGGCCTGGGTTCGATCCCTGGGTTGGGAAGATCCCCTAGAGAAGGGAAAGGTTACCCACTCCAGTATTCTGGCCTGGACAATTCCATGGGCTGTGTAGTCTATAGGGTTGCAAAGAGTCGGACACGACTGAATAACTTTCACTTTCAAGGTATTTTAACCAATTTTCATGGTATATAAAAATTTAAATTTTTTCATGCAGTGTAAAGATTAGGACCAGAAATAGAAATTAAACATATTTTAGGACATTTATAAGCAATAGTTATTAGAGAACCTGTATGTGTTACATCATGGCTACATGCAGTTTAGATGTATTTAAGAACAAAGCTAGTGGAGGTGATGGAATTCCAGTTGAGCTGTTTCAAATCCTGAAAGATGAAGCTGTGAAAATGCTGCACTCAATATGCCAGCAAATTTGGAAAACTCAGCAATGGCCACAGGACTGGAAAAGATCAGTTCTCATTCCAATCCCAAAGAAAGGCAATGCCAAAGAATGCCCAAACTACTGCACAATTGCACTCATCTCACATGCTAGTAAAGTAATGCTCAAAATTCTCCAAGCCAGGCTTCAGCAATATGTGAACCATGAACTTCCTGATGTTCAAGCTGGTTTTAGAAAAGGCAGAGGAACCAAGATCAAATTGCCAACATCAACTGGATCATTGAGAAAGCAAGAGAGCTCAAGAAAAACATCTGTTTCTGCTTTATTGACTATGCCAAAGCCTTTGACTGTGTGGATCACAATAAACTGTGTGCTGCGATTCATGGGGTTGCAAAGAGTCAGACACGACTGAACAACTGAACTGAACTGAAGATCATAATTTAGTGATAGTTTCACAGTTTTTTCAGCATTATATTAAAAACTTTTTCTATGTTTTAAAATGAAATGTATAATTAAAAACTTTACATAATTATTTATAAAGGATTTATCAATTTTTACTGGGGCACTTATAACCAGTTTTTAACTTACTTTCTCTATATTCCATATATATTGCTAAGAATTCACAGGTTTGTATAACTGAATGGAATTGCAGAATTTCCTGGAGTAGACTCATATCTGGGCTTTGAAAGGATACAATACACCACTGGAAATCTAAAAGATATACAGGTACTCTCTCCTGAAGTTCATTCTTACTCACACAAGAACCAACTTCATCTCCCCAGTGTTGATTTCAGAGAGTTTATAGTTTATATTTTGAGGTCCTTTACAATTCTCTGGTCATCTAGCAAAGCCAAACTGGAAAATTGTTTATGCCTGGGGAAAGTAATTAATAAATTGTCCTTGGGTGCCACCAGAAGCACACCAAGATTGTGCCACCACAAGATTTTAAATAGTGATTAAAAATCATTATAAATCAGAGTTAGTTCCCCTGTCCTGGCCAAAAACTGAAACATGACATTTAGTTTGTCCTGGTCAGCTTAAAATAACTATTCCATATAATGACCCGCATATTTCCAGTTGGAAATTATAGTATGATTATTCAAGCTTGTTCAATTTCTTTCCTTTGAATTCTTTTACTAAGATAAATTCACAAATGTAGGGAAGGAATGTAAAAGAATAAGCTAATGATTCTTGATAGACAAGCTATGCATAAAGAAACATGTTAATTTTGTCCTAACTGTACCAGTATTAGCTCATATATTTTTATAATAATCAATTTTTCTTGATTACAAATGATATTGCATTGTTTCATATGTTTCATATGGATTATTAAAATAAGCAGTATGAAATGAAATAAAAATTAAATTATCAAATGGTCATTTGTAAAATGAAGTAGATATTTTTGAAATGGTAATTCATGTAGCTCACATTATTTTTTGAGGAGTGATGGCATCTTTGGTTTACTCAACCCATACTCTCATTTTAAAAGTATTTTGTGACCACTGCAATATACCTAAATGGATAGTGCTATATGCAAAGTCTGTACATCAAGATCTTAATTTCACTAGCAGAGTTTTCACACCAAAAGAGCTAAATATACATGTCTTTTTAAAAATACCATGTATGAGAATGTTTTATATTTCTCACAAATGTGATACTATTTATGAGGATCAAAAATGGGATCCTACTTTTATGAACCTCTTGCAGATTTGTCCCTTCAATCCATTTCATAATGTCACATCATTGCTCTCCAATAAAACAATTTATATAATTTTTCCTACCTTATTAATTCCTCTTTTCCTCTTTAGTCTCCTATTTTACCTAATTCTATCTTCTTGTTTTCTGCAATTATACGTGTCTCATATATTTTAAAAAACGTGGGCTATGTATCCAAAAATTAACCATTTAAACTCCATTTTTCTACACACTTTATTTTTAACTCCTCTCAAAACTATTGTACTCATCTTACATTCCTCTATATTGTGCCAAAAGGATACCAGATTGAGAACTGCCTGTTGAAAAACCAAAAATTTGAGTAAACACATACATATGTGAACTGAGAAATCCACTTTTTTATTTTATGAGATTTGATGTAAGAACCTGAATATAAAGTACCATTCTCCCCCAAACCCAATAGATAAGGCTTCTCCTTGAGTGTTCTTTAAATATTTTTCTGTTGTGGAATTTTCATTTTCTTAATGAAATATAAATATCACTGTGAACATGGAAAGATCTTAAGTGAATTATGACAGTAAATTTTTGAAATTCAGGAAAAATCAAGGTTTATAATCTAAATGTCAGGCATGATAATTAAGAGAAAAGGAAACCAACATTTTCATTAGAGTTTTCTGAACTAAAATTGGTGCATTACTTAGAGAAATTGTACAGTTGCAAATTCTTCCAAGCTAGTGGGAAAAAAAAAAAAAAGCCTACAATGTCTAACTGTATATGGGTTTCCCAGGTGGCACCGTTGTACTGCACTCACTTGCTCAGATCATGTCTGACTCTTTGCGACCCCATGGACTATAGCCCTCCAGGCTCCTCTGTCCATAGGATTTTCCAGACAAGAATACTGGAGTGGGTTGCCATTTCCTAATCTAGGGGCTCTTCCCCACCTAGGGATCCAACCTGTGTCTCTTGTGTCTTCTGCACTGGCAGGCGTGTTCTTTAAGACTGTGCCACCTGGGAAGCAGCCAGAACTGTCAGGTGAAGTAATGGGTATAGTCTATTGTCTTGAAACTCACAAGACCTATATTTGAATTCCATCCCTAACACCTTATTCCTGCACAGCCTTCAGCAACTCCTTAATATCTCTCAACTTACACTGGCAAAGTCTTATTTTCAAGACTATATAATACATCATTTTTAAAACTTAACAAGTTATCTAAAACATAGTAGCTATTCATTACTTTATTTGCTTTCTTCATTGCTTTATTTGCTCTGGTCTGAGAAAGACCTAGATTTAAACTCTTAATTTGTTATATATTAACTACATAAGCATTGAAATAAACTCTGTAAACTGGTTTCATCTGTAAGGTGCCAATAGTGATAGTTTCTAACCTTACAGAATTTCTGTAAGAGTTGAATGAGGCAGCGATAGAAAGCACCCTCACATTAGAACAGAGACTGTGCTGCATGGGCTAAATGAATCTTTACCATTGGTAAGCCTCATGCCTCATTAAAATATAGAAAGTGACAAACAGCTCAGTTATCATTTTATAAGAATAATTAAGTAGACAACTTATTCAAGGTGGGCCTTTGTAAAGAATTGATTCTCAGGTCACTAATAATAGAACACATTTTAAAATGATAATTTCCCTTTCACCATTAAGATGGTTATAATAAGAATTTTAAGAGAAGTGGCCAAAATACATCACTAGGATAAACCTCATACTAAACATATGATTGGCTTTGAAAGCAAAGCCGAGGATGTTAAAATTTATGTAGCAGACTAAAGGAAAACTTGAGTGACTTTTTAAAACAGTTCTGAATAATCAGGCAGAATCTTAAAATATGTTGAAAGTAAAAGAATTTTGAAGAAGGAAAGCTATTGAGAAGACTAAGTCTAGATAAGCAATTCTGATCACCTTCTATTATATGGTAATGGATGTGGAGAGATATAGATGTGTATCAATAATGTTGACAAGGAATTAGAGACATGAAGATGGAGACTTCCCTGGTGGCTCAGTCAGTAAAGAGTCTGCCTGCAGTGCCCAAGACTCGGGTTCAATCCCTGGGTGGGGAAGACTCCCTGGAGAAGGGAATGGTTGCCCACTTCAATATTTTTGCCTGGACAATCCCATGAACAGAGAAGCCTGGCAGACTACAAGTCCATGGAGTCACAAAGATTTGGATGGGACTGAGTGACTAAATGAAGGTTAACTCACAAGGGTGAGTGAATTCTGATATATCCCCAAATTCTTATATTGTGGAGGGTGGAAAAGTATGGGATAATATAGTAGTCTTACAGGAAATGAATGACAAGAATAATGGAAGGAAAATAAAATTTTAGTCTAGGTCTTTATGTCTTCCAATATTCAACTTTGGGTCAAGTTGCAGAACCTGGAACTCAATGATAAATCTAAGGAATATAAACATAATTTTGAATGTTGCCTGAACAAAAGATATGTACTCCTTTAACCACTAGTTGGACAAGTTCTAATTTATGATAAAGAAATTGAAGTTAAAGCAAAGGGTTTCAGAAACACTGTCTATATCTACATTGCTTCTAAATCCTTAGGAATCTATTAGTGCAAAGTTAGCAAAATCAAATTATACAACAGATAACACTGTTACAGAAATTGTACCTCACTTAAATGTTACTAAAAAATCAACATGCAACTGGGAAATATGGCTTAAATAAATGTAAAAATAATTCAGTGGGCTTGTTTTCAAAGATGAGTTTGATGAGTATATGATATTATCATAAGGATAAACTTCAATGTAATCTGTACGATACCTAACACACTTTCATATGGCATTTATTTTGTCAACGTGGTCTTTTAGTGCTTTCCTCTGAGAATCTATATGATATAATGAGACACAACAGACACAGTAAAATAAGACAAGGAAGAATTAACAAGTCTTTTGGACACGACTGAGTGACTTCACTTTCACTTTTCACTTTCATGCACTGGATAAGGTAATGGCAACCCACTCCAGTGTTCTTGCCTGGAGAATCCCAGGGACAGGCGAGCATGGTGGGCTGCCATCTATGGGGTCGCACAGAGTCAGACACGACTGAAGCAATTTAGCAGCAGCAGCAGTATGTAGGATGTGATATTGAGAGTTGAACTATAAAAAAAGCTGAGTGCCAAAGAATTGATGCTTTTGAATTGTGGAGGTGAAGACTCTTGTAAGTCTCTTGGACTGCAAGGAGATCCAACTAGTCCATCCTAAAGGAAGCCAGTCCTGAATATTCATTGGAAGGACTGATGCTGAAGTTGAAACGCCAATACTTTGGCCACCTCATATGAAGAATTGACTCATTTAAAAAGACCCTGATGCTGGGAAAGATTGAAGACAGGAGAAATGGACAACAGAGGATGGAATGGGTGAATGGCATCACTGACTGTATAGACATGAGTTTGAGTAAGCTCCAGGAGTTGGTGACGGATAGGGAGGGCTGGCATGCTGCAGTTCATGGGGTTGCAAAGAGTCGGACATGACTGAGCGACTGAACTGAACTGAGCATATGGGATTACAAAAAAAATATGTAAAGGGTAAAAGAAACCAAAAGGTATACCACATGTTGTTTGGTCTTTTAAATTAATCTTTATGCTGAATTATCATCTAGGAAAGATTTCCTTCAACATCAGCCTTGACTTCCATGAAACCAGTGAGTGTACGATTAAAATGAAAATGATGAGTTCATGCTTACCAAAGAAAACAATAAATATTTGTAGGTGTCCTATTATGCAAGGAAAACTCTTTAAGTGCTTGAAGTCTTAACATCATACAAAATGAAAACTGTATCCATGTCCAAGATGCTTACTTTTGGAAAACGAATTAAGTGCTCACATAGAAACACAATCATTAAAAAAATTATCCTCTAAAGGAAACAGAATGTCAAATCTCTTACATCTTCTAGGATGCTGTTTAAACCAGGAATTAACTGTAAGTATTCAGAATCAAGTTGATTGATTTTATCAAGTTGATTCAGTTTAAAATTCAGAGGAAGAATTTGAGAGAGAACATTATATACAAAGGCCATCAGGTGATAAACATATCAGGGTATTTGAAGAACTGATAGTGGGTTGTATGGATTACAACCCACTATAGTATTTCACTATACTAGAGTTGAGCAAGGGGGGAAAAAGGAATGGTTAAAAAAAAAAAAAAAAAAGAGCTAGGAGAAGAAAGCAGGATAAACAAAATTCAGGATCATGGTAACAAGTTTGAATTTTGTGTTGAAACTAAATTCAATTACAGTTTACTAGATAATTGTAAACAAGAGGATACCATAATATCATATAAACTTTTAAAATACAAATTTAGTATTTCCTCTTCCACCTGTTGCGTAGAATGCTAGGAAGTTCAATAGCCCTTAAATAACAATAAAAAAGTGTGAACAACACAATTATAGTTTTCCTGGGACCATCAGAGAGCTGAGTATACTAGATTACTAAATTAGTTTGAATTCTAAGAAGAATATGAGGGTTAGTTGTATTTGTCCACTTGATCAGGTTGCTGAGTACTCAGATATCTGGCTAACCATTATTTCTGGGTGTGCTTGTTTCTGATTGAGATTAACATTTGAGTCTGTAGACTGAATAAAGCAGATTACTTTGCTGGATGTGGGTGGGCACCATACAATCTACTGAGGACTAAACAGAATAAAAAAGCAGAGGAAAGAATAATCCACACTGTATCTAACTGGATGAGCTAGGACATTGGCCTTCTGCATTTGGACTGAGATTTATATTAATTACATCAACTTCCTTAGCTCTTTGGACTTTGGTTTTGAGCTGGAAGCACAGCAACTTCCCTGGGCTTCCAACTTTCACATTTGAGATCATGGGACTTCTCAGAGCCTATAATTCATTATCTGATTTTATATACACATACACTCCCACAGACAGTTAAATATTCATTTTATATATATTCCATATACATAAATTCCTTATATAATATAGACAGAGGGATGGGTAAATGGATCAGTTCATTTCAGATACTTAATCGTGTCTAACTTTTTGCGACCCCAAGGACTGCAGTACGCCAGCCTTCCCAGTCCGTCACCAACTCCTGGAGTTTACTCAAACTCATGTCCATTGAGTCCGTGATGCAATCCAACCATCTCAACCCCTTTTGTCCCCTTCTCCTCCTGCTCTCAATCTTGCCCAGATCACAGTGTTGGCAAATGAGTCAGTATTTCACATCAGGTGGCAAAATTATTGGAGTTTCAGCTTCAACATCAGTCCTTCCAATGAATATTCAGGACTGATTTCCTTTAGGATGGGCTGGTTGGATCTCCTTGCAGTCCAAGGGACTCTCAAGAGTCTTCTCCAACACCACAGTTCAAAAGCATCAATTCTTTGGTGCTCAGCTTTCTTTATAGTCCAACTCTCACATCCATACATGACCACTGGAAAAACCATAGCCTTGACTAGATGGACCTTTGTTGGCAAAGTAATGTCTCTGCATTTTAAAATGCTGTCTAGGTTGGTCATAACTTTACTTCCAAGGGGCAAGCTTCTTTTAATTTCATGGCTGCAATCACCATCTGCAGTAAATGGATAGATAGGTACATAAACAGACAGATAGGGAATCACTTAACCATAGGTTCTGCATTTAAAATTGTAGCTCTGGGAGTTAAAAGGGGCTCTGACAGTATGTTTATTTGATTGAAACATGGACTAAAAGCTGGACAGTGAGTGAGTTGTAAATACTGGAGCTACCTTGTTTTATTGTTATATGAGAGGATTCAAAACTTAGGAAGATGGAATGTTTTAGAGTCCACTTGTCATTTAAGACTTGCTCACCTGGACTGGAAGGGCCAGAAGATATATTTCATCAACACCATGAAAAATATATTTGTGAGGGAAGCCACATCATCCTCCAAGAGTTCTGTGATTTCTCTTCTCTGTAGGCCAGACCTTAGGCCAGCAGTATTTGCAGCCACTCAATTGAGAAACTGAAAGGCAGTGGGATTAATGTGTTCTTGGGTGGCAGGGGTCAAGTGTCAGGATTCAGTCACCAAAGGAAAGGTGGGTATGTCTACCATAAAGCACAGCAGAGCCAAAGGAGCAATTAGAATTGTCTCATTTATACAGAACCATGGTGTTGGTTAGTAGATCAAGGTGTTCCTAGAACTGAAACAGACAGGAAGCCTATTCAATTCTCACTTGATATATATAAGCATAAAAGTTCTACATTAAGGCTAACTTGAATTATAAAAAACAAGAGAGACAGAATATCTTAACCAAATTCCCAGTATTGAACCCGTGTGCAGACCCAGAACACCCTGAATGAAAGGGAGGCTGAATCCCTTTGAGAAAGAATCCCAGTATACTGACAGAAATGCACACTGTTAATATTTCAGCCTTTCCCAAAGATACCTATAGCCTTTTACCATGCCCTGGAGAGAGGAAATAATCAGACCTTCAGGGACTACCGGACACTGACTCTGAGCTGACACTGATTTCAGGAGATCCAACATATTACTCTGGTTCATCAGTCAGAGTGGGTGCTCATGGAGGTCAGTGATTAATGGAATTTTAGCTTAGGTCTATCTCATAGTGGAGCCAGTAGATCATCAAACTGACGCTTTCATTATTTACCCAGTTGTGAATGCATAATTGGAATATACATACATTATGGTTGGCAAAATTCCCATACAGTTTCCCTGGTCTGTGGAGTGAGAACTACCACTGTAAGAAAGGTCAAGGGGAAGCCACAAAAATTGCATCTATCTAGGAGTATAGAAAACCAAAAGGGATACTTTTTTCCCCTGGAGAGATTACAGAGATTAATGCCACAATCAGTGACATGAAAGATACAGGGGTTGTGATTCCCATCACATCTCCATCCAACCTACTTATGTGGCCTCTGTAGAAGACAGATGGCTCTTGAAGAATGATAGTGGATTATTAGAAGCTTAGGCAGGCGGTAACTACAACTGCAGCTGCATTATCAGATGTAGTTTTCCCTGACAAGCAAATTAACACCTGGTACCTGATACAACCAAGCTGAGAGGTGGAACATTGAAATTAAAAGATGCCTGCTCCTTGGAAGGAAAGCTATGGCAAACCTAGACAGTACATTAAAAAGCAGAGACAACACTTTGCCAACAAAGGCCCATATAGTCAAAGCTACGGTTTTTCTAATAGTCAGGTACCAATGAGAGTTGAATCATAAAGAAAGCTGAGCACCAAAGAATTGATGTTTTCAAATTGTGTGGCTGGAGAAGACTCTTGAGAGTTCCCTGGACTTCAAGGAAATCAAACCAGTCAATCCTAAAGGAAATCAACCCTGAATATTCATTGGAAGGATTGATGCTAAAGCTGAAACTCCAATACCTGGCCACCTGAAAAAAAAAAAAAAAAGACCTTGATGCTGGGAAAGATCAAAGGCACACAAAGGAGGAGGCAGCACAGGAGGAGATGGTTAGACAGCATCACTGACCCAATGGACATGAATTTGAGGAAACTCTAGGAGATAGTGAAGGACAAGGGACCATAGTATGCTACAGTCCTATGTGGTTACAAAGGGTCAGACATCACTTGGCATCTGAACACCACCACCACCTGATGCAAATACTGATTACATACACAGGTCACTCCATATCTGTCAATAAAGACCACCAGAAACAGTTTGCTTTCAACTGGCAAGAGCAAGTATATACCTTCTTTGTCCTACCTCAGACTTAATATCAACTCTCTAGTCATCATTTAGTTTGCAGGAATCATGATCATCGTCTTTTCCTTTCACAAGAAATCACACTAGTCTATTACATTGATGGCATTATGCAGACTGGACCTAGTGAGCAAGCAGCAGCAACTATGCTAGACTCACTGGCAAGACATTTTCATGTCAGTTGGTGGGAAATAGATTTCACAAAAATCTGGGGGTTGGGAGTTTTTACTTCAGGAGTTTGAGGAATGTTGAGATATTCTTTCTAAGGAAAAGGGTCAAATTTTGCATCTGGCCACTTCCACCACCAAAACAGAGGCCTAGTGGACTCGGGATATTGGAGGTGATACATTTTAAGTGCACAGAAAAGTTGTTAGTTTTAAATGAGGCCCAAGACAAGAGGCCTCTGCAACAGGTCTTGGTAGCTATGCAAGCTACTCTGATGCTTAGGCTACATGATCCAGCAGATTAAATGATGCTCAAGTGTCAGGGGCAGAGACTTCTGAAAACACCTATTGGTGAATCATAGCTAAGGCCCTTAGAATTTTGGAGCAAGGCCCTGTCACCCTCTGCAGATAACTATTTTCATTTTGAGAAACAATTCTTTGCTTACTTCTGGGCCTCAGTAGAAACTGACACTCAACCATGTGCCACCCAGGTACCATGCAACCTGAGAATTCCATCATAAACTGGGTATCACTTGACCCAGCAAACCTTAAACCTGGGTGTGTACATTTCATCATCCTCAGATAATCGAGCCCAAGACAGCCCTGAAGGCATAAGTCAGTTATATGAAAAGTGTCTTGAATGCCTGTGGGTCTCTAATCTTGCTAAACTGCATCTTCCCTCCCAGCCTGTACCTACTGTCTCATGTGAATTCACTCAGTATCAGTTAACAGAGAACAAAAGACTGGGGTCTGGTTTAAAGATGGTTCTGCAGGATATTCAGGCAACCCTTGAAAGAGAATAATTGCATCACTCCAGTCCCTTTCCATGGCATCCCTGAGGGGCACTGGTAGAGGAAATTCTTCCAGTGAGAACTTCCAGCAGTGCACCTGGTTGTTGATTTTGCTTGGAAGAAAAAATGGTCAGATGTGCAATTAGATAACAATGAATGGGCCATGGCCAATTATTTGGCTGGAGGGTTACACACTTGGAAGTAACATAGTTGGGAAACTGATTATATGAGGGAAGAGGTATGAAGAAGGGAAGAAGACGGAATGAGGGAGGAAGTACATGGAGAGACTTTTCTGAATGGGCTAATATGTGAAGGTACTGTAAAGTACCCGTGGGTACTGTGAAGTGAGTTTCTTGTGAAGCTACTGTGTCTTTTGAGAGTTTCGCTATGTTACTCTATTGTACTGCTGCCTCAACAAACATTTTGTTTGGCCAAATGACTTACAGGGACTTTAATCTGACGCTAGCTCCCTTATGCAAGTGCACACCCTAGATACTGGGATACAGAATTATATAAGTTTCTGATATGACCTCCCTAATAGTCTTGTGACCAACAGTTTTCTCTGCGTCCCAGCATCTGTATGCCTTATATAACCATTAGATAAAGCTAGTATGGGTATTAATAAATAATCCCACTTTATTTCTTTATTATTTTATTAATAAATAAAACCCACGCTTTGGTTTTAAACCTGTCCCTAGCCTAGGAACTGCAAGGCACTTCACACATGGACCTTGATAAAGGCATGTACCCCAGATCCTGCCTCTCTGCAAACTGCCTTGACCTCCCCTTGTGGCTCCCTGAGGTGTGCTGTGTACTTCTTGCAGGACCTGAGAGTAATAAGCTTCTCTATTTCAGTTTCTCTTGTATTCTGCTGTTGAATCAAGGCTCACCATTAGGGAGCCTCTGCTCCACTTAACAATGTTAATTTAACAAAGTCATACCAGTATTCCATGTGAATGTTCATCAAAGGGTGACCTCAGCAGTGGTGGACTTTAATTATCAAAAGACAAGATAACCCATTTTGTGGATATGAGTCAGCCTCTTTTCCCAGTCACTTCTGTCCATGCCAAATGGATTCATGAATAAAGAGACCATGATGGCGGGTGGGGAGGCTATGTATGGGCTCAGCAACATGGAATTCCACTTATCAAGGTCTACTTGGCTATAATCACTGCGTATGCCCAATCTGCCAACAGGAGTGTCCTACACTGAGTCCCCAATATGGTACTATTTCCCAGGGTGGTGGCAGGTTGAGAATACTGAATTATTTCTATCCTGGAAAGCAATGTTCTATTTTGTTCTTACTGGAATAGACACTTACTCTGGACAAAGATTTGGCTTCCCTGCATTGACTGCCTCTGCCAAAGCTATACCATCCATGGAATTACAAAATGACTTAACCACCATTACATTATTACACACAGCATTGCTTCTGATCAACAAACTCACTTCACAGTAAATACAGGGTGACAATGGGCCCATGTTCATGGAAAATTATGTGTATTCCATGCACTGCCAGTATTAAAATTCCATCCATCTCAATACTGTTCATCACATAACAACCTGCATTCTATAATGATCAGCTCTAACAAAGTATTTCATTGTATGATTTCACATGTGCTCAATCATTCCATGTTACTTTGGAGAGAGGGATCAATCTCAGGCAGTGCCAGAGTTTGCATATTCATATTAATTGTGTTATTATTAATTTCCAGATGTCCAAGCTGGTTTTAGAAAAGGCTGAAGAACCAGAGATCAAATTGCCAACATCTGCTGGATCATGGAAAAAGCAAGAGAGTTCCAGAAAAACATCTATTTCTGCTTTATTGACTATGCCAAAGCCTTTGACTGTGTGGATCACAAGAAACTGTGGAAAATTCTGAAAGAGATGGGAATACCAGACCACCTAACCTGCCTCTTGAGAAACCTATATGCGGGTCAGGAAACAACAGTTAGAACAGGACATGGAACAACAGACTGGTTCCAAATAGGAAAAAGAGTACGTCAAGGCTGTATATTGTCACCCTGCTTATTTAACTTCTATGCAGAGTACATCATGAGAATGCTGGGCTGGAAGAAGCACAAGCTGGAATCAAGACTGCCGGGAGAAATATCAATAACCTCAGATATGCAAATGACACCACTCTTATGGCAGAAAGTGAAGAAGAACTAAAAAGTTTCTTGATGAAAGTGAAAGTGGAGTGTGAAAAAGTTGGCTTAAAGCTCAACATTCAGAAAACGAATATCATGGCATCTGGTCCCATCACTTCATGGGAAATAGATGGGGAAACAGTGGAAACAGTGTCAGACTTTACTTTTTGGGGCTCCAAAGTCATTGCAGATGGTGACTGCAGCCATGAAATTAGAAGACGCTTACTCCTTGGAAGAAAAGTTCTTTCTGTGCTTGTGATGGGTCTGTTAAGGTTTTCTATTTCTTCTTGGTTCAGTTTTGGAAAGTTTTACTTTTCTAAGAATTGTCCATTTCTTCCACGTTGTCCATTTTATTGGCATATAATTGCTGATAGTAGTCTCTTATGATCCTTTGTATTTCGTGTTGTCTGTTGTGATCTCTCCATTTTCATTTCTAATTTTATTGATTTGATTTTTCTCTCTTTGTTTCTTGATGAGTCTGGCTAATGGTTTGTCAATTTTATTCATCCTTTGTTGATTTTTGCTATGGTCTCTTTTGTTTCTTTTGCATTTATTTCTGCCCTAATTTTAAAGATTTCTTTCCTTCTACTAACTTTGGGGTTCTCCATTTCTTCCTTTTCTAGTTGCTTTAGGTGTAGAGTTAGGATATTTATTTGACTTTTTTCTTGTTTCTTGAGGTGTGCCTGTATTGCTATGAACTTTCCTCTTAGCACTGCTTTTATAGTGTCCCACAGGTTTTGGGTTGTTGTGTTTTCATTTTCATTCATTTCTATGCATATTTTGATTTCTTTTTTTATTTCTTCTGTGATTTGTTGGTTATTCAGAAGTGTGTTGTTCAGCCTCCATATGTTGGAATTTTTAATAGTTTTTCTCTTGTAATTGAGATCTAATCTTAATGCATTATGGTCAGAAAAGATGCTTGGAATGATTTCGATTTTTTTGAATTTATCAAGGTTAGATTTATGGCCCAGGATGTGATCTATCCTGGAGAAG
>SJYT01010716.1:73917-137281 GCA_006410635.1 Cephalophus harveyi | reverse complement strand
GGTTAGATTTATGGCCCAGGATGTGATCTATCCTGGAGAAGGTTCCGTGAGCACTTGAGAAAAAGGTGAAATTCATTGTTTTGGGGTGAAATGTCCTATAGATATCAATTAGGTCTAATTGGTCTATTGTATCATTTAAAGTTTGCGTTTCTTTGTTAATTTTCTGTTTGGTTGATCTGTCCATAGATGTGAGTGGGGTATTAAAGTCTCCCACTATTATTGTGTTATTGTTAATTTCCCCTTTCATACTTGTTAGCATTTGTCTTACATATTGCTGTTTGCTGGAAGATTTCTGGTTACAGGTTCAATTTCCATGCTTGTGATGGGTCTGTTAAGATTTTCTATTTCTTCCTGGTTCAGTTTTAGAACGTTGTACTTTTCTAAGAATTTGTCCATTTCTTCCAAGTTTTCCATTTTATTGGCATATAGTTGCTGATAGTAGTCTCTTATGACCCTTTGTATTTCTGTGTTGTCTGTTGTGATCTCTCCATTTTCATTTCTAATTTTGTTGATTTGATTCTTCCCCCTTTGTTTCTTGATGAATCTGGCTAATGGTTTGTCAATTTTATTTATCTTCTCAAAGAATCAGCTTTTGACTTTGTTGATTTTTGCTATAGTCTCTTTTGTTTCTTTTGCATTTATTCCTGCCCTAATTTTTGATATTTCTTTCCTTCTACTAACCCTGGGGTTCTTCATTTCTTCTTTTTCTAGTTGCTTTAGGTGTAGAGTAAAGTTATTTATTTGACTTTTTTCTTGTTTCTTGAGGTATGCCTGTATTGCTATGAAACTCCCTCTTAGCATTGCTTTTACAGTGTCTCATAGGTTTTGGGTTGTTGTGTTTTCATTTCATTCATTTCTATGCATATTTTGATTTCTTCTGTGATTTGTTGGTTACTAGCAGTGTGTTGTTCAGCCTCCCTATGTTGGAATTTTTAATTGTTTTTCTCCTGTAATTGACATCTAATCTTACTACATTGTGATCAGAAAAGATGCTTGGAATGATTTCAATTTTTTTTTTTTTTAATTTACTAAGGCTAGATTTAAGGCCCAGGATGTGATCTATCCTGGAGAAGATTCTGTGTGTACTTGAGAAAAAAGTTGAAATTCATTGTTTTGGGGTGAAATGTCCTATAGATATTAGGTCTAACTGGTCTATTGTATCATTTAATTTGTGTTTCCTTGTGAATTTTCTGTTTAGTTGATCTATCCATAGATGTGATTGGGGTATTAAAGTCTCCCACCATTATTGTGTTATTGTTAATTTCCCCTCTCATACTTGTTAGCATTTGTCTTACATATTGCTGTTCTCCTATGTTGGGTGCATATATATTTATAATTGTTATATCTTCTTCTTGGATGGATCCTTTGATTATTATTTTCTTTGTTAATTTTCTGTTTAGTTGATCTGTCCATAGATGTGAGTGGGGTATTAAAGTCTCCCACCATTATTGTGTTATTGTTAATTTCCCCTCTCATACTTGTTAGCATTTGTCTTACATATTGCTGTTCTCCTATGTTGGGTGCATATATATTTATAATTGTTATATCTTCTTCTTGGATGGATCCTTTGATTATTATGTAGTGTCCTTCTTTGTCTCTTTACACGGCCTTTATTTTGAAGTCTATTTTTATCTGATAGGAGTATTGCTTCTCCTGCTTTCTTTTGGTCTCTATTTGTGTGGAATATCTTTTCCCAGTCCTTCACTTTCAGTCTGTATGTGTCCCTAGGTTTGAGGTGGGTCTCTTGTAGACAACATATATGAATGAAAGTCACTAATCGTGTCTGACCCTTTGTGATCCCATGGACTATACAGTCCAAGGAATTCTCTAGGCCAGAATACTGGAGTGGGTAGCCTTTCCCTTCTCCAGGACAACATATATAGTGGTTTTGTTTTTGTATCCATTCAGCCAGTCTTTGTCTTTTGGTTGGGGCATTCAATCTATTTACATTTAAGGTAATTATTGATAAGTATGATCCCATTGCCATTTACTTTGTTGTTTTGGGTTCAAGTTTATACACCCTTTCTGTGTTTCCTGTCTAGAGAAGATCCTTTAGCATTTGTTGAAGAGCTGGTTTGGTGGTGCTGAATTGTCTCAGCTTTTGGTTGTCTGTAAAGCTTTTGATTTCTCCTTCATATTTGAATGAGATCCTTGCTGGGTACAGTAATCTGGGCTGTAGATTTTTCATTTTCACTTCATTTTCACTAGATTTTTGCAATTTCATTTTTCATTTCACTTTCATTTTTTAAGTATGTCCTGCCATTCCCTTCTGGCCTGAAGAGTTTCTACTGAAAAATCAGCTGTTATCCTTATGGGCATCCCCTTGTGTGTTATTTGTTGTTTTTCCCTTGCTGCTTTTAACATTTGTTCTTTGTGTTTGATCTTTGTTAATTTGATTAATATGTGTCTTGGGGTGTTTCACCTTGGGTTTATCCTGTTTGGGACTCTCTGGGTTTCTTGGATGTGGGTGACTATTTCCTTCCCCATTTTAGGGAAGTTTTAAACTATTATCTCCTCAAGTATTTTCTCATGGTCTTTCTTTTTGTCTTCTTCTTCTGGGACTCCTATGATTCAAATGTTGGGGCATTTAACATTGTCCTGGAGGCCTCTGAGGTTGTCCTCATTTCTTTTAATTCTTTTTTCCTCTCTGTTTCATTTATTTCTACCATTCTATCTTCTACCTCACTTATCCTATCTTCTGCCTCCATTATTCTACTGTTGGTTCCCTCCAGAGTGTTTTTTATCTCATTTATTGCATTATTCATTGTATATTGACTCTTTTTTATTTCTTCTAGGTCCTTGTTAAACATTTCTTGCAGCTTCTCAATCCTTGTCTCCAGACTGTTTATCTGTAACTCCATTTTGTTTTCAAGATTTTGGATCATTTGTTGAGCTGTTTCAAATCCTGAAAGATGATGCTGTGAAAGTGCTGCACTCAATCTGCCAGCAAATTTGGAAAACTCGGCAGTGGCCACAGGACTGGAAAAGGTCCGTTTTCATTCCAATTCCAAAGAAAGGCAATGCAAAAGAATGCTCCAACTACCGCACAATTGCACTCATCTCACATGCTAGTAAAGTAATGCTCAAAATCCTCCAAGCCAGGCTTCAGCAATACGTGAACCGTGAACTCCCTGATGTTCAAGCTGGCTTTAGAAAAGGCAGAGGAACCAGAGATCAAATTGCCAACATCCGCTGGATCATGGAAAAAGCAAGAGAGTTCCAGAAAAACATCTACTTCTGCTTTATCGACTATGCCAAAGCCTTTGACTGTGTGGATCACAATAAACTGTGGAAAATTCTGAAAGAGATGGGAATACCAGACCACCTAACCTGCCTCTTGAGAAATCTGTATGCAGGTCAGGAAGCAACAGTTAGGACTGGACATGGAACAACAGACTGGTTCCAAATAGGAAAAGGAGTGCGTCAAGGCTGTATATTGTCACCCTGCTTATTTAACTTATATGCAGAGTACATCATGAGAAACGCTGGACTGGAAGAAACACAAGCTGGAATCAAGATTGCCGGGAGAAATATCAATCACCTCAGATATGCAGATGACACCACCCTTATGGCAGAAAGTGAAGAGGAGCTAAAAGGCCTCTTGATGAAAGTGAAAGAGGAGAGTGAAAAAGTTGGCTTAAAGCTCAACATTCAGAAAACGAAGATCATGGCATCTGGTCCCATCACTTCATGGGAAATAGATGGGGAAACAGTGGAAACAGTGCCAGACTTTATTTTTTTGGGCTCCAAAATCACTGCTGATGGTGACTGCAGCCATGAAATTAGAAGACGCTTACTCCTTGGAAGAAAAGTTATGTCCAACCTAGATAGCATTTTCAAAAGCAGAGACATTACTTTGCCGACTAAGGTCCGTCTAGTCAAGGCTATGGTTTTTCCTGTGGTCATGTATGGATGTGAGAGTTGGACTGTGAAGAAGGCTGATCGCCGAAGAATTGATGCTTTTGAAGTGTGGTGTTGGAGAAGACTCTTGAGAGTCCCTTGGACTGCAAGGAGATCCAACCAGTCCATTCTGAAGGAGATCAACCCTGGGATTTCTTTGGAAGGAATGATGCTAAAGCTGAAACTCCAGTACTTTGGCCACCTCGTGCAAAGAGTTGACTCATTGGAAAAGACTCTGATGCTGGGAGGGATTGGGGGCAGGAGGAGAAGGGGACGACTGAGGATGAGATGGCTGGATGGTATCACTGACTCGATGGATGTGAGTCTGAGTGAACTCCGAGAGATGGTGATGAACAGGGAGGCCTGGCATGCTGCGATTCATGGGGTCGCAAAGAGTCGGACACGACTGAGCGACTGAACTCACTACCATTATTTGGAATTCTTTATCAGGTAGATTCCTTATCTCTTCCTCTTTTGTTTGGTTTGCTGGGCAGTTATCCTGTTCCTTTATCTGCTGAGTTTTTCTCTTCTTTTTCATCTTGCTTATATTGCTGTGTTTGGGGTGGCCTTTCTGTATTCTGGCAATTTGTGGTTCCTCTTTATTGTGGAGGTTCCTCTCTGTGGGTGGGGTTGGATGGGTGGCTTGTCAAAGTTTCCTAGTTAGGGAAGCTTGTGTCAGTATTCTGGTGGGTGGAGCTGGATTTCTTCTCTTTGGAGTGCAATGAAGTGTCGAGTAATGAGTTTTGAGATGTCAGTGGGTTTGGTGTGACTTTGGGCAGCCTGTATATTGAAGCTCAGGGCTATGTTCCTGTGTTGCTGGAGAATTTGTGTGGTATGTCTTGCTCTGGAACTTGTTGGCTCTTGGGTGGTGCTTTGTTTCTGTGTAGGTATAGAGGTGTTTGATGAGCTCCTATCGATTAATGTTCCCTGGAGTCAGGAGTTCTCTGGTGTTCTCAGGATTTGGACTGCCTCTGGTTTTCAGTCTTATTCTTACAGTAGCCTCAAGACTTCTCCATCTATACAGCACCAATGATAAAACATCTAGGTTAATGATGGTAAGTTTCTTCACAGTGAGGGACACCCAGAGAGGTACACAGAGTTACATGGAGAAGAGAAGAGGTAGGAGGGAGATAGAGGTGACCAGGAGGAGAAGAGGGGGAATCAAAAGGGGAGAGAGCAAGCTAGCCAGTGATCACCTCCCTATGTGCTCTCCATAGTCTGGATCCCTCAGAGATGTTCATGGATTTACACAGAGAAGAGGGAGGAAGGAGACAGAGGTGGCCAGGAGGGTAAAAGGGGAAATCAAAAGGAGAGAGACAGATCCAGCCAGTAATCAGTTCCCTGTGTTCTCCACAGCCTGGAACACACAAAGAGATTCACAGAGTTGGGTAGAGAAGAGAAGGGGAAAGGAGGAGACAGAGGCGACCTGGTGGAGAAAAAGGAAAGTCAAAAGGGGGAGAGAACAGTCAAGCCAGTAATCTTGCTTCCAGGTAAAAATGGGTACTGAAGATTGGGTTCTTAAAGGTAGAAAATTGATAACAAAAATAAAAAAGCAAAGATTAAAAATCTAGAGGTTAGATTCTCAAAAATACGATATTAAAAAACAAACTCACAAAAATTATAAAATATATATATATGAAGTTTGCTTTAAAAATAGGGTCTTTTTTTTTCAAGGTAATAGTAAGTTATAAAAATTTTAATTAAAGGAGTACTAGAGGACTTATGGGAAATAGATGGGAGAACAGTGGAAACAGTGTCAGACTTTATTTTTGGGGGGCTCCAAAATCACTGCAGATGTTGACTGCAGCCATGAAATTAGAAGACGCTTACTCCTTGGAAGAAAAGTTATGACCAACCTAGATAGCATATTCAAAAGCAGAGACATTACTTTGCTGACTAAGGTCCGTCTAGTCAAAGCTATGGTTTTTCCTGTGGTCATGTATGGATGTGAGAGTTGNGAGGAAACAGTGTCAGACTTTATTTTTTCAGGCTCCAAAATCACTGCAGATGGTAACTGCAGCCATGAAATTAGAAGACGCTTACTCCTTGGAAGAAAAGTTATGACCAACCTAGATAGCATATTCAAAAGCAGAGACATTACTTTGCTGACTAAGGTCCGTCTAGTCAAGGCTATGGTTTTTCCTGTGGTCATGTATGGATGTGAGAGTTGGACTGTGAAGAAGGCTGAGCGCCAAAGAATTGATTCTTTTGACCTGTGGTGTTGGAGAAGACTCTTGAGAGTCCCTTGGACTGCAAGGAGATCCAACCAGTCCATTCTGAAGGAGATTAGCCCCGGGATTTCTTTGGAAGAAATGATGGTAAAGCTGAAACTCCAGTACTTTGGCCACCTCATGCGCAGAGTTGACTCATTGGAAAAGACTCTGATGCTGGGAGGGATTGGGGGCAGGCAGAGAAGGGGACGACAGAGGATGAGATGGCTGGATGGCATCACGGACTCGATGGACGTGAGTCTAAGTGACCTCCGGGAGTTGGTGATGGACAGGGAACCCTGGCGTGCTGTGATTCATGGAGTCGCAAAGAGTCCGACACAACTGAGCGACTGAACTGAACTGAAAAGCCTGCCTTAAACCACTCAACATATATATCTAAGCCTCTATCCATATCTGCCTTTGATTGGTCTCTTTTAAATTCCCACTAAGACATGGTCAAGGTGGTGTTCTCCCTTGGCAGTAAGTACTAAACAGCATTGCTTGACCGGTGGAGCACTGCCGTGGGCTTCTGTGGGACTTAGCAGTTGGCAAACCATGCAGGTTTCAATCATATTTGTAGAGTCACAAGTGTTGACTTGGCAGTTTTGTTCTGTTGGCCCCTTTTCTGATTCATTTATTCATTCATTCAATTTTCTTTTTGAGTTCTGTGTATCAGGAGAAAGTAGGAGGTTTGGTTCTAATGTCATAAAATAATGAAGAGAGACACTCACCCACTAATCCCACAAATATAAATGACTATAAACCATGCTAAGTGCTGTGAAGGAAGGCTGCGTGGTTCCAAGCAAGTGGTTAATGGGCCATCTATGAGAAACCTGCAAAAGATTAGGCCCCCGGGACTGAGATAGGAGGGATGAGTAAGAGGTAAGAGGCTGAAAATGGAAGAGGAGAACCTTGCAGGTTGAAGGATAAATTCATCCCTATCAGGCTAGGAATTCACTAGCATTTTCTTCAGGTCCTGTACCTTCAGGATCAGACAACTCTTTTGTTTCTTAGTGAAAAAGAAAGCCAATGTTTCAAATAAAAGAGAACCAAAGAGAAGAGACAACACATCTGTTTTCTAGTATTCTTTGGGTATAATTAAAAGTACATATTTCAAATATTGGGCTGAAGTTTCCATACTGCGTTGGTACAAAAACACTTGGAATTTTCCACTTCATTAGAAGATCAGTGAGATCAGTGTTAAAGTCCACATTTTAAAGATGAGGTTTCGTGTGCACATAGTAGGTTGTTTCTGTCAGGAATTGCTGCATAACTAACCACTCCAGACTTAGCTGTTTAAACATTATGTTACTGTTCACGATTCTGTGGGCTCACCTTTTAGTTCTTCTGTTTCACATGATAATGACTGAGACAATGGGATAACTGGAAGGTCCAAAGTGGCCTTGTTTGGAGCTCCCTGGTGGTCCAGTGGCTAAGACTCCACACCCCCAATGCAGGGGGCCTGGGTTCAATCCCTGGCCAAGGAACTAGATGCCACATGCCACGACTAAAGATCCCACCTGCCACAACTGAGGCCCAGTGCAGCCAAATAAATAAAAATAAATATTTTAAAAGTGGCCTCATTCACGTAGCTATGAATCACGTAGTTGACACAGGTCGCTGGCTAGTCACTTCACTGAAGCTCTCTCACATGGCCTTCTCCCATGGGGTTTTGCTGTGCTTCCTCCCAGTAGGACAGCAGGGCTCCAAAAAGGAATGTTCTAAGAGAAAGAAAACGGAGGCTTCCGATCCTTTGAGCCCCGGACTGAGATGTCCCGTGACTTTAACTGTGCTGCTTTCCATTGCTAAAAGCATTGACTGAGTTAGTTATGATTCAAAGGGAAGAGGAACAAAACAAACACACACAGTCAGAGAGGGAAGGATCGCAGCCCTGTTTGGAGACCATCCCTTACAGAAGTGCTCACCAGGCATTTGTGGAATTAATAGACAAATGGCATACCCAAGGCCCATGGCTGGTCAGAGCAGGATGGAAGCAGAGGAGGCAGGCGGGTCTCTTGGTCTTTGTCTGCGGTGCTGAGGATCAGCGGAGGGCTGAGGATCAGCGGAGGGCTGAGGACACAGGGGCTCAAGCCGGATTCAAACGGGCTCTGCCACTATTTCACCTTGAGAGAGTCCCAGCGCCTCTCTGCAGCTCAGTTGCTCCATTGAAATAGATAGTTCCTACTTCAGAGGGCTGTTATGAGGATTAAACTATTTAATATGTATAAAGTGTTTTTATTCTAAGAGTTAAAGTATACTTTCATATACTAAGAGCTATGCTAAGTATTAGCTGTGAGCATTCTGGGCTTCCCAGGTCGCACAGTGGTAGAGAATCTGCCTGCCAGTGCAGGAGACGTGGGTTCAGTCCCTGGGTTTGGAAGATCCCCTGGAAAAGGAAATGGCAACCCACTCCAGTATTCGTGTCTGGAAAATTTCATGGACAGCAGAGCCTGGTGGGTTACAGCTCATGGGGTCTCCAAGAGTCTGACATGACTGAGCGACTGAACACTCACACTCATGTGACCATCCTACCAGTTTGGTCGTGGTACTGAAACAGCAGGGAACGGGGCAGGACACAGCCGTTACAAGAGTGAATGGCCACAGGAAATGACGAGCTGGTTAGAGCTCGCTAGGTCCAAGCTAGGTGACACACCCATGGAAACCATGACAGGTTCCACACCAACCATCAGAGAGCAAAAAGCGGGCAGAGATCCAGTTCCTGGAAACCCCCACCCCTTTCCCAAAACAGTTGGCATAATCGTCCCATTCACTAGCCTATGAAATTACCCGGCCCATAAAAACTAGCCCCCCCATGTATCGGAGCCACTCTTGCCTTCCAAGATGGCCCACACGTCACACTGTGGAGTGCGTTTCTCTCTAAATAAATCCACTTTTAACCTATCACTTTGTTTCTCACTAAGTTTTTTCTGCGATTAGACATCAAGAACCTGGGCTTCATTAACTCCTGACACCAGGTGTGTGATCTCAGTTAAAAGACTGTGGATTCGAGTCGCAGTACAGTTTCAGTACCTCTGATGGTGCCCGTACTTCCTGCCCTCACAGTAGGCATCTGGCTCTTCCCCTGGGACAGAAGTATAACATAGCAGGGGGCTGGTTCTTGGGGTGTATACCACTTACTTGACTTCCAGCAAACATTCCTTGAACCTTCTCAAAATAGGATGTACCAGACGTATCTCCCGGAGAAGGCAATGGCACCCCACTCCAGTACTCTTGCTTGGAAAATCCCATGGACAGAGGAGCCTGGAAGGCTGAAGTCCATGGGGTCGCTGAGGGTCAGACACGACTGAGCGACTTCACTTTCACTTTTCACTTTCATGCACTGGGGAAGGAAATGGCAACCCACTCCAGTGTTCTTGCCTGGAGAATTCCAGGGACGGGGGAGCCTGGTGGGCTGCCGTCTATGGGGTCGTACAGAGTTGGACACGACTTAGCAGCAGCAGCAGACGTATCTCCAATGAAAAGAACATTCAGATTTTTGAGGCAGAGCATCTAGGGAATATATATAATTGGTGTTAAAATAATTTATTCTTACTAAAAAGCAGTAAGGTCCCATTCATGGTAATTTAAAATTTTTTAAATAATTTGATTAAGAGCACACACAAAACTTTTATGATAATCTTGCTGCAGGAAAGGAACTATATCCATGTGCCCAGCCAAATTCAAGGATTTATGCTTAATGGAGAGATTTTATAAGAAAAGAAATGGTTAGATAATCATTTTGATGATTGATACAAAAAGAAAAGAAAAGGAAAGGTCTGGCTAAAGATCTTTACTGACCCAACAGTTGAGAGTCAAACTGGAGGGATAAGTTTCTTAATTGCATCAGAATCCATCAGAAATTTGCTTCTGTAATTTATCAGGAACTGGGCTTCCGTAGTGGTCCAGTGGTTAAGAATCCACCTGCAGGGCTTCTCTTGTGGCTCAGCAGTAGAGAATCCGCCTGCCAATGCAGGAGACACGAGTTCGATCCCTGGTCCAGGAAGATCCCACACGCCGCAGAGCAACTAAGCCTGTGTGCCAAAACCACCGAGCCTGCGTTCTAGAGCTGGGGAACCATGACTACTGAGCCCAGGAACTGCAGCTACTGAAGCCGGTGTGCCCTAGAGCCCCAGCTCTGAAACAGGAGAAGCAACCGCAATGGGAAGTCCAAGCACTGCAACTGGAGAGTAGCCCCCCTCGCTGTGAAGAGAGAAAAAAACCCTGGCAGCAATGCAGACTCAGCACAGCTGAAATAAATAAATAAATTAATTAAAAAAAAAGAATCCACCTCCAAATGCAGGGGACACCGGTTGGATCCCTGGTCCGGGGAGATCCCACACATCCAGGGGGCAACTAAGCCTGAGCAATGCAAATACTGAAGCCTGTGCTCCACAACAAGAGAAGCTACCGCAATGAGAAGCCCACGCACCCCATCGAAGAGCAGCCCCTGCTCCTCACAGCTAGAGGAAGCCCCCTCATAGCAACAAGGACCCAGTGAAGCAAGAAGTGAATCAAAGAGTTAATAAATTCTAAAAAATAATTTATCATGAATGCCAATTTCTTCCTATGAGAAGTTGTGCATATGAAAACCCTCAAAAAAATTTCCATTCCAGATAAGTTTTGGGACAATTTTTTATTTTAAATACAAATGCACTAAAAATGATGGAGGGGAAAATATGTTATGAATATTTCTCAGTGATGGGACTGTAAGGAAATTTAACTTTCTTTGTGTTTTTAAAATTTTCTAGTATATCAGTGCATTACTTTTGGAGTTCCTTTAATAAGAAAGAGATGCTTTCCCACTATCATTTAAACAAGGAATTACATTTCTTCATTGTAAAATGTTTGATTATGAAGAATGAAGTAAGAAGAATGAAAGTGTGGTCTGGGAGTCTGTGGAGGACAAGCTATATCTTCTCAACAGCAGTGAGCTGAAGAGTGAAGTGAGGTTAATAAAGGGAGACAATTCTTTGGGAGGAAAAGATGCCAGAGAATAAGGTGAATAGTGCCATAGCCCCTGGGTAAGGGTGAGTGCTGATT
Organism: Cephalophus harveyi; assembly: GCA_006410635.1. Lineage (NCBI taxonomy): Eukaryota > Metazoa > Chordata > Mammalia > Artiodactyla > Bovidae > Cephalophus > Cephalophus harveyi. The sequence continues at coordinate 126,131 of SJYT01010716.1, read as the reverse complement.
TGGTCTTAGTAATTTTCCTACATCTTTTGTGCCTACAATAACCAAAGATGGACAGATAGCAAAAGTCCACTTGAACATACAACCACCTGCCCTGTGTTCCTGCCTGTGAGCTTACATAACCGGGACTGACACTCCTAGTCTTGAAAACAAAGACTCAGGATTTGAAGTCTACACATCTGAGCCCCAAGATGGGCCAATTTGCTGAAATACCTCTGTTCATCAAAAGAAAAATGAATGTGGAGTGACCTAGCGTAGTCTGCGGTTCATCAGGTGCCCTAATTACTCCATCTCCCAAGATCAAATGAGAATGCATCTTTCTAAGTCAGCCTACTCCTTATGCTGTGGTTCAGAACATATTTTGTGGAGGTAAGAAAAATTAAGAAAAAAACAGACAACTTCTAGATTTTTAACATAGCAACTGAGAGTAAATGAGAACAGCATCAACTAACACGGTGGATTCTGCGGGAGGAGCAGGCTGAGGTCAGGAGACGGAGACATAGAAACTAAGGTTTGGCATGTTATGAAAATGCTTTATTGGATGTCACCATGGAGATGCAAGTCAACAGTCTGGAGTTCAGGTGCAGTTCAAGCCATCAGACTCAGTAAGATTGTCCATGGAGACAAGAGGGCTGGGAATCAAGCCCCGAGACCACCAGTGTTCACAGGGTGGGAAGCAGAGAGAAACCATGAAAAGATATGGGGAAAGAGAAACCGGGGAGGTCTGAGGAAAACCTTAAGGGTGAGCTGTGTCAGACTTTGAGTGAAGAAAGCTTTTAATTCTAAGTCTTCTGCTACTCCAGCTTATCTTTAAACAATTCTTTAAGGAATGGCTACACTATTCTAGCCCTACAACCTACCTCTCCCAGAACTACTGAAAAGATATTCACCATGATTCTTTGGATCATGGCCCAATGTCCTCCCAGCCACCTATATGGTTGATTGTTTTCCTCCTGCTGCCCACGGAAAGGTCAGCCAAAACAAAGTCCCCCTGCAGGAGAGATTTATTCTCTGGCCTTTATGATATGAAATGAGTCTTCCTTCATTTAACCCACAACTGACTGCCCTGTGCTTAAAAACAGTGTGCCTTTAATAGTCATTTTCTCCCCTCGAGAGATGGCTCCGAAGAGCATTCTTCTCCTGGGTGTGTACCAAAAAGCATTTTCCCTTTCCTTGCAGACTCAGAACTGCTCTTAGTGCCAAGAAGGTAGTGTCTTACTTGGCTCCACACACACAAAATGATCTAACTCAGATCAGGGATCAAAAACAGTGAGCAGCTCAGGAACTGGTTTTAGGAGCCAAAGTACCAACATTACCATCACCTCAGTCTCACTGAGCCCTGGGCGTTGTAGCTAATCAGTTGGTAACATTGAAAGACTCCTTTTATGGAGGCTTCTCCACCATCAATGAACTCATTTTATATAAATATTTAGCCAGGCAATAAACTGGACAGCCTATATTACTCAACATCAGCCTCAAAAGACCCTCCCGATTTATATACACAAGCATCTTGGTGGAGCAATACATTTTACACGCATGACATGGTCAGCGATAAATATACCAGGGTAGGTCAAACCCTATTTGGTTCTCTGCTTTTAACTGTCTTGGGCTTTGTGTGTTTCTTTAATCAGTTGGATGATTTAGATAAACAACGTGTATTAGTCTTTGTAAGTATAACATGCCTTGAACTTTCTCCAGATATTCATTCCCATTCATCATCATAATAGTTGTTCCCCCTTGGCCATCATTAAGATTAGAAACGTCCTTGAACCATTTAATGATATTCCACAAGACTGGACAGACTTTTCATGCCTTGATGAATTGCGATCACTCAGCTTAGACCAATGAAATTGGATATCCTTTAATGTGCCTGATGACTCTAAGGAGTTTAGGGAAAGCAGTGCCTGGGAATCAAAATGGTTTCAACAGAATAACCATTCATTTGAGGGAACATGCATGAATTGAGTAAAATTTGATTAATGAGTTAGTATCTAATTCATAGCTAACTACAATGGAGATTTTTTTCTTTGTTTCTACTCCTGAATATGATTTTATCTGCAAATGTCCCTTTATTACAGAACTCATTAGAATGCACAAATTAGGTACAAAATGATTTTTTAGAGCCCAAATTAGAGCATTAAAGAATGAGTTTCCTCCAAACAAAGTGATAACCTAAGGGGTGGAGTGGGGAGGGAGTTGGAGGGAGTTTCAAAAAGGAGGGGATATATGTATACCCATGGCTGATTCATGTTGAGGTTTGACAGAAAACAGCAAAATTCTGTAAAGCAATTATCCTTCAATAAAAAATAAATTAATTAAAAAAAAAAGAATGAGGTGGTTCCTCCAAGCAAAGTGACTTTAAGATGTTCACATTGCTGATGAGAAAAGCATAAAAACAAAGCTGGGCTAGGAGTGCTTTAACTAACTTGCAGCCAAAAAAGACTACTTGCCTCTACTTTATGGGGCCAGGCTGCTCCAGATGGTCACTATGGGAATGTGATCTCCAGTGTCTGTGTGATATGAACTAACAGACTTGGCCATTCAAGTCATAAACGTCTTTAATACTTTTACTAGCAGAGCAGTTCCACCAGTCCTGAAACCATTGACATCACTGTGGTTTAGAACTGGCCAATGATACTGGCATGTTTAAATTAACTATAGGTTCTTCCACAAACCATGATCTGAGACAAGAGGGTTGGGAACAGGATCCCAAGTGGAGAGAGTACTGTGTTTGGAGTCCTGGTTCTCTCACTGGCAACTGGACCAAAGTACTTAAAAGAGCATCAGTTTATTCCTTTATTCATCAGTTATTTATTAAGCATCTATAGTATGCCAGGTGCTATCCTTGGGATACAGTAAAAAAAAACAACAACAACCAGAATATGGGGCCCACATTCCTTCACAGTTCTTGATTAATATAACTTTCTACCTTCCAGAATTGTTGTATGGGTCAAATGAGGTGTAATAAGTAAAAGTACTCTGAAATACTTTTCTTCCAGAAGTAAACCCTGAGATGAGAATTTGAGTGTAAGGATTTTCTTTGGGAGATACAAGAAATGCTGAGAGTGGAAACACGTGGCAAGAAAGGAAATACAGTCAATAAAGGATGCATTAGTGAGGAAGTCACCCCCATGGGAAACTGGAAATACCACATGAACATCCTGGGCAATGGTGCAAACACAGGCCTCATCGAAATCCCATTCCAAAGTGAGGCTAAAAACCTCAGCTCCTGAGGATCATGAGTTGAGGACTGCTCCAGGAAGTGTTCATTCCTTAGCACTCTTGGCCTGTCACAGGTCATTCTGGAGAGAACCCTTGGGCAGGGAGACGCAGATACTGGTAGTTGGAAACCAGCTGGATCATACTGGAAATGGTGGTGTCCAGGGATATGATGTGCAAAGAATAAACTTCTCATCATTCCTCCACTGGCCAGACCCGCCGGTCCCCTTCCCCCATTCATGTGCCCCAGTGTTTAACAGACCTGCAGGCTAGCTTACACTACATTAAAAACTCCTCTCATTAACCAACTAGATTTGGAAATAGTAAGCCCTGAGTTTCTCAAACTGGAGTGTGTGGGCTCCTCTAAGTTTACAGATATTGCCTCCAGAACCCATGAATTCAAAGAATTTTGTAATTAGAAATGTTTTCATTTTGATGACAAACAAAAATAAATTAAAACAAACATATTCAGGGTCACTTTGTAACTAATACATGAAAGGCAATTTTATTTGCATTTGCATTTGAAGTTGTAGTAATGGTGACACCAGACAAAGATTTCAGGTAGCTGGAGAAGAAAGGCATGACCAGGCAAGTTGCATGGAAGCAATAGTTTGAGTGGTATTATTTTCATTGTTCAGGGTTGACCAGAGATAGTACATATAGCAGTCTGTGTACCAATCTTTGTCAATAGTAAGTGCAGAGGTCAACACTCAATTAGGAATTTTTCATGAAACAGCTGCATCACAATTTCTCAGGGTGTCTTTAAAGTGGATTGGCTGGAAAAATAATGGGTAGGTAGTTAAAGACAAGTTTATTATCCAAAAGGAAGTGTAACGCCAATCATGTCAGAAGATGGCTATCAAGTGCAAAAGCAGGAGTCAAGTCAATGAGTTCAGTTTCCACATAACTGCTTCTATAATAACAATCTGCCTCTGGAAAGATGGAGTAGTACTTTCCCCTATTCCTTCCACTAAACACAGCTGAAAAAACATGGGACGTTATCTATAAAAAATAAGAAGAAAAGCTGGAAAGGTGGAGCAAAGAAGTCAGAACAGTTGGGCCCCTGGACAACAAGGCATGAGCAGGCTGAGTGTTCACTTCACCTCATGTGTCCAGACTGGGTGCTGGAGAAGCTAGTAGCCCAGGGACACCAACGGGCACAGACAAAACAAGCCCCGAGGAAAGACTACTCTCCATTCCAATGGACAGACAAGGGGCAGCCCAGCCAAACAAGGAACTTTTAGATAATAAGTGCTCTATGCCAGCCAAACTTCACAGGCTAAAAGTGCATCTCCACCCCACCCCTTCTAGTGAAGGTCAAGGGGACAGCCTAGACTTCTCCCCACATCAGGCTGTGACAGGTGTCCCACACCCCCTCTGCCAAGTGACGTCAGAGAAGGCCAAGTGGGCACTAGAAACTTCCATCTCTTCTAGGGAGTACAGACAACATGTCCTCCTCATGACCCCCACCACCTGGCATGGTGTCGGCAAAAACTTAGTGGGATCCCACGCTCACACCCCCACCAAGCAGTAATAAGAAGCCATTCCTCCATGAGTGTCAATGCAGCTGAGTGGGGCATGCTTTCCACTTTCATCTGGCAGATAGTAAGGGAGCATTCCCCTTCTCCCACCAGAGTGCTGTCAGAAGAGTTCTGCTGAAAATAAGGTTTAAATAAGATCCAGAGACTTCAAACATTATATCCTAAATATCCAGGTTTCAAACACCACTCATACCAAGAATCAGGAAGATCTCAACTTGAACGGCAAATAAACAAGTGCCAACACCAAGACGTTAGGGTTGTCTGACGATTTTAAAGACGTCGTTATAAACATGCTTCAGCAAACAATTAGGAACATGCTTGAAACAAATGAATAAAAAACAGAAAGTCTCAGCAAAGAAATATAAGATATAAAGAAAAACACATGGAAATTTTAGAACTATTAATAAAAACTGTAATGGCCGAAATTAAATGATGATTTGAGATAAAACAATAACAAAAATAACGTAATTATAATCCATGCTCTTATATCATTGTCAAAATGAACTTTATTAAATTTGGATTTTGTTGTATTCACTTGCAAATCTACTGGGATTACGACTATAAAAGAGCTATACATGTAAGATGTTTCTACCTAGTTTTATGTTTATACAAGTGGCATCATTTTGAAATAACTTATGTTAACACTTGGGAACTATGAATTTTTGTTTCCTTTACAAGGGGTCCTCATTCAAACAAGCAAATGTCTATTTATAAAACTTATGTGTTGAATTAGGGACTTCTGTGGTGACTCAGATGGTAAAGAATTCACCTGCAATGCAGGAGACTGGGTTTGATCCCTGGGTCAAGAAGGTTCCCTGGAGAAGGGAATGGCCACCCACTCCAATATTCTTGCCTTGAGAATCCCATGGACAGAGGAGCCTGGTGGGCTACAGTCCATGGGGTTGCAAGGAGTTGGACATGGCTGAGTAACTAACACCTTCACTTTTTTTTTTTCACTTCACATAGGTTGACTTGTTCCCCACAACATTCATTCATATGTTGGAGCCTTTACTCCCAGTACCTCAGAAAGTGATCATATTTGGAGATATGGCCTTTAAAGAGTTGATTAAGGTAAAATGACATCATGTGGGAGGCGCTTAGGACACCACATTCACAGAGGAAGAAAGAAGACAGCTGTCTATATGTGGCCAATCATAAAGTCTGACCTAAAGAATGTTTCATGGCATTTTAGAGAGTGTATATTCTGCTATTGTTGGGTGAAGTATTTTAAACATGTGCACATTATATATAGTGCTGAAAGTGAAAGTGAAGTCGCTCAGTCGTGTCCGACTCTTTTTGCGACCCCATGGACTGTAACCTATCAGGTGCCTCTGTCCATGGGATTTTCCAGGCAATAGTACTGGAGCAGATTGTCATTTCCTTCTCCAGCAGATCTTCCTGACCCAGGGATCAAACCCAGGTCTCCCACATTGTAGACAGACGCTTTACCGTCTGAGCCAGCAGGGAAGTCCTCTATATATAGCGCTATTCGAGTCTTTTATTTCCATGTTGATCTTCTGCCTAGTTGTTCTATCCATGCATGAAACATGGTAGCTAAAGGATAAAAGGTCCTCAGTTCCTGAATCACTGTTGGAGGACAGCTGTCACTTGGACTTCATCTGTGTGAGAAAGCTTCATCATATTAAGACTTTGAGACTTGGGGGGTTATCTCTCTTGCAGCCAGCATTGCCTTAAAAAACAAAGTTTCATGCCTTGGGAATCAATCATCTGCTGCTAGCCCCTTAGTTGTAAATATGAATCAAATGAAATTAAAGCAAAACATGGAAAATATGACCAGACACTGAAGCAACGGAAGAGATTTTGGTAACTGACACTGAATCCTTTCTTTCATCTCTGGTAAGAAGTCTGGTTTGACCAGAGTGTCTGATTTGGGCAGGGGAGCTAGATGAGACCAGATCGCGGATGGTAACCCTTACTTCAGTGCCTCACGGTGGCCAGCTCTAAGGGATGGAAGAGCACATCTAAGAGCAAGAGGCCTTCTGAGAGTAGAAAGTGAGTAGTAACGTTAACATGTTTTCTCTCATCCAGTCCCTTATTTACTCCGTTCACTATCCTTAGAGTTGTTATCCCTATAGATATTATTAATCTTTTCTCCTTACATATCCTTCCAGAATTTATGTATGCCTACAAGAAGATATCTGTACATAGTCGTCCTAATCCTTATCGCAAAGACAGAATGTTATACACACCAATCTTTACTTTGCCCTTTTCATCTAATATATCCTGAAGATCTTGCCACATCATCAAAAAGATAGATGCATCTTCCTTTTCAGCAGCTTAACACCATTCCATTCCACGGATAAACTATAGTTCCTCTGACACCTTTGTCATAAGTGAGGGTTATTGCTAATGTGTGCCCTTAATTGTGTCCAATTTTGTGCAATTCCATGGACTGTAGCCCACCAGGCTCCTCTGCCCATGGAATTTTCCAGGCAAGATACAATTTGCCATTTCCTACTTCAAGGGCTTTTTCCTGACCCAAGGATTGAACCCTTGTCTCTTCTATCTCCCGCACTGGCAGGTGTATTCTTTCCCACTAACACCATCTGAAAAGCCCTTCTGATCCCCAATAATCTGCTATTATAAACATGCCACAACAAATTTTCCTTGCACATTTGTCATTTTGGTATGTGTACAGGTGTATCAATAAGATAGATTCCCAGAAGTATGTTTCTCTCTTAGAGGGCAAAAGCATGTGCAATTTCGTTAGATATTGCCAAGCTGTCTTCAGAAGTACTATATTACGTACTTCTACCATTGATATTTGAGACTATTTCTATATGGTGTGCCAAAGTTTTAGACATTTGCTTAACAAACCAGCACACAAAAACACAGTATTCAGAGTAGGTCATATAAAGGTGTGAAGGGGGCTGGAGGAACTGTGGCATCATAGGTCCACAATTTTTAAAAATATTTATTTACTTGGCTGTGCCAAGTCTTAGTCACAGCATGTGAGATCTTTAGTTGTGATGTGTGAACTCTTAATTGCAGCATGTGGGATCTAGTTCCCCAACCAGGGATCAAATCAAGGCCCCCTGCTTTGGGAGTGCAGAGTCTGAGCCACTATTTTTTTTTTTTAATTTATTTATTTTCAATTGAAGGATAATTGCTTTACAGTATTATGTTGGTTTCTGTCAAACCTCAACATGAATCATCCATAGGTACACCTACATCCCCTCCCTCTTGAACCTGGCTCCCACCCCTCTAGCTTATCACAGAGCCCGTTTGAGTTCCCTGAGTCATACAGCAAATTCCCATTGGCTATCTATTCTACAAATGGTAACGTATGTTTCCATGTTCCTCTCTCCATACATCCCATCCTCTCCTTCCTTCCCCCCAAATAGCCCATAAGTCTTTTATCTATGTCCATGTCTCCATTGCTGCCCTGCAAATAATTTCATCAGTACCATCACTCTGGATTCCACATATGTGTGTCAGTATACAACATTTCTCTTTCTGACCTACCTCACTCTGTATAACCATGAGTCACTATTTTTAAGGAGGCTGAACTCTTATGGATCTTTAACTTAATTCAATTACCTTAGTTTAGCACAGGAGGAAATTGTGACCTCCAAGAACCTAAGCCACTTGTTCAAGATCACATAGGAGGTTAGCCTGGCAGGGCCAGATTGTATTCTCCTGCCTCAGTTCACTGCACTACTGATGCTTCTGAAAGGCAGAATAATGGCCCTCAAAGATGCCCAGGTCCCCACAACCTGTAACATGTTGCTTGCATGGCAAAAGGGACTTTGCAGATGTGATTTCAGTATGGACCTTGAGATGGGAGATTATCCTGGCTTGTTCAGCTGGGCCCAATCAAATCAGAAGAGCTCTTAAAAGTGGAGAACATTTCTTCGTGGTAGCCAGAAGAGATCTGTTGGAAAGGAGATTAGTCAGGGATTCAAAGCATGAGAGGGATTCAACCCAGCTGTTACTGGCTTTGAAGAAAGACAAAAGGGGCCAGGAACCAAGGGGTGTCACTGAAAGCTGAAAACAACCCCCAGCCAGCAGCCAGCAGGGACATGGGAGTCTCATTCTTACAGCCTCATGGAACAGAATCCTGCCCACAGCCTGAAAGAGCTAGAAAAACATTTTCCCATGGTACCCCTCACAAGGAATAAAGCCCTGCCACCATCTTGATTTTGACCCACAGGAGATGGAGAAGGCACCAGCCAGGGACTTGTGACCTACAGGACTGAGGGTGATAATCTTGTGTTGTTTCAAGCGGGTAAGTTTGTGCTAATTTCCTAGGAGAGTACTACACCGCTGCACACTGGCTCTTCCATGTCACCAGGAGGAGCCTTCATTTACCCATATAACAATATTTATTGAAGACCCATTATGTGCCAGGCAGTGTCTCAGGTGCTGGAAGGATAGCATGAGTGACACAGAGATGCCCCATTTCCAGGGAGCTTACTTTCACACAGAGGGAGGCCTCTAAACCAAACAAAAATGTCAGTTAGATGGTAGATTAGGAAGTGGTGAGTGCCAGAGGCAAATAAATAATGCAGAAAGATGATGGAGCAGGCTGGGGAAGCTGGGGAGAGCATGGTGAGGAGGGTGCTCACTGAGAAGGTAATATTTGAACAAAGAGTTGAAGGAGCTGAGGAAGAAATAAGCCATGTGGATCTATCTGGAAAGTGTTTTCCAAGGAGAGGTAAAGGCAGGCACAGTGGTTCTGAGATGGGAGTGTGTCTAAGCTGCTCCAAGAACAGCAAGGAGGCCAGGATGGTCAGAGCAGAGTGAGCAAGGGCAGGCAGCATGCTGGAGAACAACAGGGAGCAGAGCCTCGGGTCTCCTAAGGGCTCTGGGACAAGAGGTACTGGAAGGATTTGAGAAGAGGAGCACCCTGATTGCATTTCACCTGGCTTCCAGGTAGACAAGCACCTGAGGGGCAAGAGCAGACACAGGGGGCCAGTGCGGGGCCCTGCTGTGATGAGTCAGGTCAGAGATGATCTGGATGGCTGCAGTGGGCTGGTGAGAAGTGGTTGGCTTCCAGATATACTTTAAAGGAGCGGCAACAGGAGGGACTTTCTTAGTGGTTCAGTGGCTAAATCTCTCCACTTCCAAGGCAAGGGGCCTGAGTTCAATTCCTGGTCAGAAAACTAGATCCCACATGCTGCAATTAAGAGTTCGCATGCCACAGCTTAAAAAAGATCCCAAACGCAGCAACGAAGATTGAAGATCTTGCGTGCAGCAACCGAGCGCAGCCAAATAAATAAATGTTAAAAAAAAAAAGGAGGGCCAATAGAATTTCTTAATGGATTCGCTGTAAAATAGGAGAGAAAGTAGATTCAAGGATGCTGGGTGAGTGGCCCCTGTACGTTTTGAGTCTGGATTCATGCCCTTATGCAGTTCCTTCCTCTTGAATCTGGACTGAGCCAGGGGACTTGATGTAAGCAATAAATGTAGCAAATGTTGGGCCAGTCCTGGACTTAATCTTAAAAAGGCATGGCAAGTGAATTCCCTGGCAGTCCTGAGGTTAAGAATCCACCTTCCAATGCAGGGGACGAGGGCTCATCCCTTGGTTGGGGAAGCAAGATTCCCACATTCCACAGGCAGCAGCTTCTGTTCTTGTGTTGCTGGGAACCTGAAGGCACCACATCTTATAGGAGAGACGGCGTGAAAGGACCATGTCGAGAAGCCTCGAACAGAGGGAGAGGCCCTGAGCCTACATGGAGTAGCCCCTACATGGGCTCCATCAGCCCAGCCCCATCTCACCCTCCAGCTCAGCTGAGCACCAGTGACTACCGGTGAAAGCAATGGAAAGCCACTGAGAGAGGCTGAGTCTCACTGAGAGCTATGAGCAAATAAAAAACCCACTGTCAAAGCTACTAGGGTTTGGGGGCAGTTCACTGTGCTGTGAAACATAAAAAAAAAAAAAAAAAAAAACAAGGATTTGGATCTGACCATCCAGAAGAATGCTGGGAGCATTAACTAGATGGAGTGGCAGCTAGTTAACAGGCTTGGGGGGAAATCTTGGGTGGAAAGATTCAAATCTTACTGCTTCTAAATGCAAAAGAAACATTCATTTCCCTTAATATAGTAGAAGAACGAGATCTTCTGTTAAGCACTGCTGGATTTCCCAAGCCCAGGAATGGCCATTTTAGGAGCAACCCTTTGTATCTTCAGCATAATAGAGAAGCAGATGGTAAAGGAACTGTTAAGATTTCTTTTCTTGGCAGCTTCTGAAGCTCTGTTGACAATCAGCCAACCCCCCACAGCAGTTTCAGGCAGAGAGAGACCCTCGCCCAGTTTTTTCCCCGTTGCCACTGTGGTTTCAGGGCTCTGGGGACACCAGCACCTAAAGGAGCATCCACCACGCTTGCTCTCCCTCTGGCTTCTGCAGCTCGTTGGGAAGAATTGTCCCGGGCTTGGCAGATGGGCTTCTGGAAGCTGAGTGTGCAGCCTTGGAGCAAGGGCCCTGCCAGTTCTCCCGTTAACCCTTCCTGTGGCCGTCCACCTCAGAGCCAGGTGGGGGGAAAAGAAACGCGGCTTGGGCAATTTGGTCAGCCTGTGGAGCTCTGATGGCAGACATCTGGGTGGGTACGTTGTTCAGTTCCCCCAAATTAAGTGTTGGGGAGAGGCAATGTATTGCTTAAGAATTCTAACACCCCAGAATAAATATTAATATGAAAGGACTACTTTCTGTTGCCCATTATCACTCACTCACTCCCACCTGCAGCCCCAGAGGTGTGCCCACCCACACCTCCTTCCCCAGCTCATCCCACTGTGGGGGAAGAGTTTCAGTTCAGTTTGGTTCGGCCATTCAGTCATGTCCAACTCTTTGCGACCCCATGAATCGCAGCACACCAGGCCTCCCTGTCCATCACCAACTCCCAAAGTCCACCAAAACTCATATCCATTGAGACGGTGATGCCATCCAACCATCTCATCCTCTGTCATCCCCTTCTCCTCCTGTTCTCAATCTTTCCCAGCATCGGGGTCTTTTCAAATGAGTCAGCTCTTTGCATCAGGTGGCAAAGTATTGGAGTTTCAGCTTCAGCATCAGTCCTTAGAACACAGCTAAAGGCCAATGAAGTCATCGTCCACACAAAGGCTCATCTTCTGGGTTCAACCTTTTCTTGAACCAGTTGGCAGGAGCCGGTCGGGGGGACTTCCATCTATGGTCCCTCTGGAGATCCACACCCCCCCACACCCCCCTATCACCCACCACTGCAGCCCTAAGTAGGGCAAAAAGACTGGGCTTCAGAGCACAGAGGGGGTCTCACTGTTGAGCAATTAGAGGGCTCATGTCAGAGGAAAGTTGATGGGTTTGACTCAAGGAATATATTTTTTGTTGAAGATAAGGTGTCCATAGGTGTATGGATTTATCTCTGGGCTTTCTATTTTGTTCCATTGATCTATATTTCTGTCTTTGTGCCAGTACCATACTGTCTTGATGACTGTGGCTTTGTAGTAGAGCCTGAAGTCAGGCAGGTTGATTCCTCCAGTTCCATTCTGCTTTCTCAAGATTGCTTTCGCTACTCAAATTTTTGTATTTTCATACAAATTGTGAAATTATTTGTTCTAGCTCTGTGAAAAATACCGCTGGTAGCTTGATAGGGATTGCACTGAATCTATAGATTGCTTTGGGTAGTATACTCATTTTCACTATATTGATTGTTCCGATCCATGAACATGGTATATATATTTCTCCATCTATTAGTGTCCTCTTTGATTTCTTTCACCAGTGTTTTATAGTTTTCTATATATAGGTTTCTAGTTTCTTTAGGTGGATATATTCCTAAGTATTTTATTCTTTTCGTTGCAATGGTGAATGGAATTGTTTCCTTAATTTCTTTTTCTACTTTCTCATTATTAGTGTATAGGAATGCAAGGGATTTCTGTGTGTTGATTTTATATCCTGCAACTTTACTATATTCGTTGATTAGCTCTAGTAATTTTCTGGTGGAGTCTTTAGGATTTTCTATGTAGAGGATCATGTCATCTGCAAACAGTGAGAGTTTTACTTCTTCTTTTCCAATTTGTAGTTTTCCCAGCACCACTTGTTAAAGAGATTGTCTTTACTCCATTGTATATTCTTGCCTCCTTTGTCGAAGATAAGGTGTCCATAGGTGTGTGGATTTATCTCTGGGCTTTCTATTTTGTTCCATTGATCTATATTTCTGTCTTTGTGCCAGTACCATACTGTCTTGATGACTGTGGCTTTGTAGTAGAGCCTGAAGTCAGGCAGGTTGATTCCTCTAGTTCCACTCTTCTTTCTCAAGATTGCTTTGGCTATTCAAGGTTTTTTGTATTTCCATACAAATTGTGAAATCATTTGTTCTAGCTCTGTGAAAAATACCGTTGGTGGCTTGATAGGGATTGCACTGAATCTATAGATTGCTTTGGGTAGTATACTCATTTTCACTATATCGATTCTTCTGATCCATGAACACGATATATTTCTCCATCTATTAGTGTCCTCTTTGATTTCTTTCACCAGTGTTTTATAGTTTTCTATATATAGGTCTTTATTTTCTTTAGGTAGATATATTCCTAAGTATTTTATTCTTTTCGTTGCAATGGTGAATGGAATTGTTTCCTTTATTTCTCTTTCTATTTTGTCATTATTAGTGTATAGGAATGCAAGGGATTTCTGTGTGTTGTTGTTCTGAACCCTTGTCTTGTTCCTGACTTTAGAGGAAATGCTTTTGATTTTTCACCATTGAGGATAATGTTTGTTGTGGGTTTGTCATATATAGCTTTTATTATGTTCAGATATGTTCCTTCTATTCCTGCTTTCTGGAGGATTTTTTATCATAAATGGATGTTGAACTTTATCAAAGGCTTTCTCTGCATCTATTGAGATAATCATATGGCTTTTATTTTTTAATTTGTTAATGTGGTGTATTACATTGATAGATTTGTGGATATTGAAGAATCCTTGCATCCCTGGGATAAAGCCCACTTGGTCATGGTGTATGATCTTTTTAACATGTTGTTGGATTCTGATTGCTAGAATTTTGTTAAGGATTTTTGCATTTATGTTCATCAGTGATATTGGCCTGTAGTTTTTGTTTTTTGTGGCATCTTTGTCAGGCTTTGGTATTAGGGTGATGGTGGCCTCATAGAATGAGTTTGGAAGCTTACCTTCCTCTGCAATTTTCTGGAAGAGATTGAGTAGGATAGGTGTTAGTTCGTCTCTAAATTTTTGGTAGAATTCAGCTGTGAAGCTGTCTGGACCTGGGCTTTTGTTTGCTGGAAGGTTCCTGATTACAGTTTCAATTTCTGTGTTTGAGATGGGATGTTCTTAAATATCACAAATTCTTTAAAAACGGGTTCCCAGTTTCTAGAATACAGACCTCTCCAAACAGTCTGTGATATGCATTGGTGATTCCACTTCTACAAGGGCATTCTTCTACTGAATGATGTGGGTACTGTACTTGGAAGAAAATTTAGCTTCTTCACTAAATCTCACATTTACAAAAATGGAAATAAAGATTCTGAGATAATGAGAGTATTTCTCAGAGAAAGACTGATAATTGTTGATTATCTACATGTGTCAGATTGGTTAATGGACAGGTTGAAACCAAAACAGAAGTTTATGGGAGCTAATCAGTTTCTGAGTTCTCAGGCACATGGTATTGTTCCAGTCACTTTAATTTTTTAAGAGCAAATGAGATCAGAAAATAGAAAATACTTTTGAGATGTATCACTGACAGTTAGCTTTTTATTTTCCTCAAGTCCTCTCTTTTTGCCTTCTTTTCCACTTTTATCTGATAGTTTAGGTCACCCAGATAAAAAATTGCAATATTTCATGAAAGGAAGACTGCATGCCAATACATATAAAAATTAGTTTATCAACTTCAAGTAAGCTTTGCCTAACCACAGAGAAATATCGGGTCTTTGTAATATCCTGGTATTACTGAATATTTTGATTCAGTCAAAATATTAAATCCATTTTAGAATAAGGAGACAATCAGCAAAAGAAAATCTCAGTTCAGTTGCTCAGTCATGTCTGACTCTTTGTAACCCAGCAGAATGCAACATGCCAGGCCTCCTTGTTCATCACCAGTCCCCAGAGATTGCTCAAACTCATCCATAGAGTCAGTGATGCCATCCAACCATCTCATCCTCTGTCATCCCCTTCTCCTCCTGCCTTCAGTCCTTCCCAGAATCAGGGTCTTTTCTAATGAGTCAGTTCTTTGCATCAGGTCATCAAAGTATTGGAGCTTCAGCTTCAGCATCAGTCCTTCTGTTGGATATTGAGGATTAATTTCCTTGAGGATTGACTGGTTTTGAAACTGTTTGCCTCATATTGGGAATTTAAGCCATGTGCTGGAACTTGAACCCATTCAAAACCCTGCCTGGTACTTGAACCCACATGCCTGGGACTCAGACCCAGCCAAAACCCTGCCTTGGAATCAAGCACACATGACTCAGGCTCAAACCCTGCCAAAACCCATGGTACCTGGTTTCAGGGACTATTAAAGCTCAGATTTTTGATGTCTCATTACAGAAAGAATTCAATGAGAGACAAAGTGATTCATATGAAATGGATTTATTCAGATTCAGAGAGAAGCACACTCCAAAGACAGTGTTTGGGCCATTTCAGAGCACAAGTGTGACTGCAAAATCTGGCACAGTTAGTTTTCATAGGCTGGGTAATTTCATGTGCTAATGAGTGGGAGAATTATTCCAATTATTTTGGGGAAGGGGTGATTTCCAGGATTTGGGCTACTGACCATTCCTTGGCCTATTGACAATGCCTTGGAACTTGCATGGCATATCTGGGTGTATCGTTTTGCTTGCTGGCTGAGGATCAAGGTCTAGTCTTGTCTGCCATCTTGGTTTCATTTGATTCTTGTCTATGCTGTTTAATATGTTGTTTAGGTTTGTCATAGCTTTTCTTCCAAGAGCAAGCATCTTTTAATTTCATGGCTACAGTCACCATCTGCAGTGATTTTGGAGCCCCCAAAATAAAGTTTGTCACTCTTTCCATTGTTTCCCCATCTATTTGTCATGAAGTGATAGGACTGGAAGCCATGATCTTAGTTTTTTGAATGTTGAGTTTTAAGCCAGCTTTTTCACTCTCCTCTCTCACTTTCTTCAGGAGTTCTTTCATTCCTTTTCACTTTCTGCCATAATGGTAGTATCATCTGCATATCTAAGTTTGTTGATATTTCCCCTGACAATCTTGATTCCAGCTTGTCCTTCATCCAGCCCAGCATTTTGCATGAGGCACTCTGCATATAAGTTAAATAAGCAGGGTGACAATATACAGCCTTGACGTACTCCTTTCCCAATTATGATGTGGCATGCCGGCATAAGTCTTTTTGAAGGAGTTTGCCTTTACCACCATTACCCCTACCATAAAGCCATTACCCCTACCATAGTTTGGTCAAACTACAAGAAAGGAACACAGCTCCACCTATCAACAGGAAATTGGATTAAAGATTGACTGAGCATGGCCCTGTCCATCAGGGCATGACACAAACTCCCCCATAGCCAGTCTCTCCCATTTAGAAGAGCCTCTTATCCTTATCCATCAGAAGGCAGACAGAATGAAAACCAAAATTACAGAAAACTAACCAAACTTATCACATGGATCACAGCCTTGTCTAACTCAATGCAACTATGAGCCATGCCTTGTAGTGCCACCCAAGATGGACAGGTTATGCTGGAGAGTTCTGACAAACATGATCCACTGGAGAAGGGACTGTCAAACCACTTCAGTATTCTTCCCTCAAGAACCCCATGAACATATGAAAAGGCAAACAGAAAATCTACTTGCAACTTATAATTGGTTTGTATTTAGCTTTATACATTTTATTTTTATTTTAAAATTATTTTTAAAGATGGACTTTTAGGAACTTAGATAAATCCTTGGTTTTGAGAAGCCATTAATTTTAGGCTGCAGGTCTCATATTTTAATGAGAAAAATAACTTTTGTAAAGACAGTGCTAGTTTCTTACATTCAATATTGCATTCAACACATACTGAGGACAGACCATGGAATGCACTATTTTGAGATGCATCCCCATTTGAGATGTTCAAACATCATGTAAAAGCATTTGATGTAATTTATTAACTTTTGTTACAAACCTGCTAATAATTTAAAAAACAGCCTTACTATCAAGTCAACAAATACCTGAATGTGCATTATGCACACTGTGCCTATAGTCTCTTTGCTTGAACTGCAAGGATGCTTACAACCAAACCTGACAATCTTCTACACAAATATTACTAGAACATTGTGCACATGTATTTCCCACTTATTTCAACTATCTTATTTATTTTTATTTATTTAAACTTCTCAATTTTTGTTAGCTGCCTCAGATCCTTAGTATAACTAGGTTAATATCCTTTTTTTTTTTTTTTGGTATATAAAATTAGTGACTCAGATTTTCCTGAGCCAATCTCAGTAAAATATTCCACCCCATTGTTTACAAGTAGGCCACTATTTTATAAATAATTAAATGAATCATGACAATACATGTTAAAATTTACATTAGTTTCTATATATCAAAAGTCACAAAAGACATAGAATTAATTATAGTCCAAAACCAAGGTCTGACTTTTTCATAAAACTGAGACCTTGTGAGAGTGCCCTGTGTACGTTCATTGCAAGTAGAAGCCTTCCTACCTGATGCTGGATCTGAAGTCCTTTTATGTGCATTTTGGGATTCTCCTGCCATGAGAGAGGCAGGGCCTAAACATGTCTGCTCCACTCAGAGAATACCTGCTGAACCACTTACCTATACAGGAGACAGGAGAGTTATTTTTAATTTCTTCCAATATTTGCAAGTCACTTTAACTCTAGCTCTCAGTGTTTATATGTTTGGGGGAATTTTCATTGAATAGATTGACAAATTATGAAAAACAAATCAGTACCCAGATCACACATATTGGGATCTGAAGAACATTGTCATCGTCATAGTTCATAAAATCCCAAAGAGAGACACATTTTTACCCTACCTATTCTTGAGAAAATATAGTTTTCTAGAAGATAAAAACAATAACAGAGAAGGACAGAAAACAGAGATGGGGACAGAAATGGAGGGATACACATATAGTTACCTCCTCTATACCTAACTGACAAAGGAATAATACAGTCTTTTTCTTTTTTTCCTACTTAAAAGAAAATATGAGCACAAAATACAGTGGGCAGGATAATAAGATGATCCAAGAAAATGTGAAGAAAGTCCAACATTACCCTTTAATTTTATTTATATTGTGCTTATGGAGTTTTTATTCTTTTCATCTTTGTTTTAGTGATTATAGGTTTTGTTTTGTTGTTCTTTGATTGTGAGCTTGTGTGTTTAACTTTCCACAGAATATGGTCTTAAGTTCCAGTAGAAGACAGGCCCATTTGATAAAGTTTACAAATATAGAGAAAATTATTTAATCAAAATGTCAAAAAGTTAAGAAAATAAATCAGTCATTAAACTGTCTATAAAGAATAAAAGAGTATTAAGTCAATTTTAATAAACTATTGCTCTCTGTTTCCTTAAATATGAAGTTTTTAATAAACAAGCTAACTGAATATGGGAGGAAAATAACCATTTTTGTGCTGTCTGCCATTTGAAGAAGTAAGTCTGCAGTTCTCAATTTGTGTAAATTTCAAAACCTCAGTATTAGATGCAGCATAAGCCAAGACAACAATATGTCCAATGTACCCAAGATGAAATGCATTAGAAATCCATAAAAACAGCACAGTGTCAATTTTGTTTAAATTATCGCCCTTCAGCATCCAAAGTATCAGCTGTACTTAGTAGCACAAAATAGGATATGATTTTTATTTCCCTGTGACTCAATGCAACTTTTATTTTGTGCTATGTTCTCACATTTCAAGTAAATTATGTTAGCCATAGGGGGAAATTTCTGAGAATCAAAGAGAAATGTATGTTTCATAATCATTATTGGAGAATGGAATAAAGCATTATGAAGTTGAAGAACCCTGTGTTGTCTGAGAGTTCATAAAATCAGGGTTCTAATTCTATTCTCCAATAAACTAAGTACTAGCCTGGCCTTGAGCAAATGTCTTCACTCCTTGAAAGCATCAGAATCTTCATTTTCTATTTTTAAAAATGGGGGAGGTAAATTAGTTATTGCATGAGAACTTTCAGTTCTGATCATTTATTATCTAAATATTAACCAGGAAGAGGAGGAGAAAATATTTCTGGAAACTATTATAATTATTATTATTTTCACCCTCCTCACCCACAAATGATTTCTAACAAACATAACAATTTAGAAGTTCTTTTACATTATTTATGATATTTTGCTGTGATTTTTCCTCACATTGCAAAATATACATGTTTTGGGAACTGCCATTTAACCTTATTTCATCTTTTATAGTGTGATGCATTAACAATTACAGCACATACTGATGCAACTAATTAAATAAAAGTAAACTTGTATAAGGTTTCATTATTAATATAATTGATTTGTAATCTTAAAATATTTCTTATTTTTATTGCATTCTTTACAGATAATTTTTCACTTCTGGGAAAAAACAATCTCACATTTCTTAGAGAAAGATTTTAAATTAATGCATTTAGGATATTCATTGTTTCTGTTGTGGTTAAATATTTAATCAAAACAGAATAATTTATGTTGCCTAATTGCATTTTCTAAGATCAATTATATGAAATTAACACTGGAAACAGACTGGAAATAAACTCCAGAGCCCTCTCAGAATGGGTCACTGGATTCAAACAGTACCTAGAAGAAACTTTGGGTGTAGGGTGGGCTATACCAATCAGCAGGTCAAGGAATTTTATAAGTTAGTAGGATGAACACTGGCTGGAGACCCTCAGCTAAGGAAGTCGGGTATGTGTTTCCATCCAATGAATGTATACAGGAGGGAGTCAAGAAGGGTGCAGCAGCTTACCCTTGCTGAAGTTCATGACCACACCAGCCATTATGAGCATTCACATCTAAGGTCATCAGAAAATATTGGAAAATGTGTAAGGGGCCAAGGGGACCCTCTGGAGGTAGTGTGCATAAAAACAATAAAAATCTGAAATTCGGGCTTTTCCTTGATATTGCTTCTTTGTATAATCTTGGGAAAGTGACTGATTTAAAGCTGACTATAAACTTAGAATGTTACTTGTTTAATTTTCAAATAGGAAAATGGTAGTACTTGATGTTCAGTTGTGTCTGACTCTTTGTGACTCCATGGACTATAACCTGCTAAGCTCCTCTGTCCATTGAGTTCTCCAGGCAAGAATACTGGAGTGGGTAGCCGTTCCTTTCTCCAGGGGATCTTCTAGACCTAAGGATGAAACCTCGGTCTCCTGTATTGCAGGCTGACTCTTATAGCATCTTAGCTGCCAGGGAAGCTTAGAAAATGGTAAGTACTCAATAAATATTTGATGAATTAATGTAGTTCAATTTATCTCTTCTTCATGTATGAAAAACAAATGCAATCTCATTTTTTTGTTATTGTTATTTTATTCACTGTTCTCTAGTAAGCATTTCTAGGACTCAACTGTGATTCTTGCAAACAGGGCCAGAGGAAAAATCTCAGTGAAGAAAACTGTAGTGTTTTTTAATGTCAGTCCCCCAAACCTGATCTATTATATATGATTAGAATGAACCTGAGTTGTAGAAATAACCAAACCTGAGTGAATGTTGAAATGAACCCTTTATTACAAGGATAGAACCTTTCTATAAGTGGGCATTGCTTGTTCAAAACATCTTAGAAGATGAAGGATAATCATTTCATTTCAAATTTTGCTTGTGCAGGTTGACATAAAAAAAGCTTTGCATATGTGTGTGTGTGTGTGTGTGTGTGAAATTTGTGCTTATAGAAGTTCTAGTAGTATTAGAATTTTGAAGTAGTATTTTGCCACCTCTTTAGGTAGCAATTCTATCACTCTATTTATTGAAAAAACAAATTATGTATATGACTTGCAATCTCTTTAGTGGAGAATTACAAAAATGATCTTAAATGAAAAAATGGTCTTTTTTTTCCCTTGGAAGTCAAATATTGTAGGAAAATATGGAATGCAAGACTAGAACACACATAAAGGTTAATGAAATGGTAAGCCCTAGCAATGTCAGGTACTGATTATGTCATAAGACAGTAAATAATTAATAAATTCATAGTTTTGACAACAAGTACTATACAGGTCATTGGAAGATGAGATCACTGTGGGCTGAAATGATCAGGACAGGTTCCAAGGAGAAGATAATTTAACTGGGACTTGAAGGATATTTAGAACTTTAATCTCTGGAGAAGGGAATGGCAATCCACTCTTGTATTCTTGCCTGGAGAATCCCATGGACAGAGGTGCCTGGCAGGTTACAGTCCGTGGGGTCACAGAGAGTCAGACAGGACTGAGTGACTACTACTACTGCTACCGCATTCCCATAACCCGCTTGCCCTGTGTCTTTTTTTTGGACTTCCCTGGTGGCTCAGATGATAAAGAGTCTGAATGCAATTCAGGAGAACTGGGTTCAATCCCTGGTTTGGGAAGATCCCTTGGAGAAGGAAATGCAACCCACCCCAGTATTCTTGCCTGAAGAATTCCATGGACAGAGGAGTCTGGTCGGTGAAAGTCCATGAGTTTGCAAAGAGCCAGACACAACTGAGTGACTTTCACTTCACTCACTAGAACTTTAATAAGCAGATCTGTTATAAAACCATATCTTTGGCAGAGGGAAAAATATACGCATATAAATATTAAAAAGCAGACATACTCAAGAGGGATAGTAAAGAGACAAGTATTTAGTGAATGTACAATTTATTATGAAGACAAGTAGAAAAACTTTGGAAGAAAATAATAAAAACTATTACCACACTCATTTGATTTTGTATTCCTCAGCATTTAGGCTCCATATCAGTAAAGTTCCCTGGTGGCTCAGTCAGTAAAGAATCTGCCTGCAATTCAGGAGACTGCCTGCAATGCAGGGGATGTGGGTTGGATCCTTGGGTCATGAAGATCCCCTAGAGAAGAAAATGGCTACCACTCCAGTATTCTTGCCTGGGAAATCCCATGGACAGAGGAGCCTGATGGGCTACAGTCCATGGTGTCAGTAAGAATCAGACACAACTTAGTAATTAAACCACAACCACCATCAGTAAAATGACCCCTATTCAGGTTACCTACTCAGCATACATGGCCCCTTCTCCTAGAACAATGAACCCCCAGTAATGACAAATCACCCTCATGGTTCATCAGTTCAGAGAAAGCTGACCAAAATCCCATCCCTCTTATTAGTGATGAGCTCAGGCATCCAGGTTTGAGCCAATCAGGTCATGATGTTTCCACACATGATGATCCTGAGAGGATAGTTGACCAAAATTTTACCAATCAGATTGAGGGAGAGATTCTATTCTAAAATTTAAGGGTAGTATCTTTTTTTCCTTTTCAATTTATTACAAAGGATATTGTTCTAGTCCTTGTTTTGTCCCATTTTCTAAAAAATAGTTGAAAGTCTCAACCTCCAAAATGCAGATAAAATGTAGGATAACTGAAGGTATAAAATAAAAAAGAAATGTGGACCTTTGTTGACCTTTAGTTTTTCAGTCACATAAGCTTATATACCACCTTATGCTGTCTGAGTTGAGCAAAAGTTACTTGTGGACAAGTGTCTTTTTTAGGAATAAAATTCTTCAGAAAAAAATTTCCAATAAAAATCATAACTACCACTGTCAGCAGTAAATCAGGTCAGAATGAAAAGCTTCTTATCCCTGTAGTTCAATCAAACTGAGAGGAGAGTATACAACACTTTCCTACAATAACTTTGTTAAGAAGCTATGAAAAAATACAAATTAAGCCAATAAGGAAATCAACTAGGCAATAAGAAACAAACAGTGATAAATTTTCATAACATATTACACAGTTGTATTCCTTTATAATAACAAAACTCTAACCAGAATTTCTGGTTAGCACAACTGTCTTAGGCCTGATGCTTTTTCTTACCTTTTGTGTGAAAATCTACTCTGTTCTATGCCTTGATGATTGACCTGAATCTGGATGTTCAATCATATTTTTTGACTTGCTTGGGTACAAAAGACCCTATCCTAAATTTTCTGTAAGTTGGGGAAGGCTATTGAACTGCTTAGAGAGTTTCATAAAATCTATCAGCGATAAACACAGCTTTGAGTTAAGTCAGGCATTCAACTGATGACACACTTTCCCTGCCTATTCAACTGATGAATGGAATATATATACATCAGCCCTATAGAATCATAGCTGCTTCAACAGTGAAGATCTAGTTGCTGCTCAAGTTACACCAGCAGCAGCTTTCTCGGTGCATGTTGCTTGGGATCATGTTGGGTTCTGAGGGCTTCCTTTCCAGGAACCAGGTCACTGAAGTCACACAGTGTCTGGCAGAGATTCTGCTCAGTATCATGTCTCTCTACATTTTATGGGTCAAAGCTAGATTTATGTCCAATATGAGCATTACAAGTTCATTCAAAGTACTGAAAGCAGGAATGTATAATCTTCTTGCTTAAAAACAACAGAAAGAGTCAGAAATAGCAACATAGTCAGCTTTAAGTAGTTGTTTATTCTTTTCATTATTGCTGAGAGCCAATGATGCTTCAGTCAACATGTTAGGGTTGCAAGTAAATCCGTATGTAAAACTTGCCTCCTTTCCTCAAGGGACTCAACATTAGCATTATGATCATCCAACTACCTATGGGGGAAAAAAAAAAGATTTTAGTGAGCCATTGGAAATTAGCTACCAGTATGACAGGTTTGTGGAGAAGGAAATAGCAACCCACTCCAGTGTTCTTGCCTGGAGAATCCCAGGGACGTGGGAGCCTGATGGGCTGCCTTCTATGGGGTCACACAGAGTCGGACATAACTGAAGTGACTTAGCAGAACAGCAGCATGATAGGTTTGCAATACTTGATTATTGCTCATAATTATGTCGTTATTTAAATTGAAGTTTGATACCTTGATTGCTATTAAGAAGAAATGAAAGAAAAAAAAATAAAACAGTAAAACCAAGAAACCCTCTGAGTTTTCTCCCAATCAAGCCTCCTCATTTTTAATCATTGATGACTAGTATCATTGATCAACAAGTGATTGACAATATCCAAACCTCATTATTGAGGCAGAGATTTTCAAAACTTTATGTTTTAAAAAATATGGCAGCCAACCTTTGTATCCCCAGGAATGAAATTTATTGAGATTAATAATCAGCAGAAATATACGTAGAATGTAAACTTTTCCAATCATTGAGTTCTTCTGACACAAAAGTTCTAGTTTGTCTCCTGAAGTCGAGAACTCTTCTTAACCATTTGTGAGAGAAGAAATGATGGTCTGCTGTTTCCATTCCTAAGTTCTGAAGAGTCTTGGGTAAACTCTTTCCAAAAGATGCCTGAGTTTTCGTTTGGTTTCACATTCTGCCTTCTCAGGAGCATCTACCTGTGACTACCATGAACTTATTAGTTAGCAATCCACTACTGTCAGAGCTTGGCCTTGAAGGCAAGGTGGCGTGTCCTAGATCTTGAAATAGCAGGTGTCACTTCCTTTCTTCTCTTTGCGGCTGGATGTTAATTCTGGTCTACTTCTCTGCAATGGGATGAAGAAGTCTTTTTGATATTGAGAACTTCCCAGAAATTCTAGTCTGTGCATCCCACTTTCTCCAAATACTGGTCCCCCCAACTTTTGACAGAAGACCAGATGACTCCTATTTTCTGCCTGCCCCCATCAAATCCTAACTCCTAATTAATCATTTGGAAAGGAAGGGGCCTCTATCTGAATCAGTTCTATTCTCTTTTCCCTTTTACCTCAATGACCATACATTACTTCTTTTTTAAAACTAGAGCTCCAAGAATATCTGGCACTGTTTCCACTGTTTCCCCATCTATTTCCCATGAAGTGATGGGAGCAGATGCCATGATCTTCATTTTCTGAATGTTAAGCATTAAGCCAACATTTTCGCTCTCCTCTTTCACTTTCATCAAGAGGCTCTTTAGCTCCTCTTCACTTTCTGCCATAAGGGTGGTGTCATCTGCATATCTGAGGTGATTGATATTTCTCCTGGCAATCTTGATTCCAGCTTGTGATTCTTCCAGTCCAGCGTTTCTCATGATGTACTATGCATATAAGTTAAATAAGCAGGGTGACAATATACAGCCTTGACGTACTCCTTTTCCTGTTTGGAACCAGTCTGTTGTTCCATGTCCAGTTCTAACTGTTGCTTCCTGACCTGCATACAGATTTCTCAAGAGGCAGGTTAGGTGGCCTGGTATTCCCATCTCTTTCAGAATTTTCCACAGTTTATTGTGATCCACACAGTCAAAGGCTTTGGCATAGTCAATAAAGCAGAAGTAGATGTTTTTCTGGAACTCTCTTGCTTTATTTTTTTGGGCTCCAAAATCACTGCTGATGGTGACTGCAGCCATGAAATTAGAAGATGCTTACTCCTTGGAAGAAAAGTTATGTCCAACCTAGATAGCATTTTCAAAAGCAGAGACATTACTTTGCCGACTAAGATCCATTTAGTCAAGGCTATGGTTTTTCCTGTGGTCATGTATGGATGTGAGAGTTGGACTGTGAAGAAGGCTGATCGCCGAAGAATTGATGCTTTTGAACTGTGGTGTTGGAGAAGACTCTTGAGAGTCCCTTGGATTGGAAGGAGATCCAACCAGTCCATTCTGAAGGAGATCAACCCTGGGATTTCTTTGGAAGAAATGATGCTAAAGCTGAAACTCCAGTACTTTGGCCACTTCATGCGAAGAGTTGACTCATTGGAAAAGACTCTGATGGTGGGAGGGATTGGGGGCAGGAGGAGAAGGGGACGACAGAGGATGAGATGGCTGGATGGCATCACTGACTCGATGGATGTGAGTCTGAGTGAACTCCAAGAGATGGTGATGGACAGGGAGGCCTGGCGTGCTGCGATTCATGGGGTCACAAAGAGTCGGACATGACCGAGCGACTGAACTGAACTGAACTGAACCAAGAATATCTCAGTCCAGGATTGTGAAGTCATTGACACTTGACTTTCATGCAAACAATTTCATAAGTGAAGTGACTGGAAGAAAGGCATCATAAATTATAATTTGTCAAAATACACCTATAAATCATATTGTTCAGTGATAACGAAATCATAAGTTTAGATAATCACCAGCCATCTAACATGTTAGACACTCAGATTAGCAATGTAAAAGATTTCCACTTGCTTCACATTCTTGCCAATCTTTGATGTTGCTGGTCTTTTCATTTTAGCCATTTGATAAATTTAGAGTGGATTTTCTTCATGACTTTTGTCACATACTTTTTGGATTATGTATGCATGCATGCATTAATTAATTAAGTTATTTTGGTCAAATGATTGCTTATGTCTTTTACCTGTTTTAATTGGGTTGTCTTTTTCTTGCTAATTTGAAGATTTCTACATGTATTAGAAATATACATCTCTTATTGGGTGTATATATTGTAAGGATTTCCTCCTTGTCTGTGACTTACTGAATTTAACTTTTGCAATATGATTTAAGTGGAAAGGAAACAACACATTTTCTGAAAAATACAGCATAAACATTAAACAAAGATTAATTAAATTGGGTGATGTAAATTATGCTATTTCTTATTTGTTATGATAATGAGTTTAGACATAGAAAGCTTCAGTTTTCATGTTTCTTTGGCCTCATGTGCCTTTATGATTTAGAGGGAGAAACTCCTTGTGTTAATAAATGCCTAGCAATCAGGGATGAAATCCATAAAAGCTAAAAAAATAGCCAAAAGGGGAACTTGAAAAATCCTCCATATCCCGTGGATAAATAATGACTACAGGAAGATTCCATAATGTGGAAAGGACTCTGAGGGTCTCTGGATGTATGACCACTGGGCAAATAGAAGGTTTGGACTGAGGCTCAGGTAACACTTTTTAGGCTAAGTAGACTAAGATTTGGGTTCATCTAAATAAAGTAAGGATTTCCCAGGTTTCTTAGAATCAGGTAAAGAATCAGCCTGCAATGCAGGAGACACGGGTTTGATCCCTGGGTTGGGAAGATCCCCTGGAGAAAGGCATGGAAACTCATTCCAGTATTCTTGCCTGGAGAATCCCACGGAGAGCAGAGACTCATGGGCTACAGTCCACAGGGTTGCAAAAAGTTGGACATGACTGAAGCAACCGAGCATGCATGCACAAATACAGCAAAAGTTCCCTTAGCTGATTTCTCACATAAAGGAGCTGTAGAGAGTAACAACAAGGTTTAGAAACGAATTGTACCTCATTGTTTTCTATACTTTTGTGCAAATAATTAATCAATAATAAGACTTATTTTTTAAATAATCTATGCTGTTTATGCAACCACTTGCTGTCACTAATTTGGATATTAAGGATATAGTAATAGACTACACATAAAATAACATTGGAACTATTTTATATACATGATTTAAAGGGTAAGTCATTCTACAAATATTAAAGATATACCCACTGTACATTACTTTGCTAGTGTGTGAGATGAGTGCAATTGTGAGGTAATTGGAACATTCTTTGACATTGCCTTGCTTTGGGATTGGAATGAAAACTGACATTTTCTAATCCTGTGGCCACTGCTGAGAATTCCAAATTTGCTGGCTCATTGAGTACAGCACGTTTACAGCATCATCTTTTAGGATTTGAAATAGCTCAGCTGGAATTCCATCATTTCCACTAGCTTTGTTCATAGTAATTCTTCCTAAGGATCACTTGACCCTCATTCCAAGATGTCTCACTCTAGGTGGGTGATGACACCATCGAGGTTATCTGGGTTGTGAAGATCTTTTTTGTACAGTTCTTCTGTGTATTCTTGCCCACCTCTTCTTAATATCTTTTGCTTCTGTTAGGTTCATACCATTTCTTTCCTTTTTGTGCATGAAATGTTCCCTTGGCATCTCTAATTTTCTTGAAGAGATCTCTAGTCTTTCCCATTCTATTGTTTTTCTCTCTTTATTAGCACTGATCACTGAGGAAGGCTTTCTTATCTCTCCTTGCTATTATTTGGAACTGCATTCAAATGGGTATATCTTTCCTTTTCTCCTTTGCCTTTAGCTTCTTTTCTTTACTCAGCTATTTGTAAGACATCCTAAGACAACCATTTTGCCTTTTTACATTTCTTTTTCTTGGGGATGGTCTTGATAACTATCTCCTGTACAATGTCATGAACCTCTGTCCAAAGTTCTTCAGGTACTCTATCAGATTTAATCCCTTGAATCTATTTGTCACTTCCATTGTATAATTGTAAGGGATTTGATTTAGGTCATACCTGAATGGTCTAGTGGTTTTCCCTACTTTCTTCAATTTAAGCCTGAATTTTGAAATAAGGAGTTCATGATCTGCACAACAGTCAGCTCCCAGTCTTGTTTTTGCTGACTGTATAGAGTTTCTCCATCTTTGGCTGCAAAGAATATAATCAATCTGATTTTGGTATTGACCATCTGGTGATGTCCATGTATAAAATCATCTCTTGTGTTGCTGGAAGAGGGTGTTCGCTATGACCAGTGCATTTTCTTGGAAAAACTATGCTAGCCTTTGCCCTGGTTCATTTTGTACTCCAAGGCCAAATTTACCTGTTATTCCAGGTTATCTCTTGACTTCTTACTTTTCCATTCCAGTCCCCTATGATGAAAAGGACATCTATTTTGGCTGAAGCTCTAGAATGTCTTATAGGTCTTCATAGAACCATTAAACTTCAGCTTCTTCAGCATCACTGGTTGGGGCATAGACTTGGATTACTGTGATATTGAATGGTTTGCCTTGGAAACGAAGAGAGACCATTCTGTCGTTTTTGAGATTGCACCCAAGAACTGCATTTCAGACTCTTTTGTTGACAGTGAGGGCTACTCCATTTCTTCTAAAAGATTCTTGCCCACAGTAGTAGATATAATGATCATTTGAGTTAATTTTGCACATTCCAGTCCATTTAGTTCACCGATTCCTTAAATGTCAGTATTCACTCTTGCCATCACCTGTTTGACCACTTCCAATTTACCTTGATTCATGGACCTAGGATCCCAGGTTCCTATGCAATATTGTTCTTTACAGTATCGGACTTTACTTCCATTATCAGTCACATCCACAACTGGGCATTGTCTTTGCTTTTACTCAATCTCTTCATTCTTTCTTAGTTATTTCTCAACTGTTCTCATATTGGACACCTCCTGATCTGGGGAGTTTATCTTTCAGTGTCATATCTTTTTGCCTTTTCCTACTGTTCATGGGGTTCTCAAGGCAAGAATACTGAAGTGGTTTGCCATTCCCTTCTCCAGTGGACCGCATTTTGTCATAACTCTTCACCATGAGCCATCCAATTTCTGTGGCCCTACAGGGCATGGCCTAGATAGTATATTCAAAAGCAGAGACATTACTTTGTGGACTAAGGTTCATCTAGTCAAGGCTGTGGTTTTTCCTGTGGTCATGTATGGATGTGAGAGTTGGACTGTGAAGAAGGCTGAGTGCCGAAGAATTGATGCTTTTGAACTGTGGTGTTGGAAAAGACTCTTGAGAGTCCCTTGGACTGCAAGGAGATCCAACCAGTCCATTCTGAAGGAGATCAGCCCTGGGATTTCTTTGGAAGGAATGATGCTAAAGCTGAAACTCCAGTACTTTGGCCACCTCATGCGAAGAGTTGACTCATTGGAAAAGACTCTGATGCTGGGAGGGATTGGGGGCAGGAGGAGAAGGGGATGACCAAGGACGAGATGGATGGATGACATCACAGACTTGATGAACGTGAGTCTGAATGAACTCCAGGAGATGGTGATGGACAGGGAGGCCTGGCGTGCTGCAATTCATGGGGTCGCAAAGAGTTGGACATGACTGAGCGACTGAACTGAACCGAACAGGGCATGGCTCATAGTTTCATTGGGTTAGACAAGGATGTAGTCCATGTGATCAATTTGATTAGTTTTATCTGATTGTTATGGAAGCTTCCTGATGGGAGAGACTTGACTGTGGGGGAAAGTAGGTCTTGTTCTGATGGGCAGGGTCATGCTCAGTAAATCTTTAATCCAATTTTCTGTTGATAAGTGGGGTTGTGTTTCTTCCCTGTTGTTTGGACTGAGGCCAAACTATGGTGGAGGTAGTGAAGATAATGGTGGCCTCCTTCAGAAGGTCCCATGTACACACTGAAGCACTCAGTGCCCCTGAACCTGTAGTAGTCGATTGCTAACCCATGCCTCTGCCAAAGGCCCCTGGACATTCACATGCAAGCCTGGGTCAGTGTTATGGGGTCGCTGATCCTTTCTCTTGGGTCCTGTTGCACACAAGGTTTTCTTCAAAATTTTCCAAGCCAGGCTTCAATAGTACATGAACCTTGAACTTCCAGGTGTTCAAGCTGGATTTAGAAAAGGCAGAGGAACCAGAGCTCAAACTGCCAACCACTGTTGGATCATCTGAAAAGCAAGAGAGTTCCAGAAAAACATCTGCTTTTTTTAATTGAATACACCAAAGCCTTTGACTGTATGGATCACAACAAACTGTGGAAAATTCTTAAAGAGATGGGAATACCAGACCATCTGACCCGCCTCCTGAGAAATTTATATGCAGGTGAAAAAGCAACAGCTAGTCCAGGACATTGAACCACAGACTGGTTCCAAATTTGGAAAGGAGTCCACCAAGGCTGCATATTGTAACCCTGCTTATTTAACTTATATGCAGAGTACATCATTTGAAATGCCAGGCTGGATGAAGCATATGCTGGAATCAAGATTGCTGGGAGAAATATCAATAAACTCAGATACTCAGATGACACAATCCTTAAGGCAGAAACTGAAAAACTGAAGAGCCTCTTGATGAAAGTGAAAGAGGAGAATGAAAAAGTTGGCTTAAAGCTCAACGTTTGAAAACTAAGATCATGGCATCCAGTCCCATAGCTTCATGGCAAATAGATGGGGAAACAATGGAAACAGTGAGATACTTTATTTTGGGGGGTCCAAAATCACTGCACAAGGTGACTGCAGCCATGAAATTAAAAGATGCTTGCTCCTTGGAAGAAAAGGAGCTCCTTGGAAGAAAAGCTATGACCAACAGCATTTTTAAAAGCAGGGACATTACTTTGCCAACAAAGATCTGTGTAGTCAAAGCTATGATTTTCCCAGTAGTCATGTATGGATGTGAGAGTTGTTCTATAAAAATGCTGAGTGCCAAAGAATTGATGTTTTTGAACTGTGGTATTTGAGAAGTCTCTTTAGAGTTCTTTGGATAGCAAGGAAATCCAACCAGTCAATCCTAAAGGAAATCAATACTGAATATTCTTTGGAAGGACTGATGCTGAAGCTGAAACTCCAACATTTTGGCCACCTGATGCAAAGAACTGAGTCATTGGAAAAGACCCTAATGCTGTGAAAGATTGAAGGTAGGAGGAGAAGGGGATGACAGAGCGTGAGATGGCTGGATGGCATCACTGACTCAATGGACATGAGTTTGAGCAAGCTCCAGGAGTTGGTGAAGAACAGGGAAACCTGGCGTGCTGCAGTCTATGGTGTTACAAAGATTCAGACATGACTGAGCAACTGAACTGAACTAAACTGAACCATGCCTAGTGACAAAAAGCTAAAACTTGATTATCTGCTTACCAGAAGCTATACTTTGGGGACCACATTCACCTATTTTGATTATGATGTTTTCTAATATAGAATCCCAATGTTCATCCTATTCTTTAGTATGGTATTCTTCATATAGTATCCTCAAGTTCTCTTTAAAATAGAATATAAAGACAAGGCAGGCATGACAAATGCCCTCTGGGTTTGTGATTTCAGGAAATCAAGTGCCCTGGCTGGAGACCAAACAAAGAACAGCAATATGACCAGATAAAGAGGCTTTGTCAAAGCACATTAAGGGACACCACAGTCACTAAACTCTCATAAAGAAAACAAATAGAGCAGACGTGCTACAGACTTGGACTTGCTTTCTACATCAGACTATCAAGTGTGTTTCAAGTTGAAAAGATTCCAGCTGGGCCATAAAAGCTTTCCTTCCATCAGGTGAGTCATCCATGCTGCTGACGTAGGGCTCCGCACTTTTACATGCACACACGCTCACACGCTCAAGTTCAAGGGGATATGGAGGGAAAGGAAAGCAAACAAACAAAACTTGTTTATTGGATTCAAGTTGAACCATCTGTTGTTAATGATTAGATCTTCAGCTTCCAATTTTCGTTTGAATGTTATTGCTCATTTCTAGCGGGGCTCTGAGCTGTTGCTTTCCCCTGTGTGTGGATTCTAAGTAAAATACAGCTTAGATTGAAAGCCTGTTGGAGGAAGAAATCATGCTTAATGATGTCTGGCAGATTCTCTTTTTGCCTGAAGGAAAACACAAAGGCCCAGGTCAAGAAAGAGGTCAATTCTTGGCTCAGTATGACATTCAGGTCATGAGTGCACTCAATTTGCACTGCTGAAAACGGATATTGTAATTTCTGACTTCCCAGGAGCTGAGGATAGATAAGGACTGACTACTGTTTTCTATTCACTTTAGAAGAGAGACTCAACTTTGATGCAAAGTTTGTGAAACTCAGTTCAAGTTTCCTCTATGGTAAGAAACAAGTTGTTGGGATAAATGTTTCTTTACTGGAGATTTTGTGTCTCTGTAATAATGAGTCTAAAATAACCATTTTTCATAGATTTTATTCACTGTTTGGAATGGGTTGTAGTGTTTTCAGGTTATTATAGTTGTATCTGTTTTGCTGCATTATCTATATATGGGGACAAGTGAAACTATGTGATCCAAGATCTTGAAAATAATGAGTGAAAGATGAGTCTGTGTGGGTGTATGTATGATATTGTGTGCATATCTGACTTCAACACCTCCAAGCAATTCATCTTTTTTGTTGTTCAGTTTCAGTTATGTTCTACTCTTTGTGACTCCATGGACTACAGTACACCAAGCTTACTTTTTCTTCACTATCCCATGCAGTTTGCTCAAACTTGTGTCCATTGAGTCACTGATAACATCCAATCATCTCATCCTCTGTCTCCCTCTTCTCCTCCTGCCTTCAATCTTTCCTAGTATCAGGGTCTTTTCCAATGAGTCAGCTTTTCACATCAGGTGGCCAAAGTATTGGAGCTTCAGCATCAGTCCTTCCAATGAATATTCAGGACTAATTTCCTTCAGGATTGACTGGTTTGTCCAAGGGACAAAACCTTGCTATCCAAGAGACACTCAAGGGTCTTCTCCAGCATCACAGTTCAAAAACATCAATTCTTCAGCTCTCAGCCTTCTTTATGGTTCAAATCCATATGTTGATCCATATATGACTACTGGAGAAACCATAGCTTTGACTACATGGACCTTTGTTGGCAAAGTGACGTCTCTGTTTTTCACTGTCTAGATTTGTTATAGCTTTGCTTCCAAGAAGCAAGTGTCTTAATTTCAAGGCTGCAGTCACTATCCACAGTGATTTTGGAGCCTAGAAAATAATGTCTGTCACTGTTTCCATGTTTTCCCCACCTATTTGCCATTAAGTGATGGCCATGAATGCCATGATCTTAGTTTTTTTGAATGTTGAGTTTTAAACCAGCTTTTTCACTCTACTCTTTCATATATATATGTATGCATATATATGTGCTCATATATACAAATGCACACATGTACACATATATATATGTATATATGTGTGTATATGTATATATATTTTATGTGAAGATAATGCTCTAAACTCTCATAGTATATGTGTGTCCCCTGTTTATATATTCATTCACAGAAGAAATGGGTGTGTGTTTATATCTATAAGGATAGAATTATGTCCTTATATATTATAAGTTACTATGGCTTGCCCGCGTGTGTGCTCAGTTGTGTCTGACTCTTTGTGACCCCATTGGCTGTAGCTTGTCAGGCTCCTTTGTCCATGGAATTTTTCAAGCAAGAGTACATGGAGTGGGTTGCCATTTTCCCCTCAAAGGGATCTTCCTGACCCAGGAATCGACCTGTGTCTCTTGCATCTCCTGCATTGGCAGATAAATTCTGTAGCACTAGAACCATCTGGCAAGCCCTACAAGTGACTATGAGTGTGTTTGTGTGAGCTCAGTCACTTCAGTCATGTCTGACTCTTTGCGACCCTATGGACTGTAGCCCACCATGCTAGAAGTTGTTATTCTATTAGTTATATGAGTGAAATTGAGAATGCCCAAGAGAACCACTAGTTACTAGTCTGGGTATTTTAAAAATGTTAACATATTTTCAAAACAGCTAGCCAACTGTAAAATTATCCTGAACAAATTTGTAACTAATCCCCTTAATCAATTCAGCCAAACTGGATATAGTAAACAGCACATAAATATTCAATAAAGAGTTTGGAGGTGAAATGCTACAGTAGATAATGTCTAGCTTTCAACATTAAATTCTAAGATTCCATCATTTTAGTTCTTCCATAATTCAAGCATTTATTCTTCTGGGTTGGTGATATCTGTGAAGTTTGCAATGATAGACATAGTAAAGTACCGGTGATTTAAAAATCAAAGTACTTTGATTTTTATGTGTTTGCTAACTTATTGAGCACACATAAACAAGTGAACCTAAACAAACAAACAAAAAAACAACCCACAAAATATCAGCTGAAAAAAAATCGTGAAAATGTTATGAGATGGCTAGAACTCCCAACCTAACGGCAGTTACATGCAGTAAGTAATGCAGATATTTGAGCTAGTAGTCAGCCTGAACTGGGGAAATGAAGGAACACTTCTCAGAGGATGTGAGATGGAAACTAGGTCTTGGAGATCAAATGAAATGAGTGGTCCTAGGCATAAGACATGCATTCAATGTCTTTTAGTTACGCTAATCCATTCCAGGGCAATTTTGAGAGATGGACTATGTCATCTGCTTATCATTGAGTTGCTGACTCAGGTTGATATCCACACACTCCTCCAGTAAGCCTGTGCTCCCACTCTCCTCAAATGCCGCTGGGTAAATTCTCCTGTCTCCTTAACCTTTTATTCGCTTTCTCCTTCTTACTTTGAGTTACACTGTGTCTGATCCATTCATGTTTTTTTGTTGCCATAGTTAAATCCAGACTGTATGTCAAAATAATCTTTCTCAGAGTAATTCATGAAGAATAAGACATTTGTTTAATTGAACATATCTAAGTAATGCATTCTTATATAGTAAAATTCCCAACAGAATAGAATCATGAGAATGGCCTAAGAAATTCTAGAGAAAATTCACAAATATCACAGAGCTCTCCTATCACAAAGTAACCAATTATATTTTTAAAATGAAATAAATGGATACTTTGTACAAATGTTACTAAATATGAAGGTTAATAAAGGATTTTCTTGTGTATTCTGGCTTATGACAGAAGCATGTCCTGGGATGGTAAATTATTTAGTTTGTTCATTGAAAAATAAATTAAGATCAATTAAGTGAAAAGCAGAGTTCATCATAATTGGGCAGAATGTGCTGTGGGGCACAAGGGCAGGCATGGGTTTGGGTCTGAGATTTATTCACTACCCTCTGGTCTCCTCTTATATCTGCTCTGCTCTAATTAACCTTCCTCACCTTTCTCCCTCCAGTAGTCTGGATTGTATCTCAGTTCACCAAATAGGAAATGGCTGGTAAATGCTGTACAGTTTTATCTTCTTTGTTCAAAATAGAGCCACAGGAAGATGAGCCTCATAGGACAATTTCATATTCTCTCAGGAGAGAGTGAATGCATTAGCTGTATCCAGATGTTCGTTCCTGGACCAATCAACCACATCCCTGGAATCATGTCTCACATATATATATATATATAAAGCCTCAAAGAGTCCTTCTGCTATAACTGCATGGATTAAGGTTGATAGATAAGTCCCAAGAGAAGAATGCCTAAGAAAACAAATATTCTCTTATGCATTTAACTTACATAAGGCTAACAAAACAAAGACCCTTCCCTACTGCTATTTGACTATCTCACCACTTCTGCATTCTAGCAAAATAAAATAACGATTGGGACCATCATGAAACCAGAGTGTGAGGAATGAATTAAAACCTCCAGGCTCTAAGGACTGAGGCTAACTCTAATGCCTGCCCATAGCTAGAAGCTGCAGCTAAGTGCCTTCTAGAACAGTGATTCTGAACCTGAGTAATCTTACACCATCTGCAATGTAAATTCTCAAACCCTAATTTCAAGTTGGACCTTCTTGAATCTGCCTTCAATGCTCCTGCATTGACCCAGGTTAGATCCCTCGGTCAGGAAGACCCCCTAGAGAAGGGAATGGCTACCCACTCCAGTATTTTTGCTTGGAGAATTCCACAGACAGAGGAACCTGAAGGGCTACAGACCATGGGGTTACAAAGAGTCAGACATGACTGAGTAACTAACACACACACACACACACACACACAACCTCAAGTTACTGCATGAGAACTTCTGGGGCTTAGCCCAGCAACCTGTGCTTTAACAAGGTCTCAGAAGACTTGAATGCATGTCAAGCTTTGTTCACCATTCTTCTAGATTCTAGAACCAAGAGGCTGTTGTTTGGTCCTGAAATTCAAGTCAACTAAAGAAATTTGAGCATTATCAAGAAAAGAATAGGATTAAGTGGATGTCCTGAACTTGATGAATGAGTGTAACTTGGATTTGCAAATATTACTCTTTACTGATGTAAGGTAATTCTTCAACTACTAATTTTGTCATTTCTTTCTGAAAAATTTGGCTCTACTGCACACTGGGAGCTCAAGGTGGTTAAATCTATAGAGGTGAAATGTTGAGCCCTAGCTTCAAATACGGAGAAGGCGATGGCACCCCACTCCAGTACTCTTGCCTGGAAAATCCCATGGATGGAGGAGCCTGGTAGGCTGCAGTCCATGGGATCGCTAGGAGTCGGACACGACTGAGCGACTTCATTTTCACTTTTCACTTTCATGCATTGGAGAAGGAAATGGCAACCCACTCCAGTGTTCTTGCCTGGAGAATCCCAGGGATGGGGGAGCCTGGTGGGCTGCTGTCTATGGGATCACACAAAGAGTTGGACACTACTGAAGCAACTTAGCAGCAGCTTCAAATAGCTTTTTAACTTGCTGCTGAGACAAATGCTGCAGAAAAGGGATAACAAATATACATGGTAAGAGTTAAATTATAGAATAATGTCATTGATAATAGAAATGTGTATATAGGACTGTGTGTATATAGGACTGTGGGGGACAGTTCAGAGAGGCTTCCCAGAAGAGCTAACATCTGTGAAGCACAGAGCAGTGAGTAGAGGGCAAACTGACTTTAGGGATTGGGCTTCATTCTAGAAAGCAGGAACAGGGTGAGCAGAGGAATACAATTTTTAAATGGTATTTGAGAGCTATAGCAATGTTTCTAGAGAGGTAGTTGCTGACATTCATGGGCTCAAATGAAAAAGGCCTTGACCATCTTTCTTGAAAATTACACTAAACACACTTTTTACTTTTCAACAGGATGCCCTACTGTTCACACTCCTATCCTGGTTATACTTCCTAAAGTTCAATACTACCCTTATCAGAGATTAGTTGTGCAGCTATAGGTGGATGGACTGTTTTTGGTCCTGAGGGTCTTTGGGGTCTTAAAATGCAGTGTAGTTACAGAGTGAAATGAATTCTTCTACTCAGCATCAGCTCAGTAACTTTGTTCCCTTGGATGAATTTTGACTTAAGGGACACTAAGCAAGTGCTGAACTTTATCTTCTGTAATTCTGGAAATGCTTTCTCTGGAGATCCCCTATAGGCAGTGGGGGACGTAGTCTGGATGGAGCCTGAAAGTGGAGGTGAACTCAAGGCAACCTTAACTTTGTCTTTATAGAGAGATGAGTGAAGAACAGATAAGGAACAGGGGTAAAAATCTGGACCATCACCAAGGGCTAAAAGAACATGTGTGTGTGTGTGTGTGTGTATTTTCAAGTAGCTAGGTTTTCAGTTTTATGTTTGGCATAATACCAAATCTTGAGGAAAAGTAACAGAATATCTCACAAATTAGATTTCCTCAAATTACCAAAGTGGACAAAGATGGAATGGCATAGAAAAGATACAGAGTATAAGTTAAGAACTGAGGGGAAAAATTAGGGGAAGAAAGAAAGAACTTTGCTCTTTTATATATGCACATACACCCTTCATATTACTTGAAAGTATATAGTTAAAAATAAATGCAAATGAACCTAGAGAGAAAAACGAATTTACTACATAAAAATTAACTGACTCAATTTGCATTTTTTATTAAAATCATTAATAGTAATTGCAACCAATTGATTTATTGTTTTGCACACACAATCATCTGATCACCCATATAAATGAATTTCAATTGTGAATTTCACAATCCTTCCCTTCTTAAGAGGCTACAAGCACCCTTGGTATCAGTGTATATGTACTCACAGGGCATTTCTTCACTCTTTACCACTTTCAGCTAAAGACTGAAAGAAAGAAGGGGAAAGTGGAACCTGTAAGAGGACCTGGAAGAATAGAAAACATCCTGCCCTTTCTCTGACCTTGGAGAGAAAAATCTGGACTTATAGAAAATGCAGGGCTGCTTTCACCCCTCTCTCCTTGTGCCCTCACATCCACCCCAGAAGGGCAATTTGGTTTACTTTATTTCTGAGATTTAACAACAGGCTGGTGAGATTCAAAATGTTTATGCTCCAAGCAAGAGAACCTTTTTCATTGTTTGCCAATCTGTGTCAGATTTAATCTAGATCTGTAAACACAAGTACATTTTCGATTCTGATGCAATTTCCTTAAATTTGCCCTACAGAAGAGGCTTTTTTGCTGTTGTTGTTTTCTCTCTTTCCTTTTTTTTGTTTTTTCGTAACCTAAGAGTAAAAAAAAAAAAAAAAAAAAAATCCCTGAACCAATTGGTCAATCGATTAACAAATTAACTGCTAAATAATGGATTGGGCCCTGTCGACATGGTGACAGGGTGCCCAGAATAAAATATGTCTCTACAATACTTCTTTGAACACATGCCTAACAAAGCAACACTTGCTTTTCCTAACTACTTTACACAAATGCCTAGAAACCAAATAGAAAAAACATGGGCTGATAATATTTTATCATTCATACAAGCTGAACAGAAATGGGCTTTACATTGAGAAATGAACAAAACTCATTTTCCTTCAAATTAAATTTTAATGTAGCAGAACTTTACATGATCCTTTGAACATAAATAAATGTAGGAAGACAACAAAATATTTTCCACTGCTAATTATACCATTTATACTGAACATGGTGTAAAAGTATACAAGAAATAATGTTACTAAGTAGACAAAAAAATTGGAGTGAAAGGAATTGGAGAAGGGAGGGGAGAATGACAGATCCATATAATGAAGTTTGTGTTGTGTAAGAATTATCCTCTACAATGTTTCAAGTCGTGGTTATTTACTTAAAGCCTTTTGGTCTGGAATAATGATGATATGAATAATCATCAGAAACCAATGCTGTAGCTTAGAAACCTAGTCAGAAAGGATGTAACACGGCAAAAAGAAGAAGCTGTCTATTAAAAGGAGGACATTTAAGACTGCTCTTTACTGATAATATTCACACAAGTTCTGCAAAGAACATCACAGAAGAGAACAGTGCTTTCTCCTCAATCAACATTCTCCATTCATTTGGGGTGGTTTGGGCTGGTGGTTTTGAGGGGTGCTTGTGGATTAAGGTTGGAAGCAATTTTCAAATTGTCAATATGTACTATTTTCTTGGGCTGGATTTTCAAGCATTGTTCACACCATACAAAAATCAGTTGACTGTTGGAGAATTAGGTTGTGGAGCACTTGATTGGCTTGTATAGCCAGAAATAAACTTTAAAAATTCCCCTTTTTATTAAGTTTGACCCATTTTTATTCAATAAGGGTTACTGAATACTTTGTGCACAGCTTGGTGCTCTGTGTATGTGTGTGAAGGGGTTTGGACATGGCCCAAGAGAATAAGGCTTACATCACCCGTAGGACCACAAGGAATATATTGAGAGATAAGATAAATAGATATAAAATAATGAGAAAAGATGCCAGCCAGAATATGATAGACATTTGATTTTGGTATTGATTTTATATTGATGTTGAAGGTGAAGGTGAAGTCGCTCAGTCGTGTCCAACTCTTTGCGACCCTGTGGACTGTAACCTACTAGGCTTCTCCATCCATGGGGTTCTCCAGGCAAGAATACTGGAGTGGATTGCCATTTCCTTCTCCAGGGGATCTTCCCAACCCAGGGATCAAACCCAGGTCTCCCGCATTGGAGGCAGACGCTTTAACCTCTGAGCCAGGGGTTAGTATGTTGGTATAGGGTAAAAAGTGAAGAAATTTTGGAGTGAACTGATTTAGGATTAATTATTAGTTTTCAACAATTGTGCTTCCACTGAGAAGGCTAGGTTGCCTTAACAAAATTTTTAGTGCACTCAAAAGTAGTGAGGTAATAATAAGGAATTGCAGAATTACCAGGGAGAATCTAGAGGAGGGCTGAACTTGGCATTTAGAGTCCCTCTTTCATTAAAGGCATTTATCAGGTCTCTAAGCAGAGACATTACTTTGCCGACTAAGGTCTGTCTAGTCAAGGCTATGGTTTTACCTATGGTCATGTATGGATGTGAGAGTTGGACTGTGAAGAAGGCTGAGTGCCGAAGAATTGATGCTTTTGGACTGTGGTGCTGGAGAAGACTCTTGAGAGTCCCTTGGACTGCAAGGAGATCCAACCAGTCCATTCTGAAGGAGATCAACCCTGGGATCTCTTTGGAAGGAATGATGCTAAAGCTGAAACTCCAGTACTTTGGCCACCTCATGCGAAGAGTTGACTCATTGGAAAAGATTCTGATGCTGGGAGGGGTTGGGGGCAGGAGGAAAAGGGGACGACAGAGGATGAGATGGCTGGATGGCATCACCGACTCGATGGATGTGAGTCTAAGTGAACCCCGGGATTTGGTGATGGGCAGGGAGGCCTGGCGTCCTGCGATTCATGGGGTCGCAAAGAGTCAGACACGACTGAGCCACTGAACTGAACTGAAGGAGCGACTTCACTTTTACTTTTTTCACTTTCATGCATTGGAGAAGGAAATGGCAACTGACTCGTGTTCTTGCCTGGAGAATCCCAGGGATGTGGGAGTCTGGTGGGCTGCCATCTATGGGGTCGCACAGAGTCAGACATGACTGAAGCGACTTAGCAGCAGCAGCAGCAGCAAGGAATGACCAAAAATTTGGGAGGCAGAGCTAAACTTTTGACAGCCTTTCAAGACAGCACAAATCTGTGTGTGTGTGTGTGTTTGTGTGTGTAAGAGTGTGTGTTTGTGTGTGTAAGAGTGTGTGTGTGTGTGTGTGTTAGAGACAAAACTAACAGAACAATCAATAAATACCTTGAGAATCTGATCAAGAGAAAGAGAGGACACCAACAATCAATATCAGGAATAAGGCACAGAACATCAATACAGACTCCAGAAACATTAAAATAATCATATGAAGTTATTCCAAATACATTATTGTCAATACATTTTAGAATTTAGATAAAATAAAAATTAAAAAAAAAAAGAAAAACACAACTCATCCAAATGGACACATGCAATATTTTAAGAAAATTCAAAATCCAGATGGTTCATGACTTAATTCTACCTAAACCCTTAATGAAGAAATAGTGTCTGAATTCTTAATGGGAGTCAAAAAATGATACTTTAGAAGAAAAAAAAAGGAATAAATTTGATTAGAAAGAAGTATTCAAATATTTAAAAAGACAATTCACTGCATGGAAAATGACACTTGAAGGAGATCTTGATTTTAGAACATATTTAGAAAGATGGTAATGATAACCCTGTATGTGAGACAGCAAAAGAGACACAGATATATAGAAGAGTCTTTAGGATTCTGTGGGAGAGGGAGAGGGCAGGATGATTTGGGAGAATGGCATTGAAACATTTATAATATCATATATGAAATGAATTGCCAGTCCAGGTTTGATGCATAATACTGGATGCTTGGGGCTAGTGCACTGAGACTACCCAGAGGGATGGTACAGGGCGGGAGGAGGGAGGGGAGTTTGGGATGGGGAACACGTGTATACCTGTGGCAGATTCATGTTGATGTATGGCAAAACCAATACAATATTGTAAAGTAATTAACCTCCAATTAAAATAAGTAGATTTATATTTCAAAAAAATTAAAAATAAATATCCAGAGTATAGTCTACAAATCAATAGGAACAATACTAACCATCTAAATGAAATGTTAGCTAAGGATTTAAATTGGTATTTCAGATAAAACAATGTAGAAGGTAGGAAAAAATATTCAACCTTACTACTATCAAGGAAATGAGAGTTAAAATAAAAATTATTGCTATGATCGTATGTCAGTACCTAAGATTGAAAATAATATCAATATAAGATATTAGGAAGGATTTGTTGCACAAGGAAATCTCCTGCAGTGCTAGTGGGAGCAAAAATTAGTATTGAAAATCTTTTATCAAACTCTTTGGCATCATCCAGCAAAATTGTAAATACACATTCGTTTTATCTTGGCAACTCTACTGCTAAGCATACATCCAGCAGAAATCACTGCAATTTGCATCAAAACACAAAAATGTTTGGAGTAGCATTTTCACAGTAGTTGAAAACAGGAAAACATCCAAACATCCTTTAATGGTAGAATGAAATAATACCTTGTGACTGAAGTCACACAATGCAGTAACAGGAAGCACAGAAAATAAATGAACTACAATACAACTATGTCTAACAACATCAATGAACCCCCTAAAAAACATGATATTAAGGAAAGATACCAAATAGAAAATAGTTCATGTTGCAAGATATGATCTGTGTAAATGTCAAAGCATATAGATCTTAACTGTAGTCTTTACTAATCTATGCTTCTGTGATAAAATAATGAAGAAAAATAATTTTGTTCAACTACTGACAATCCTGGAAGAAGCAAAGTGCACCACCAGAAAAGGATGTGGCCCTTTTAGGGGATGAGTACTGTTCATTTTCTTCATTTGATCTTGGTAGTGGTTACATAGGTGTTTATATTGTGATACATCTATCAAATTGTGATAAAACCATCCATGTTTTGCAAACTATCCAGTTTCTGTATGCATTATAATTTACACGTGCACAAACATTTAAATCATATATATATATATATGGTGGAAGGCACCATAAGCCTTGGATTCTTCACATATAATAAAGTGATCAGAAGGTTTACTACTCAAAGCTTCTAGGACATGTGAGTGAGATAATTACTCAACACAGACTAAACACTCAACTGTTTAAAAAAGTAGGTCTTTCATAAAGGTGAGAATTCTTCACATTTATTAAAATCAAAAGGGAAAAGAGATGAGTTAAATTACATGCCTAAACATTGATAAGATCTAGGTTTTGTTTGTTATGCTTTAAAATCTGGTTAATTCAGTCAAGCACATGTTTGGATGAATGTCTATCAAGAGTGTATGAGTTTGGATACCTGTGTTGAGTAAAAATATATCCAAATGATTATCAAAATATTTCACAAGGAAAAAATGCTTGCATGAAACATGAATGGTTATTTGCATCTCAATTCTAATAAAGTAGCCTAAAAAGGACAAAGCTTTGGTCCAATACCTTTACTGTTTAGCCATTGGGTCATCAAAAAGAGGCAAAAATTTGGAGTTATCCAATTATCCTTATCTTTATTCTTTATCTCACATCCCATATCCAATCTATCAAAAAAACCCTTTCACATTATCTCTAAAATACATCAAGGATTCAATGGATTTTCTTTCTCAAATACCTGTATCACATAATATCCTTCACTTACTTAGGTCTTTACACAAATTTCTCCTTATTCAAGATGGCTACCCTGAGAACTGGGTTGAAAGTACTTGAGTCATCTTTGTCTCACCCCTCTCTCCTTTGACCCATCACCTTCTAATCGCCAGATATTTTCTGTAGTTACTTGCTCAACTATTTACTTTCTGTCT
This sequence comes from Cephalophus harveyi, assembly GCA_006410635.1. NCBI lineage: Eukaryota > Metazoa > Chordata > Mammalia > Artiodactyla > Bovidae > Cephalophus > Cephalophus harveyi. Next base: position 82,604 of record SJYT01010716.1, on the reverse strand, counting down.
TCAAGAAAACAAGGATTTTTCTCTTTTGTCCTCTGGATGATGGTGTCAATGCCTAAAGTAATAGAATGTGGCACATGTCCCCCAAAATGTATTGAATGGATGAATATGGAGTGGATTCAAGTTCTGCACAAGATCTCTATTAACAATTCATTTGAAAACACATTCATTCCAACTCCCCTACGTTATTACATTAGATGGATTATTCCAGATTTATCTAATTCAGCTCAAGTCACTCCATGTCTATGCTTTGCTACTGCTGCTACTAAGTCACTTCAGGCATGTCCGACTCTGTGCGACCCCATAGAGGGCAGCCCACCTGGCCTCTCTGTCTATGCTTTACACTCATACAGACACAGAGAAACACAGGAAAAATCTGCCTTTACTTAATCATGATGCATATTTCTACTCAAAAGCAATAAATAATTAGGTAAGGTCTCATAATGTTAATAGCTGTTCAAGCAGATATTGCTGTCTCAAGGAGTGACCACTTAATGAATCACCACTACCAAAGAGGTCAATGAGGCCAGTCCCAGATGTGTCATGTTATTTCAAACTCATCCACAAATGAGCACATTAATATTAACAGGCAGATTGCAAATTTTTATATTTATGTAAAACTGATTTGGGGAAACTACATGACTGGGAGGTGTTATGAACATTTCTACAGTCTGGTCTCCTGCAAATCAAGCCATTTTGGGGTCATTATTACATGATATTAGAGAGTCTGATTTTAAACTTTTCTCTGGAAAAAAATTTGTTTTTAAGTCAAGCAATATTGATGTTGAGCTTCAGGAGATTTTATTGATAAGCAGCTACCAGGACTAACTCAAAATCATTTCACCAAATGGAAGACATGTTTCTGGGAAACAACTGTGTCATCACAGCAACTTGTGTGTTTCTTAAACTCTGCCTTATCAAGATTTAGAAGATAATGTGTTTCTTGATTGGAGTGTTTCTATGGAAACAACTTAGCCTGTGACAACTTCACAACTTAGAACATGAAGTGTCCTCTGACGCTATATTCTGATTGCCATCCATGAACCTCCACAAACTTTGGACCAAAATGATGTATTATTTTCCTTTCCCAGACAGATGTGTTTCCAAATGCATTGTTGCACCAGGATCACCAGAGTTCTTCTTCAAATGAGTCTATTTCTTTTTGACATCTTGCCTTCTAGCTTTTCTGTATTCCTTTTCTCTTTTTTGTTCTCCACTTTTTAATGCATCTTGTTTTGTCTCCCCTTCATTCATTGCCTTACACTTTTCACTTAATCCTTTTTCCTCCTGTGATTACCACTAAGGAAATAAAAAAGTATACAGTAAAATGTATATTTGAAATAGCAATATACTATATTACTACTAATAAAACTAGCCCATCAGTTCAGTTCAGTTCAGTCGCTCAGTCGTGTCCGACTCTTTGCGACCCCATGAATCGCAGCACACCAGGCCTCCCTGTTCATCACCATCTCCCGGAGTTCACTCAGACTCACGTCCATCAAGTCCGTGACGCCATCCAGCCATCTCATCCTCTGTCGTCCCCTTCTCCTCCTGCCCCCAATCCCTCCCAGCATCAGAGTCTTTTCCAATGAGTCAACTCTTCGCATGAGGTGGCCAAAGTACTGGAGTTTCAGCTTTCGCATCATTCCTTCCAAAGAAATCCCAGGGCTGATCTCCTTCAGAATGGACTGGTTGGATCTCCTTGCAGTCCAAGGGACTCTCAAGAGTCTTCTCCAACACCACAGTTCAAAAGCATCAATTCTTCGGTGATCAGCCTTCTTCACATAGGAAAGAGAAAAGACAAGATATGAAGCCACACTTATCTACTTAGTTACCATGACCTAAGTCAGATTGGCTTTGAGATATTTTAGAACAAAGGTAAATATGAAGAAATAATTTTAAAATCACTCATCATATTATGATCAGTGAAACTCATTTATATATATATTGGTCTATATTGCTTGAGTTTATAATGTTTAGCTATGTATGGTAAATAGTGTAATACAAAAACTATACATAATATATATATATATAGTTTCATGCAAAGATAGGCACAATAAAGGACAGAAACAGTATGCAACTAACAGAAGCAGAAGATACTAAGAAGAGGTGGCAAGAATACACAAAAGAACTATACAAAAAAGATCATAATGACTCGGATAACCATCATGGTGTGGTCACTCACCTAGAGCCAGACATCATGCAGTGTGAAGTCAAGCGGGTCTTAGGAAGCATCACTATAAACAAAGCTAGTGGATGTGATAGAATTTCAGCTAAGCTATTTCAAATCCTAAAGCTGATGCTTTAAAGTGCTGCACTCAATATCCCAGCAAATTTGGAAAACTCAGCAGTGGCCAAAGGCCTGGAAAAGGTCAGTTTTCATTTGAATAGCAAAGAAGGGCAATGCAATGCCAAAGATGTTGAAACTATCATCCAATTGCATTCATACCAAATAACAGCTAAGTAATGCTCAAAATCCACCAAGCTAGGCTTCAACAGCATGTGAACTGAGAACTTACAGATATAAAGCAGGATTTAGAAAAGGCAGAGGAACCAGAGATCAAACTGCCAACATCCATTGGATCATAGAGAAAGCAAGAAAACTCCAGGAAAAAAAAAGTTTACTTCTGCTTCATTGACTATGCTAATCAAGGCAAATTGGAAGTGGTCAAACAGGAGATGACAAGAGTGAACGTCAACATTCTAGGAATAAGTGAACTAAAATGGACTGGAATGGGTGAGTTTAACTCAGATGACCATTATATCTTCTACTGCGGGCAGGAATCCCTAAGAAGAAATGGAGTAGCCATCATGGTCAACAAAAGAGTCTGAAATGCAGTACTTGGATGCAATCTCAAAAATGACAGAATGATCTCTGTTCGTCTCCAAGGCAAACCATTCAATATCACGGTTATCCAAGTCTATGCCCCAACAAGTAACACTGAAGAAGCTGAAGTTGAACGGTTTTATGAAGACCTACAAGACCTTTTAGAACTAACACCCAAAAAAGATGTCCTTTTCATTATAGGGGACTGGAATGCTAAAGTAGGAAGTCAAGAAACACCTGGAGTAACAGGCAAATTTGGCCTTGGAATGCGGAATGAAGCAGGGCAAAGACTAATAGAGTTCTAGTCAAGGCTATGGTTTTTCCTGTGGTCATGTATGGATGTGAGAGTTGGACTGTGAAGAAGGCTGATCGCCAAAGAATTGATGCTTTTGAACTGTGGTGTTGGAGAAGACTCTTGAGAGTCCCTTGGACTGCAGGGAGATCCAACCAGTCCATTCTGAAGGAGATCAGACCGGGGATTTCTTTGGAGGTAATGATGCTGAAGCTGAAACTCCAGTACTTTGGCCACCTCATGTGAAGAGTTGACTCATTGGAAAAGACTCTGATGCTGGGAGGGATTGGGGGCAGGAGGAGAAGGGGACGACAGAGGATGAGATGGCTGGATGGCATCACTGACTTGATGGACGTGAGTCTGAGTGAACTCCGGGAGTTGGTGATGGACAGGGAGGCCAGGTGTGCTGCGTTTCATGGGGTTGCAAAGAGTCGGACACGACTGAGCAACTGAACTGAACTGAAAGCCTTTAACTATGTGGTGGTGGTGGTTTAGTCGCTAAGTTATGTCCGACTCTCGTGAACCTTCCAGGTTCCTCTGTCCATGGGATTCTCCAGGCAAGAATATTGGAGTGGGTTGCCATTTCCTTCTCCAGGGGATCTTCCCGACCTAGGAATCGGACCCGTGTCTCCTGCTTTGCAGGCAGATTCTTTACCAACTGAGGTACAAGGGAAGCCACCTTTTGACAATGTGAATCACAGCAAACTGAAAAATTCTTCAAGAGATGGAAATATCAGATCACCTCACCTGTCTCATGAAAAACCTATATGCAGGTCAAGAAGCAACATTTAGAACCAAACATGGAAGAAAAGACTGTTTCCAAATTCAGAAAGGAGTAAGTCAAGGCTGTATATTGCCACCCTACTTATTTAACTTATTTGTGGAGCACATAATGTGAAATGCCAGTTTAGATGAAGCATGAACTGGAATCAAGATTGCCCAGAGAAATATCAGCAACCTCAGATAGGCAGATGACAAGATCAACAAGCTCAGATATGCAGATGACAAGAGCCTCTTGATGAAGGTGAAAGAGGAGAGTGCAAAAGCTGGCTTAAAACTCAACATTCAAAAAACTAAACTGCGTCATCTGGCCCCATCACTTAATGGCAAATTAATGGGAAAACAAAGGAAACAGTGACAGACTTTACTTTCTGGACTCCAAAATCACTGCTGGCAGTGACTACAGCCATAAAATTAAAAGATACTTGCTCCTTGGAAGAAAAGCTATGACAAACCTAAACAGTATATTAAAAAGCAGAGGCATTACTTTGCTGGCAAAGGTCTGTATAGTTAAAGCTATGGTTTTTCCAGTAGTCCTGTATGTATGTGAGAGTTGGACCATAAATGAGGGTTAGCACCAAAGAACTGATGCTTTTGAATAGTGGTGGTGGAGAAGAATGTCGAGAATCCCTTGCACAGCAAGGAGATCAAACCAGTCAATCCTAAGGAAAAGCAACCCTGAATATTCATTAGAAGGACTGATGCTGAAGCTTCCAACACTTTGGCCACCTGTTTCAAAGACCTTGCTTATTGGAAAAGAAAGACCCTATTGCTGCAAAAGATAGAAGGCAGGAGGAGAAGGAGATGACCGAGGATGAGATGGTTGGATGGTATCAATGGCTCAATGGATATTAGTTTGAGAAATCTCTGGGAAATAGTGAAGGACAGGGAAGCCTGGTGTACTGTAGTCCATGGGGTTGCAAAGATGACTGAGCAACTGAATAATAATAAAATACATAATGTATTGTAACACAGCCTCAAACTATACAGAATTTTCACTGTGGCTTTATGGAACAAAGAGATAGATAATATCAAAGGCAAGATTTTTTTTTTTTTAGTTTGAATCATGTTAGTTATCTTTTCTTTATGGGACCATGAAGGACCCAGAATTGCTAAAACCATCCCGGACAGGGGGGTGGACAAAGGAACAACAACAACAACAACAACAACAAAATAGCAGGAGGTATAACTCTACCAAAATTTAGACAATACTACAAAGCTACAGCAATGAAAACAGTGGAGTGTTGGTACAAAAATAGACATAAGGATCAATGGAACAGAATAAAGAGACCAGAAATAAACCCACGCCTATGGTCAATTAATCTTTGACAAGGAAGGCAGTAACATAAAATGGGAAAAGATAGCCTCTTCATCAAGTGATGCTGGGAAAGTTGGACAGCTGCATGTAAATCAAAGAAGTTAGAACACAATGTCACACCATATGCAAAAATAAATTCAAAATGGCTTAAGATATTAAGCATAAATCATGACATCATAACACTCCTAGAAGAGAGCAAAGGCAAAATATTCTCTGACATAAATTGTACCAATGTTTTAGAGTCTGTCTCCCTAGGCAATAGAAATAAATTAAAAAAATAAACAAGACCTAATCAAACCTACAAGCATTTGCATACTGAATAAAACCATAAACAAATTAAAAAACAACATATGGAAAAGGAGAAAATATCTGCATATGCAACAGACAAGAACTCAATCTCCAAAATATACAAATAGCTCATGCAACTCAACAACAACCACAAAAATAACCCAATCAAAAAAATGGGCAGCAGACCTTAATAGACATTTGTCTCCAAAGAAGACTGAAGGATGACCAGTAGAAATATGGAAAAATGCTCAACATGACTATTTAAGAGAAATCCAAATCAAAACTACAGTGAAGTTCCACCTTGTATCAGTCAGAATGACCATTAGTAAAAAGTCTGCATATAGCAAATGCTGGAGAGTGTGTGAAGAAAAGGGAACTCTCCTACATTGTTGGTGGATATATAAGTTGGTACAGTCTCTATCGAAAGCAGTATGGAAGTTCCTCAGAAAGTAAAAATAGAATTACCATATGATACAGTAATCCCATTCCTGGACATATACTCAGACAAAACTATAATTCAAAAAGATATATGTGTCCCTATGTTCAAAACAGCACTGTTCACATAACCAAAACATGGAAACAACACAAATGTCCATCAACAAATGAATGGATAAAGAAGATGATATATATATATATATATATATATATATATATATATGGAATACTACTCAGTCATTAAAAAGGAACAAAATGATGTCATCTGCAGCAACATGGATGCAACTAAAGATTATCATACTAAGAGAAGCAAGTCAGAAAAAGAAAGACAGCTATCATATGATATCACTTATATGTGGAATCTAAAATACAGCACAAATGAACCTATCTAGAGGGAAACAATAGAATGTGAAAGACTAGAGACTTCTTCAAGAAAATTAGAGATACCAAGGGAACATTTCATGCAAAGATGGGCTCGATAAAGGACAGAAATGGTATGGACCTAATAGCAGCAAAATATTAAGAAGAGGTGGCAAGAATACACAAAAGAACTGTACAAACATATTTTCACAACCCAGATAATTACGATGGTGTGATCACTCACATTCACCTAGAGCCAGACATTCTGGAACGTTAAGTCAAGTGGGCCTTAGGAAGCATCACTACAAACAAAGCTAGTGGAGGTGATGGAATTCCAGTTGAGCTATTTCATATCCTAAAAGATGGTGCTCTGAGAGTGCTGCACTCAATATGTCAGCAAATTTGGAAAACTCAGCAGTGGCCAAAGGACTGGAAAAGGTCAGTTTTCATTGCAATCCCAAAGAAAGGCAATGCCAAAGAATGCTCAAATTACCGCACAATTGCACTCATCTCACACGCTAGTAAAGTAATGCTCAAAATTCTCCAAGCCAGGCTTCAGCAAATGTGAACCGTGAACTTCCAGATGTTCAAGCTGGTTTTAGAAAAGGAAGAGGAACCAGAGATCAAATTCCCAACATCCATTGGATCATGGAAAAAGCAAGAGAGTTCCAGAAAACATCTATTTCTGCTTTGTTGACTATGCCAAAGCCTTTGACTGTGTGGATCACATAAACTGTGGAAAATTCTGAAAAAGATGGGAATACCAGACCACCTGACCTGCCTCTTTAGAAACCTGTATGCAAGTCTCATGAAGCAACAGTTAGAACTAGAAATGGAACAACAGACAGGTTCCAAATAGGAAAAGGAGTATGTCAAGGCTGTATATTGTCACCTTACTTATTTAACTTATATTCAGAGTACATCATGAGAAATGCTGGGCTAGAGGAAGCACAAGCTGGAATGAAGATTACTGGGAGAAATATCAATAATCTCAGATATGCAGATGACACCACCTTTATATAAGAAAGTGAAGAAGAACTAAAGACCTTCTTGATGAAAGTGAAAGAGGAGAATGAAAAAGTTGACAGGAAGCTCAACATTCAGAAAACATTCAGGATCATGGCTTCCGGTCCCATTACTTCTTGGCAAATAGATGGGGAAACAGTGGAAACAGTGGCTGACTTTATTTTGGGTGGCTCTAAGATCACTGCAGATGGTGACTGCAGCCATGAAATTAAAAGATGCTTAGTCCTTGGAAGGAAGGTTATGACCAACCTAGACAGCATGTTAAAAAGCAGAGACATTACTTTTTCCACAAAGGTCCATCTAGTCAAGGCTATGGTTTTTCCAGTAGTCACGTATGGATGTGAGAATTGGACTATAAAGAAAGCTGAGCACCAAAGAATTGATGCTTTTGAACTGTGGTGTAGGTGAAGACTCTTGAGAGTCCCTTGGACTGCAAGGAGATCCAACCAGTCCATTCTAAAGGAGATCAGTCCTCAGTGTTCATTGGAAAGACTGATGTTGAAGCTGAAACTCCAATACTTTGGCTATCTAATGTGAAGAGCTGACTCATTTGAAAAGACCCTGATGCTGGGAAAGATTGAAGGCAGGAGGAGAAGGGGACAACAGAGGATAAGATGGTTGGATAGCATCACCTACTCGATGGACATGGGTTTGGGTAGACTCCGGCAGTTGGTGAGGGACAGGGAGGCCTGACATGCTGCATTTCATGGAGTTGCAAAGAGTTGGAAATGAGTGAGTGACTGAACTGAACAAATAGAAACAGATTCATAGACATAGAGAACAGATTTGTGATTGGTACGGGAGAGTGGGGAGGGAAAGGAATGGACTTGGATTTTGGGGCTGATAGATGCAAACCACTACATTTAGAATGGATAAACAACAAGGTCCTATTGTATATCACAAGGAACTATGTTCAATGTCTTGTGATAAACCATAATGGAAAATAATATAAAAAAAGAATGTGTATATGTGTAAAAGAGAAATGCAATAGATTTTTCATAAAAAAGTCTTTTGTTTAGGGTTTGAATTATCATTTGGGGAACTCAAAGAATTGCATGGGGAGATCTTTACATACAGAAATCAGGCTCCTATCTAGATCTTATTGAATCACAGTCTTTAGAAAGGATCATGGGTGTCCCTAGTGACTGCCTGCAATGTAAGAGACCCAGATTTGATCCCTGGGTCAGGAAGATCCCCTGAAGAAGGGAATAGCAACCTACTCCAGTATTCTTGCCTGAAGAATCCCATGGACTGAAGAGCCTGGCTGGTTACAGTCTGTGGAGTAGCAAAGAGTCAGACACGACTGAGCAACTAACACACATGTGCACGTGCACACACACACACACACACACACACACACACAC
>SJYT01010716.1:44570-73725 GCA_006410635.1 Cephalophus harveyi | reverse complement strand
GCACACACACACACATGCATACTTCCATAAGTAATTTCAAGTATATTTCTGGAAGTTTTTGAAAATCATCAATCAATAAAGTGAAAATGTATTAGTCACTACTCATGTCCAACTCTTTGCGATCCCACAGACTGTAGTCTGCCAGTCTCCTCTGTTCATGAGATTTTCTAGGCAAGAATACAGGAGTGGGTTGATATTCTTTTTTTAAGGGGATCTTCCTGACCTACGGGTCAAACTTGGGTCTCTGGCATTGCAGGCAAATTCTTTGCAATCTGAGCCACCAGGATATGTTTTTGCCCATCTGCCTTGCCTTAGAGTTGTGATGTTCTATTTGTTTGCTTGTTTATCAAAGGCCTTGGTCTTCAACAATTTTGCTGGCACCCCTTTCAATAAAACAGCTTGGTGTCCATGAGCCCATTATGTGTATGACAGCCTCAGTGCCATTCTCTTAATGCAGCAAAGGTGGTATGAATGGAAAGGAAGGCACACATGTTCCCTGACCCAATCTCTTTCATGAACTGAGTTTGCTCTGAGAGGCACCTTGCATGTGTGGGTGCTAAGTCACTTCAGTCATGTCCGACTCTGCAACCCTATGATCTGTAATCTGCCAGGATCCTCTGTCCATGGGATTCTCCAGGCAACAATTATGGAGTGGGTTGCCATGCCCTCCTCCAGGGGATCTTCCCAACCAAGGGTTTTAACCCATTTCTCATGTGTCCTGCATTTACAGTTTGGTTTTTACCACTAGCACCACCTGGGAAGCCCATGAAATGCATCTTATCCTCACCCCAAACTCTCATTTCATAGTTGAGAAAACTTGGCTCCTAGATATATGCCATGACATGCCCAAAGTCAAAAATTCAATACTAGCAGCGATAGGATGAAACCCCAGGAGATCAAGTTATCAGCACAGTGTCCTTGCCACTGTTCCACACTGGGCCAATGAATACCTGAGCACCCTTCTATACCCAGTGCCTTATGTTTCTTATGTTTCGCCAGGAGCCCCACTGTCTCTGGAGGTGCAGTATTAGCTCCCTCTGTGACCATCTCCCCGTGTTTCTTTTATTCTTCTGTTCTTTGAACACCCTGAGAGAAAATATGTATTTGTTCTCCTCATTTTGCATTTGTTTCTCAACTTCCTTCAACTCTGCCAGTGTGATTCCTGCTGCTATCTGTGAGGGGCTTTCTTCTTCCCAACATTTAAAATATCTTTGTGTAACTCAGAGAGCCATGCAAAATGTCTCTATTGAAATTCAAAATCCAACCAGGCTGACCTCATTTCAAAATAAGACCAAATCTCAAGCCATGAAGAGATTTTTATTCAAACCATCCTTTTACATATTTTTATTTATTTGTATGAAAATACTTTTTCCTGTGGACATTTTGTAGCTGCATGAGGTATTTTAGAGTGCTCATGAGAAAGGGGCTTGAAAATGCCCTATATTTGTACATAAAGTTATGTATATGCAAATTCAGACATACTCACAGTAAGTGCTATTTACAGTGAAACCCAGACACCTACTATAACATTATGAATCTTGAGCTGATCAGTGACTGGGCTAGCTTTCCTTGGCTCTCAGTCCACCTAAGGAATTCACCAAGTATTACTTTTTTGTTAAGTCCAAGCATGAGAAAAGTTAATGGCAGAATAACATGGTAAGGAGTACTAGATTTTAAGCTGCATATTCTAACAGACCTCCAATGTTATCTGTATTCATTGAATGATGAAGGGGAATGAAATCTTTTTATCCACCCAGGAACATATTTTGACTCATCAGCCAGCCATGGTATTTGTCACAGGAACTGTTACTTTCATATCTATGGTCTGGTTAAAAATGCACTTCTGACCCACCCCTGGCCAATGACACACGAGAAGAAATCCAGGTTGTTTTAGGCAAAGCTGTCCTTGTCCCTAAAAAAAAAGTGACTTGAAAGAGATGATTTCTCTGCTGGTTGCTGGTTTTAGATGTAAAGCTTGGAAAAAGGTCATTTTTCTACTTGGCCTGAAGGCACAGGAATCTGCCTCTGTCTTTCTCTAACTTTCAGTCCAAGCACCCTAATTTATTGGTATTAACTCTTCAGGGAGAGTTCCTGTTCAGAGTTCTCCTGCCATGATCATGATCGGTAGTTGGTATGTATGTTCATCTCTCTATCGCTGTCTCTATCTATCCAATCAGTGTCAATATCTATATTTATATATGTATATTATCATACTTGGGGCCCACAAGTAAAAAAAAAAAATTGCACTCTTCCAATCAAATTCCCTGATAGGAATTTAGAATTGGGAAAATCAGTATGTTCAGCTCCAAGATTCTTCTGAAATGTTATGTAAACTTGGGGCTAAGAGATCCAAGATAGACTGTCCTTGTTCATACTCAAGTTATGTGAAATTGCAGGCTAGAAAAATCAAAGATGGGGATTCCCTGATGGCTCACTGGTAAAGAATCTGCCTGTCAATGAAGGAGATGGGAGTTTGGTCCCTGATTCAGGAGGATCCCATGTGCCATGGAGAAATGAAGCCATGGGCCACAACTACTGAGTCTGTCCTCCAGAGTCAAGGAGCTGCAAATCCTGAAGACTGGGTGCCTTAAAGACTGTGCTCCACAACAGCCACTGCAATGAGACACTGCACACTGCAACTAGAAAACAGCCACCACTTGCCACAACCAGAAAAGCTCACACAGCAACGATGACCCAGCACAGCCAAAAATAAATCAAAAAGTCAACAAATAAATAAAAACTCTGAAAAAGTTAATGATGACAGGTCAGAAGAGGAGGAAAGAGAAATGGCAGCACTAATTCACAGGAAGAGAAACATAGAATTTTCCTGGCACATAGTAGGTACTCAATAAGTTTGTTAGTATTTAATAGCAAATGCCAGTTGTTTTATCTTCTTCACTGTGTTTTTATGTATATTGTAAAAATGAATTCTGGGGTCCTAAGACAGTTTTTTCAAAACTGTGGTTCCTACTTTGCTTTAGCAAATATTTCTAAAGGTGGTCTCTGGATTAACAAGATTTCTTCCTGATCCTGCTCACATAACCATGGCCAGAACAGGCTGAGTGTGGGAGCTGCAGGCTGTTGTTTCTGTCCACCCAGGCCCTGCTTCAGAGGACAAGCAAACAATTCTTGAAGGCCAGTCATTAGAAATTATTTTTTATAAAGTATACTGCAAGAACATCCTAAAAATTTATTCTCAAAATACCAAAAAATAGACTTTAAAAATGAAGTATATGTGTAGGCAATGAGTATCAAAAATACCCATATGGTGACTAAAGATAGATTATAAAACAGCATCAAATGAAGACAGAAATGGGATATTTTGTGATAACATCAGACTTGTTAAGGAGATAATATCACACTCATTATAAAATGGGTTGAAACATTGGAATATAAAGTAAAAATTGCATCTGAAATTCCAAATTGATGTGTATTTTGGGCTTAAATTACTCCTCCTCTATCTTTATAAAGCCATTGCCTCTGTCCCTACATATGCAGCAATAATTACATCTTTATATTCCTTTTAAAGGGTATCAGAAGCAAGGACAAATAGAAAAATAGCTATAAAAATGGCATGGCAATGTCCTTTTAAATTATGTAAACCTCGTTTATGTAATAGTGTCACTGAACAAATAATCAGTTGGTTGAGGAAGATTAGTGTCTGTAATTATTTATTCATTTTAATGTTTGTTATTAAGCCTTCCTTTTGCTATTTGTGGCCATTATATGATGAAAGATCAATACAGAGAAGATGAGAAAGTGTGTAGATGATGGCTAATTATCAGAAAAGAGAAAGGTAGGCAGATGTCTGGCTTCCTGCTGATAATCCCACTCTTCATCTTACAAATGTTTCTCTAGCTGATATTTTCCTTGCCTTGAAACAATACAGAAAGATAGCAGTTGTCTTGTTCCTTTCTCTGTAGGTTGAGCATCTTACCAGGTTTATGAGGCTGTCTGTCTGTCTGTCCCCTTTTCTCTGTACTCCCAAACACAGTGTGTCACCTAACATAGGCACTCAACAATATAGGCTGAATGAATAATAACTGAACAAGAAGCACACTAGGAAGCATTATATCCCATCTAACAGATGTGAAATTCACATCAGCCTTTTAAATGCCCTGAGAAGGCCTGCAGTAAAAGAAGCCTGCTTAGTTTATGTAAAGTTGGTATCACCAAATGATTGTTTCCTACTGTTTTTTTGGTTATAATTCAGGAAAGCAGGTTATGAAATACCAAAACTATATTTCCAATTGTGGTATGATATTGCTAGTTTAGTTTCCTAAAGAAGTACATTGCAATCAGTTGTCTTTGGATGCAAACAAAAAGGAAAAGGAAGCTCACTTATCTTACAATCACTTGAAATGCAATGCTTTTATCAGCCAAAAAGTCAAACTGTCTATACTACTCATCCGTGTTTGTTCATGTAATTTTTGTATCAGACCCAGGCTTCTGTAATTGAAAGTATGTACCTTATCCATCGTGCTGCCTGTAGCTCCTAATAAGGATTGTCACTGCACATCTGGTTTGTGATGGCACACTTATTTTCTTTTACATGTTTTTGCTCTGTGCTCCACAATTAGTATGCACTGATTTAAATCATTTAAAAAGAAATAACTGTTATGTATCTCTATATGACAAAGCTGTAGATTTAGTGTTGCCCAACCCATACACATTATACAGTACAAGAGAAGACAGAGTGATTCCACTGTAGAAGGAAGGTGCTACAAATATTTTCCCACTCTTTATTTTATCCTTCCTGAAAACCTCTGCTCAAAATCCTTATCATTGATATAAAGAGAAAATACATTTTCCAACTAATAGCTCCTTCAGCAAAAAGACTAGTTGCATCTTCTCAAGTTTGAGGGGAAAATGTGTTGAAGAACTTTGAAAACCATGTGTCAATTTTAAAAAATGCTATTTTACAAAAGGCATTAAATAAAAAAATTTAAATTATTTTAAATGCCTTACTAAGTCTTTCTAGCAGGATTCAGGGCCTAGATGAGGTTCTATAATCACACATTTGTAGTGATCTCAAACTGCTTTGATGTGTGATGTCGATTTTATTCAGCTACATCTCTGCCTCAGGATTAAGGAAGAGCCTGAGAGCCAAGGAATTGATGCTTTCAAACTGTGGTGCTCTTGTGAACCCCTTGGACAGCAAAGAGATCAAACCCGTCAATCCTAAAGGAAATCAATCCTGAATATTCATTGGAAACACTGATGCTGAAGCTGAAATTCCAATACTTTGGCCAACTGAAGCAATGAGTAGACTCATTGAAAAAGACCCTGATGCTGGAAAGATTGAGGAAAGGAAGAAAAGGGGACAACAGAGGATGAGATGCTTGGATGGCATCTCGGACTTGATGGACATGAGTTTGAGCAAACTCCAGGATATAGTGAAGGACAAGGAAGCCTGGAGTTCTGTAGTTCAGTCAGTTCAGTTCAGTTGCTCAACCATGTCCAACTCTTTGCAACCCCATGGACCGCTGCAGGCCAGGCCTCCCTGTCTATCACCAACTCCCGGAGTTCACTCAAACTCATGTCCATTGAGTTGATGATGCCATCCAACCATATCATCCTCTGTCTTCCCCTTCTCCTGCCTTAAATCTTTCCCAGCATCAGGGTCTGTTCAGGTGGCCAAAGTATTGGAGTTTCAACTTCAGCATCATTCCCTCCACTGAGTATTTAGGATTGAATTCCTTTAGGATGGACTGGTTGGATATCCTTGCAGTCCAAGGGACTCTCAAGACTCTTCTCCAACACCACAGTTCAACATCATTAATTCTTCAGCGCTCAACTTTCTTTAAAGTCCAACTATTACATACATACATGACTACTGGAGAAACCATAGCCTTGAATAGACGGACCTTTGTTGGCAAAGTAATGTCTTTGTTTTTTAATGTGTTGTCTATGTTGGTCATAAATTTCTCCAAAGGAGCAAGCGTCTTTTAATTTCAAGGGTGCAGTCACCATCTGTAGTGATTTTGGAGCCTCCCAAAATAAAGTATGTCACTGTTTCCACTGTTTCCCCATCTGTTTGCCATGAGGTGATAAGACCAGATGCCATGATCTGTTTTCTGAATGCTGAGCTTTAAGCCAACTTTTTCACTCTCCTCATTCACTTTCATCAAGAGGCTCTTTAGTTCCTCTTCACTTTCTACCATAAGGATGGTGTCATCTGCATATCTGAGGTTATTGATATTTCTCCCGGCAATCTTGATTCCAACCTGTGCTTCATCCACCCTGTCATTTCGCATGATGTACTCTGCATTTAAGTTAAATAAACAGGGTGACAAATTACAGCCTTGACATAATCCTTTCCCTGTTTGGAACCAGTCTGTTATTCCACATCCACCTCTAACTGTTGCTTCCTGACTTGCATACAGATTTCTCAAGAGGCAGGTCAGGTGGTCTGGTATTCCTATCTCTTTCAGAATTTTCCAGTTTGTTGTGATCCACATAATCAAAGGCTTTGCCATAGTCAAAAAAGCAGAAATGGATGTTTTTCTGGAACTCTCTTGCTTTTTCCATGATCCAAGGGATGTTGGCAATTTGATCTCTGGTTCCTCTTCCTTTTCTAAAATCAGCATGAACATCTGGAAGGTCATGGTTCATGTACTGTTAAAGCCTGGCTTGGAGAATTTGAGAATTACTTTACTAGCGTGTGAGATGAGTGCAATTGTGTGGTAGTCTGAGCATTCTTTGGCACTGTCTTGTTTGGCTTTGGAATGAAAACTGACCTTTTCCAGTCCTGTGGCCATGGATGAGTTTTCCAAATTTGCTGGCATGTTGAGTGCAGCACTTTCACAGGATTATCTTTTAGGATGTGAAATAGCTCAACTGGAATTACATCAACTCCACTAACTTTGTTCATAGTGATGCTTCCTAAGGGCCACTTGACTTAGCATTCCCGGATGTCTGGCTCTAGGTGAGTGATCATACCATCGTGATTATCTGGGTCATGAAGATCATTTTTGTGTAGTTCTGTTTGTGTGTGCATGTGTGTGTGTGTAGTTCTTCTGAGTATTATTGCCACCTCTTCTTAATAGATTTTGCTTCTGTCAGGTCCATAGAATTTTTGTCCTTAATTGTGTCCATCTTTGCATGAAATGTCCCCTTGGTATCTCTAATTTTCTTGAAGAGATCTTTAGTTTTTCCCACTCTATTGTTTTCCTTTATTTCTTTGTACTGATCACTGAGGAAGGCTTTCTTCTGCAGTTCATGGGATCTCAAAGAGTCGCAGCGACCGAACAACAACAAAGGTATTCATTGTGAACAAGATCAAAAGATATAATCTTATGAGAAAGCAAAACAATATTTCCATCTTAATGATCTGCTCTTAGACACTGGAGAAGGGATAGGCTACCCACTCCAGTATTCTTGGAGGGGTTCCTCCAGGGCTTCCCTGGTGGCTCAGCTGGTAAAGAATCTACCTGCAGGGTGAGACCTGGGTTCGATCCCTGGGTTACCTGTGGACCCTGCTTTAGAAAAAAGTTTGGGCTTCCCTGGTGGCTCAGATGGTAGAGAATCCCCCTGCAATGTGGGATACCTGGGTTTGATCCCTGAGTTGGAGAGATCTCCTGGAGGAGGGCGTAGCAACCCACTTCAATATTCTTGCCTGGAGAATCCCCATGGACAGAGGAACCTGGCAGGCTACAGTCCAAGGAGTCACAAAGATTCAAACATGACTGAGGACTAGACACACATAGACAATGGAATTCAAAAAGGTCTATTCAATTAGACAGCAAAACAACTAAACCTATTATACTTACCTTGGCTCTAATATCAATAAGTGACTTAAGGTTTCAGGAATTCAGTTTCCCCAGGTATGACAGGAATAATAGTGTACATCCCACAAAATTTTTGTGAGCATTAAATAACATAATCTGTGACAAGGTCTTCATGTAACATCTGTCACATTATTACCACTTAAATTATTTATAGGCATATCACTGGTCATTTTATTTATCAGTGATATGAAGGTTATCAAATTAGTTAAATACTAAGATATGAAAGGGTCAGTCTAAATAATTGGTTAGAACCATGTTCAAAATATTTGTTTCATTGTATTTGAAATTTAAAAAAAAATACATATCTGATTTACTGTAATATTTATTTTCTTACAGAACTCTGTTCAGTCTTTTAAGATTCCATTTTATAATTCACTCCAACTCTATAGTGAAATTGCTTTGACCATCCTCTGCTTTACCTAATAAACCCAGCTGTCTAATACACCACAGCTAGTTTTTAGATTATATATACATTTTGCTTATTGAGTTCTGTAGTATGTGTTTTGATTTAAAAAATAAGCTTAAGCTTATTATTATTATTATTTTGGTTATTTTTTATTAGAGTGTAGTTACTGGGACTAAACTCTTATTTGAGGGTTTTTTTTTTTTTTTCTTATACCTTTGCGATATTCTGCCAGAATTCTTCACTATGTAGTTCCCTGATAGAGATAAACCCGTGTGATATAACCCCAACTAGACTTCCTTATTCCCTTGCCCTGTGGGTCTGCCTGCTAATATTTTTCTGTTCAGATTCCCTTGGCCAATAGTCAGCTGTTTGGGGTCACATACTGGCAAGATGGCTAAAACATGATTCCATATAGCTGCTTTAGCTAAGAAAAACTCATATGCTTTTGCCAAGCCAAACAGTAGGCATAAAGTTTGTTTAGTGAGGTTCCTTCTTTCCACTCTGTCCTTTCCAATTTTATTTTTCATTGTTTAAATAGTCAAAGACCCAGCTTACACATACATCCAACAAAGCAGAAAGAAAAATAAGCATCCTTTGCTTGTTTATGTGCTCTTTTAAGTGATTTCCTTTGATGCTTCAAGCACCATATTAGTTTCAGTGGGGCAGATGTGTGCCTTCCCCTTTGTCTTGATGAGACAGAGACAGAAGGATCACTGCACTCTCCTTCTTACTCACATAGCAGACGATTCACATGTCATCCTTTGCTCATAGGCTGAGGACAAGTGGGCAGGAAGTGTGATAGGGTTATTTGACCTTGTTCCATTTCTAAATAAGTTATAGGAAACTTTCCAATTTCCTAAATGTTACATGATAATTCTGTCAGTACTTTTAAAGCCACTAGCTGATAAAAAAGTCCCACTCTATATCTTCACAACTATCTAAGCAAGCAGATATAACATTCTATGTATCAATAGACATATATAAGTATACCTGTTTATATGTGTATATAAATATATATGGGCAACCCTTGTGGCTCAGCTGGTAAAGAATCTGCCTGCAATACAGGAGACCTGGGTTTGATCCCTGCATTGGGAAGATCCCCTGGAGAAGGGAAAGGCTACCCATTCCAGTATTCTGGCCTGGAGAATTCCATGGACTGTATAGTCATGAGGTCACATATGTACATTTATTTTCTACAGAAAAGCGTTCTCTTTTGAACCCTTGTAACCACAGAACTCTCTTTATAATTTTCAAATGTGAAGAGTGAATAAAATTAAAAGCATAGGTTAGTATTTAGCATTTATATAGCACTTGTATTAGAATAGTACTTTAGAAGAATTCAATCCTTAATCCTCATAACAGTCCTGGGAGGGAGGCCCAGTTATCATCCCTTTATAAATGAGGAAGCAGAGACCTGGAAAGGTTGGTGACACATTATGCAGCTGATTGGTGGCCACCACCGATTAAAGCACAAAGGTCTTGACTTGGAGAGTTGTTGTTCATCCTTTGGGCCCTAAAAAAATGAGATTTCTTAATAAACCTGTGAGTCATTGAGAGGAGGCACAGACTGACTATGATTTTACTAGGCTGTTTCCACTGCATCTCATTGATGGCTTAAATCATCTTAGTGCTGCTGAACCCTTTTCAGCGATAAAATAAAAAGTGTATTAAGTGCTAAATTCTGCTCATAACTGGTATTACTCATTGACTGCAAGTTTATGGAAGTTGTCAACTTCAGAGACTAACTTATATGAAGGTAATCCAGTCTCTGTAGGTAGATGAATTGATGTAGTCAGAAATGATGAGGATAAAATTAACAAATTTACCAGTCTTTTGGAGCTGAGGCTACATTTGCCAGTTTTTATATGCCAGCACTATCTCCTTACAAAACCCCAGAGTTGAAGCATTTATCATTCTCACCTTTAGACACTGTTACCTAGATACCTCAGTTTTAGTTACAAGCTTGAGATCACCATAGCAACCAATTAGTATTTATGTTGCTAAGACAGGATGCAGAGAAAGAGGAATGATCTCAATGAAGAAAGGATAAAATGCTGATTCCAGTGTCTAAATTCCTATCAGCTTCTCTCATCCTAATGTATATTCATATTTGTCTTTTCCAAGAGTAAACCATTTGATGGCAAATCACTTATGGTATGTATAATAAATTCTATAACTGCCAATAGTGCCCCAAAAAAGGTGAGAAAAAGGAAAGATAATTATATTTTCTGATGTGCTGGCCTGTTTTGAGATTTGGGTTTCACAACCCAAGCCTTCACCTCACACTTTTTCAAGATC
Source organism: Cephalophus harveyi (assembly GCA_006410635.1). Lineage (NCBI taxonomy): Eukaryota > Metazoa > Chordata > Mammalia > Artiodactyla > Bovidae > Cephalophus > Cephalophus harveyi. The sequence goes on along the minus strand of SJYT01010716.1, from coordinate 63,231 downwards.
TTCAGTATCAAATCACATATCTTCCTCTTGCTTTTTGAAAGACTATAAGCAGTTCCACGAGCTATTGTAACTTGTATTTTTGTTGCATTTTAGCCTCCTCACTTTAATTGTAAGTAATCTGAGAAACATGGGAAGAGTATGATCATTTAGGTACAAATCTCAGCTCCAGCACAAACTAACAAAGGAGTCTCAAGCAAGCCACTATCCTCCTTGCCTCAGTGCTTAAAACAAGTTAGTATCTTGGGGTTGGATAGGGTAAATGCTCATTAAGACATAGATGTCTTTTGCCAGCTCCTTTAAAATTACATACAGTCATTTCAAATAAGTGTCTTTTTTGTGTGTTCGTGTGTGTATTCTACACTGAATGCTTTGTTATTTTTCAAAAATCTAATTCTTGGAAAACTTTCCATACAGTAGGGCTATCTAAACTCTTCCCCGTATGACTCTGCATTGCAAAGACACTTGAGCTGTTGACACTGAGCACCTTGGATTGCATGAACGTGTGGATATCTGTAATGTCACCAATCACCAGTGAGGGCTGGTCATTTTTGTGCTCCTTGTTTATAGAAAATTCTCCTAAGCAACATTACTGCCTCCCAGGATCATCCTGAAACAGCTCAGTACCCTTTGGAATTAATGAGATAGACTAAGAAATTGTTACTCTGAAAAGCTAAGTAGTTTGGATAAATTGGGTAAAGAATTAAAACCTTCCTTCTATTCAATTTGTTGTAAATGGTTTTCACGACAAAGAAATGGTAAAAGCTAGGCTCATAGAACATATAGGAGTAATATTTCTGGTCTATATGATTTCAGTCTCTTTTGATAAGTTAAGTAAGATGCTTAGTTAGACAAGTTGACAGACTATTTAAATGAAACTCGTTTAATGTCTTAATAGTTTGTAGATATTCTCAACAATCACCGCAAGCATAATCCACACTAGAGTGGTCTCTTCGTCAGCCATGGGCATACATGGCTCTGTCCCCAAAATTCCTTCCTCAGTTTGACTGAAAGCTCTGAGGGCAGCTCCAGGTTCCATGCCTCTTGCATCTACTCTCTGCCCACCTCCACTTCACTGTCTTTAATAGAATTATTATAGATATTGACAAAGTGAAATATTTTTTAATGGTCGCTAATGCCAAAACAATGCCAGTAGTAAAAATAATCAAATAAAACTAAGCTTATTTGGACTTAACCAACAGAGATGAGTAGTCATCGCTGTTATTCTGCTGGATAAGTTATTTTTCTGTTTTTCGTCTTCGTGTAGATGATGCCTCAAGGCTTTCCCATTTGATACATGAACACAGTGATATGCTTTTTCCTCCAGAACAGTTGACTTCAAATGTAAAACTGTGAACAAAATATAAGATACTTGTTTCTACCATCAACTTTATATGAGAATTTTTTAAAAGGCCTCAAAATTATATATTCTTAACATTATCTTAGACTATTTTAGATAAACAGTAAGCTGTTAGATTTTTCTGAGTTTTTTTTTTCTTTTTAGTAATATTATCTATATTAAATAGTGTCTTTCTTTTCTAAAGGCCAACTAGCTCAGTGCTAAACAATTCACTTTCTCTAAGTTTTCAATATGAAAAATGTAATGGAATCATGTAATTACAGAAGAATGGAAGGTATTAACTGCCCATGAAAATTCTCCAGTACCTATTATAAAATCAAATCTACACAAATTAATTAAATAGAATCAAAATTAGCAATTACATTTTCTAGTGCCTTCAATGTGCAGTGTCATGTACAAGACAGCGCAAAACATACAGATATAAAAATAATACAGTCCCTTCCTTTGGGAACTAATCAATCATTTGGTAGCCAACACCTAAACAGGTGAACAGTTAAACAGTATTAAGAAATTAAATAATTATATAAGAAATGTTGTACAATTTGACTCTAAGTCTTAAAGAAAAAGACACTATGGGCATTAAACAGATATAAGTTCAGAGGTGGGAAAAATCATTTCAGATGGAGAGTGTTCAGTTTGTCCTCACATTGCGACTGCCTCTTAAAATTGTATCCCTCTGAAAATTCTCGCTTGGGGAGGATTTTGTGAAGACAGAATATTAGTGGCCAACTTCCTGAAACATGTACTGTACATGTCACTAGCTTAGAATTTATTATAGAACGTCTTGTACTACTGCTTATGTTTTTAGAAGTGTAAATAATACAATAAGTAAAAGTGGCTCAGTCGCATCCTACTCTTTGTGATCCCAAGGACTATAAAGTCCATGGAATTCTCTAGGCCAAAATACTGCAGTGGGTAGCCTTTCCCTTCTCCAGGGGATCTTCCTAACCCAGGAATCGAACCTGGATGTCCCACACTGCAGGCAGATTCCTTACCAGCTGAGCCACAATGGAAAGCCCAAGAATACTGGAATGGGTAGCCTATCCCTTGTCCAGTGGATCTTCCTGCTGGAATTAAACAGGGGTCACCTGCATTGCAGTCAGATTCTTTACCAACTGAACTATCAGGGAAGCCCAAATAATATAATAATGGTAATAATAATAGCTACAGTTTAAAAAAGTCAAGTATAATGCAAAGCGTTCTATCTACATCATCTTTTTTTTTTTTTCAATTTTTGTGTCAATATTTGGTAGTTAGAATTTCTAAATCCTATTTAACCATGTGAGGAATTTTGGCTTAATTCTAAAAAGAAATGGTGTAACATAGCTTGCTGATAACAGATCCATGAAGTCAAAGCATGTGTTATGTCACTAAGTGTGTATCATGCCAAAGTCTGTGACACTGACACTGATTTTTTCAGCCTTAACCACTGAGCACTGGAGTTCTAGAGCTAGAAGAGAAATTCTAGACAGCAGAGGCAATGCCTCTGTGTGCTGGCAAGCCTCAGAGAGACTGAGAGACTCTATCATTAGTCCACCAAGAAATACTTGGGATTTTAAGGAATCACACTTCAAGGATACCTGAGTTCAATTACTGGCTTCTCAAATTAGATGTTCTTTTAGCAGAGTGAATTCGAATTTTCTGATTCTAGAAACTGACAGCTTGGGTACTGACCCTGATTCTAATCCATCCTTCTTGTGAGACTTTTGGGAAGGGATTTACATGCTCCATGTCTTAAGTTTTCATCTGTACAATGAAGGAGATGATAATACCACTGATTGTGGGAAAGTCTTAAAGAGATGGAACTACCAGACCATCTTACATGCCTCCTGAGAAACCTGTTTGCAGGTCAAGAAGCAACAGTTAGAACCAGACATGGAACAATGGACTGGTTCAGAACAGGAAAGGGGTATGTCAAGGCTATATATTGTCACCCTGCTTATTAACTTATATGCAGAGTATGTCATGTGAAATGCCGGGCTGGATGAAGCACAAGCTGGAATCAAGATTGCTGGGAGAAATATCAATATCCTCAGATATGCAGATGACACCACCCTTAGTGCAGAAAGTGAAGAGGAACTAAGGAGCCTTTTGATGAAGGTAAAAGAGGAGAGTGAAAAAGCTGGCTTAAAACTCAACATTCAAAAAACTAAAATCATGGCATCTGGTCCCATCCCCTTCATGGCAAATCAGTTCAGTTCAGTCGCTCAGTCGTGTCCGACTCTTTGCGACCCCATGAATCGCAGCACGCCAGGCCTCCCTGTTCATCACCATCTCTCGGAGTTCACTCAGACTCACATCCATTGAGTCAGTGATGCCATCCAGCCATCTCATCCTCGGTCGTCCCCTTCTCCTCCTGCCCCCAATCCCTCCCAGCATCAGAGTCTTTTCCAATGAGTCAACTCTTCGCATGAGGTGGCCAAAGTACTGGAGTTTCATTGTCATCTGCATATCTGAGGTTATTGATATTTCTCCCGGCAATCTTGATTCCAGCTTGTGTTTCTTCCAGTCCAGCGTTTCTCATGATGTACTCTGCATATAAGTTAAATAAGCAGGGTGACAATATACAGCCTTGACGCACTCCTTTTCCTATTTGGAACCAGTCTGTTGTTCCATGTCCAGTCCTAACTGTTGCTTCCTGACCTGCATACAGATTTCTCAAGAGGCAGGTTAGGTGGTCTGGTATTCCCATCTCTTTCAGAATTTTCCACAGTTTATTGTGATCCACACAGTCAAAGGCTTTGGCATAGTCGATAAAGCAGAAGTAGATGTTTTTCTGGAACTCTCTTGCTTTTTCCATGATCCAGCAGATGTTGGCAATTTGATCTCTGGTTCCTCTGCCTTTTCTAAAGCCAGCTTGAACATCAGGGAGTTCACGGTTCACGTATTGCTGAAGCCTGGCTTGGAGGATTTTGAGCATTACTTTACTAGCATGTGAGATGAGTGCAATTGTGCGGTAGTTGGAGCATTCTTTGGCATTGCCTTTCTTTGGAATTGGAATGAAAACTGACCTTTTCCAGTCCTGTGGCCACTGCTGAGTAAATAGATGGGGAAATAGTGGAAACAGTGACAAGCATTCATTTTCTCCAAAACCTCCCAAAATCATTGCAGGCAGTGTCTACAGACTTGGAATTAAAAGATGCTTGCTCCTTGAAAGAAAAGCTATGACAAATCTAGAGAGTGTATTAAAAAACAGAGAGATTACTTTGCTAACAAAAGTCCATACAGTCAAAACTATTATTTTTCCAAGAGTCATGTATGGATGTGAGAATTGGACCATGAAGAAGGGTGAACACTAAAGAACTGGTTCTTTTGAACTGTGGTGTTGGAGAATACTCCTGAGAATCACTTGGACTGCAAGGAGATCCAATCAGTCAATCTTAAAAGAAAATCAGTCCTGAATATTCACTGGAGGGACAAATGTTGCAGCTGAAGCTACAATACTCTTGCCACCTGATGTGAAGAACCAATTAATTCCCTGATGCTGGGAAAGACTGAAGGCAGGAGGAGAAGGGGATGACAGAGGATGAGGCAGATGGATGGCATCACTGACTCAATGGACATGAGTTTGAGCAAGGAGTTGGTGAAGGAAAGGGAAGCCCGGAATGCTACAGTCCATGAGGTCACAACAAGTCAGACATGACTGAGTGATTGAACAACAACAATAAGAATGGGTGTTCATGTTGTTGTGAGGATTAAATGAGAAAATCTATGTCAGGCAGCTAGAACTGTGCCTAACAAGTAAGTAATCAAAATATTAACCATCGCCATTATTTTCTGGACATTGGAGACTATCACCTAACTTCTGCGATGGAAGGATTGAATAGTTGGTTATCATCTATTGTTTATTAACTGTTCTATGTAAATATCCTGAAGTGACAAGGCAGGATTTGCTGGAGGACCCAGGAGTGAATCTGCCAGACACAGAAAACAAAACGAAACTTTCAAAGCAGTGCTGAACATGGCCTCAGAATCTATACCTGGAGTCAGTTCCCTCTCTTGGTGAATCTGGCTAAAGATGGAGACAACAATGGATCGTCCTTTTCACTGAACTTTCCCAAAGCATTAGAAATGGGAGATTCTTTCAAAGTTTTTTGTATGTATTTTAGAAAAGATGTGTATGTCTATGTGTGTCTGTATGTATTCACATGCACTTAGCATTTCTTTTCCTTCCTAAAACCTTTAAAAATGGCTTAGAGGCTTTTCTCTCTTTTTGGTTTGTTTTGAACGGTCTTTTGAATCATTCTGTGCTACTTAAGATGCAATGGCAGCAAATCTGAGTTGGTTTCTGTTTCAGTGGCTTTGTCATTCAATCTGCAGACAGAGATATGTTTGACATTGGAAATCTCCAAATGAAAAATCAAGATCTATTCCGTTTTGCTTATTTACCAAGTCTATATTTTTTACCAGTCCCCAAAGTGCAATTTCCTAAAAGGACTAAAAGAAGCCATCAAACTACTTTGATACTAAACAACCAAAGAAAATAGTGGACTAAGAAAACTTGTCATTTTTTCAAGCTGTCAAAATACAGATTAATTTCTGTCTCTAAATCAACTGATCAATTTTATATCAAAATGCTCTGTTGACTGCCTATTGAATTCTTAGGCTTGAACTTTGTTTTGTGAGGTAAAGAGTGAGAATGAAGAAGCTAACAATCATTGATCACCTATTCCAGAACATTGACTTATGGATCACTGTGCTCCATGGGCCATTCTAGAAGAGGGTTATAATAAGGCCATGATAACAAGAATAAGTTTTCTATGGCTCTGCCTCAATGCACAATTAGAAGAACTTCAAATCTCCTCCCTTAATCCACTCCAGTTACTTTTGAGAATTCCTGATGAGTGATCAACATGTGCTGACCTGCCCCATCTTCTGGGCGGGCACTTTGCCCATGGCCCATCATCCCACTCTACTTCTGTCTTCTCAGTTTCCTCCTGTACCTCTGACAACCTCTTCACAACAAGACTTCTGACTATTCTAAATAAGCCCATTACACCCACCAGGCCTGCAATATGCCTCTCATCATTACTTTCCCTCCTGATCTGGTTATTCCATCATCCCACCTTGTATCTCAATTACCTTATATAAGAGATTGATTTCAATTTTCAGCCTCTTCTTTGACTCCTAGCTTTCCCTCATACCCTACATCCAACTAGTCAGCCAATCTTACCAACTATAACTGTAAATCTACCTATTATCACGATTATTTCCCCAAACCATCTTCACCACAGTTCTGCCCCAAGTCAACATTTTCTGTTTCCAACCATGATAACAGCCTCCTAAATAGACATCTTTCAATTTGATGACTGAAATGCTCCCCAATAGATAGTTTTCCAATCTATTTTATCTACATGACATCAACACTAATTTTTAAAAAGCAAATATGATCATGCCATACTTTTTCTTAAAGCCTTTTAGTGATGCCGTGTTTTTCTGAGGATGAAAATGAAAGTGAAGTCGCTCAGTCTTGTCCGACTCTTTGTGACCCCGTGGACTGTAGCCCACCAGGCTCCTCTGCCCATGGGATTCTCCAGGCAAGAATACTGGAGTGGGTTGCCATTTCCTTCTCCAGGGGATCTTCCCGACCCAGGGATTGAACCCAGGTCTCCTGCATTGCAGGCAGACACTTTAACCTCTGAGCCACCAGGGAAGCCCTTTTCTGAGGATAGAGGTCCAGTATTTTGTCCCTTCCCTTCCTTCCAGCCTTATGATCACATCCTTATCAGGCAAATCACTTGTTAGCCAAATTAAATTTTCTTATGTTGCCTACAGATGTTGTGTTCTCTGTTCATCCCATACCAATGTTCAGTGTCTTCCTCATTCTAGAATAACCTTCCCTGTAGAATGTAGGCTATCATCCTTAGGTTTCACCTTAAGCTGTGTTATTCAAGAAAGTGTCCCACTCCCACTGTACACCCCCAAACTGGCATAAGCTGTGCTTCCTGTATACTCCCACAGCACCCTGTACATCCATTACCATTATCTACACAGCACCGTTCTCAACTGTTTATTTGGGTTTTTCCTTCACTACCCCAATATAGTAAAATAATGAAGATGAGTTATCAGCAATATCTTTCAAATGCCTGGGCCATGAAAGATGCTTGGTTAATATCAGAAGTATAAGTGAACTATGAAAAGTGATGGTATTTACTTCCCAGGCTGCCAATACTGCTGCCAATGTCAGTTATGCTCCCTGGAGGACAATTATGTCACTGATGTCAGCACTGGGGACATAAATACCCAGGGTTGATCATGAAACATCTGCAAAGCAGATGGTTCCTCAACCATTGCAGTGGACACTGAGCTGGAAATCTGTTCATGTTGTCTGCTACATGAGGACCCTCCTCAGAAGATTTGAAACAAAACTTTTATGTTTTATCCCCCTGTTGGCCCATCTCCTTATAAATCAGACATAAGCCAGTGGGACCTGGAATAGAGAATATCAGACTGGTAGAAGTAAAATTATTAATTTGCAGATCATTTCTCCTCCTAGTGACACTTGTACCTCTTTTGAAGACCCTATGGTTGTTTTCCTAAAGTGAATCTTTACTAGGATGATGCCAGGTCTGAAATGAAATAAATTCTCATTCTTTTTTAAACCAACTATGTCCCTTGCTAATCCTGTAGGGGAATCTAAGGGTGAACACAGATTTGTTCAAACTAAGCTTGTGGTAAATATGTTACAGATCTTAACATTTGTTAAGAACATTTTTCCATACCTTAAGATCTGAACATTTCTCTGAGCATTTCTCCATACCTTAAGATCACTTCTATACTTCATACTACCTTCCTTCTAAAGTAAAGCAGAAAAGGTTCAGAATATGAACTAATATTTTGCATTAAAAAGAAGCCACTAGGGAAGATTTTGGGGTGCCTGGGTACTAGTTTCCTATCTGTCCCTAGCTAGCTCTGTGGCATTCAGCAAAGAAAATAACTCAGTAAGCTCATTTTCCTCATTTGTAAACCACTCTGTTTCTATAATATGATTGCTGAATTCCCCTTTCTTTCATGAAATCCTATAAATTAATATCTTTCCTCAAACTTGTAATGATCTACAAAGATAGGTAAGGTTTAGGACAAACAACAATAACAGTATGTTGTGTAACTAAGAGCTGATAAAAGCTTGTAAAATTAAACCTACAAAGAAGTCTAAGTGAAGTTATTAGAAAAATAAAATTTAGGACCGATGAATCTTGAGTCATCTTAGAATGAAAACTAAAATAGAAAGGCAAAAAAGCTGTAGTGATTGAGTAAATAGATGTCTAACACAAAGCTACATTTTAGCTGTTGGGGTCTAATTTGGCCAGGGCCCAAGGAAAAGTGACTAACATGAATAACAATGAAGTAGATCATAATCTATTAAAACAAAAGATTCAGTTTAAAAAATTAACATAAATTCTCAGTCCTTAAATTGGCAAAGCTTCATTTGTCAGGAAACTCAACTATACAGAATGACTTACATCTGTGGACATTGAATAGTGACAGGTTTGCTGTAATAATAATAACCACAGTGCCAGCGAAGGAAAAGACAGATGGACTCAACTCCTAGGCCTTACCATCACTCCTCCTGATTACTCTGGCTTATTTTGAGCATCAACAAAATGGTGGGGTGGTTATCATAGATCTTTGCATAGCGATGATTCAAGTGTGTGTTGAAACAAGCCTGCTCCTGTGTAATTCATTTATATCACCTGCCTTTTCTCCCCTTCCTTCCATCTTGCATATCTCCAAGATGAGCATTTATCTTACTTTGCTTTCCTGTTCCTCTCCTGTTGTCAGTCTAGCAGGTGTTCTTTTCAGATTGCTTTCATTCTTCATTATTCATTTTGGGTCCCTTTCTACCTTTGTGTCCATTTTTATCCTTCCCTTCCCTTCTTATGCACCTCAGGTGCCAAAGCCATCCATTTGTCAGAAATGTTTGGTGCTGTTTGCGGTTATTTCCCCTTAAACTAGGGCTTAGCAAATCCACCTGGCGAGCTGTTTCTTCTTTCTAAGGGAAGAAAGGCTTTCTAAGCTTAGGAGAAGTTAGAAATCAGGCCTGTCATTTTTCTTCACACCTGCTCCAGTCCTGATACAACCATTCGTCTTTAAGGGCTCTGCTTTCAAATGACATCATCACTTACTTTTTCCAGCAATAAATGTAGTTGACTGCAATTTACCTGTTCCTAAAGTTCAGAGATTCAGATCACTGCAAGCTTATAAACATCTGGCAAGTTGGTCATATTGAGCATCACAGAAAACTATCAAAATATGTGTGCAAATTCATACCTTTATGCATTTTCCAGGGATACTCATTGAGACTGTCCTAGTGAATCACCTCCACCCTTTCAAAGTGGTTCACAGCCGACAGTTGGCTCTGGCTCATTAGATGATCTCACAAAATATGCCATTTCAGCATCTTTGGCAGGAAGACATGGTGGCCTATCAGCATCAGAGTGGGCAGTGAAAGCCTCCGGGCATGGGGGGACAAAAGCCTCAGAATCAGAAAAGGGCTCCCAATTAAAGTCTCATCAGTATAGTTAAAAGCAAACACCCCCATTATAGTGGCTTCTGATATTTCATACCACCAAGGAGATGTAGAAAATCCTTATTTAGAAAAAAATTAAAGTATGAAAGTGAAAGTTGCACAGTCATGTCCAACTCTTTGTTACCCCATGGACTATAGAGTCCATGGAATTCTCCAGGCCCGAATACTGGAGTGGGTAGCCTTTCCCTTCTCCAGGGGATCTTCCCAACCCAGGGATTGAACCCAGGTCTCTCCCATTGCAAGCAGATTCTTTCCCAGCTGAGCCACAAGGGAAGCACAAGAATACTGCCGTGGGTAGCCTATCTTTTCTCCAGTGGATCTTCCTGACCCAGGAATCAAACCAGGGTCTCTTGTATTGCAGGCAGATTTTTTACCAACTGAGCTATCAGGGAAACCCCAATATATTGCAACTATTTATAAGAATGTGTTTGTGTATGATTTGTATATATTTCAAAATAGCCAAAAACTTACATGCCATAGAATTTAGAGGAACCAAACTTTGTGACAAGAAAAACAAAGTATGTCAGTAAAGATGCCTTCTTATTGAAGTTGCACAGGGATGCTTAAAATAGTGACAGACTGGACGGAGTACTAATAATAATCTGTAGGCTTCAGCATTTCTACAACCTGTCCTTACATCAAATTCTAATTGAGCACTTTATTTTTCAGTTTAGTCAAATACTGTAATAGTGTTCCCAGCTCGCAGACTTTTTTGCCTTCTGATCTGGATATATGCAGCAGCATGAACTGACTGACAACAAAATTCTTTCCATTTGAAAGTAAAGATTTCCAATTTATTTTCTTCTGTAGTTGTAAGTAAACATTCTGAGGAGGGAAAAAGAGTTTATATACATTGTCTGATTCAGAACTTGGCTTCTTATTATTCAGGGATTTCTGGAGGGTATGTATAATGTTATCTACAACTCTAGACACTTTTCATTTCTTCATACTTCTGTTAGCAATCGATTCTGTAGATTTAAAAAAAAATAAATGTTCAAAAGATATCACTCTATCCTAGCCAATAATTCTGTAGTTTCAACCTCACTATCCTGTGCTATATTTTTTATTTTCTGTCTTCTTCTTTAAAACATCAGCTTCAATACCAAGTACTTTTCTTTTTAACTTTTCTTCAATTCTTTGAAAAGGCATCTAACGGTATCATGAGGAAATATATGTAAACATTTTTTGGGGAATAGCATACAGATATTTATCTATTAAGAAGAGTTCTGTCATGCTTCTTTCACTGAGCTAGTCAAAAAACAAATGACTTACCACCGTCACTAGGCAACAAAACATGTTTTGCAAAAATAAATCAGAGATTTGAATAAAATTATATTAAAACATTATGTATAACTGATTCATTTTGCTGTGTGGCAGAAACTAGCAACATTGTTAAGAAACTATGATCAAATAAAAATTAATTTAAAAATTACATAATGTTTGTACTCTCCTGAGCCAATTTTTCTGTTGCAACTTTGTGAGGTGTTTATAGCAGTTTTTATTTCTTTTGTCTGCATATTTGTCCATCCATATTTAAAGAGTGTAGGACATAGCGCTTCATCGACTTTCTTTGGCCAGATTCCTTTATCAATTCATATTTTATATCTAAAAAGCATGACCTGCAGAATGTCTGCTGGAAAATGATAAGAAAGTTTGTAGAGTTGTAGTAACATCTGCTTAGTTTATATTACAGTTATTGATAATGATGTTCCAAAACCTATAATGCTGCAAAAGCTGAATGAGATTGTTTTTTTCTTTTCATCTTCAGGTGTCAGATTTTCTACATGCAAAAATAATGAGAGTTCCTCCAGCTGCAGAATGGATAACATTTGAGCACTGAAGAGCTTGATGAGATGGATATTTGGACTGCTACAATAACAGAAGCAGCTCTAGAAGGAGGCATTTGGATTTAAGTACAGGAGAGTTAGTTACTAAGATACTTTCCACAGTAGTTTGTGCATGCTTGAATAAAGAAAAGTTTAACAGTATTTTTATTTATAAATGCAGGATAGGCTCAATATTTGTTCAGTCGCTAAATCGTGTCCAACTCTTTTGTGATCCCATAGGCTATAGCCCATCAGTCTCCTCTGTCCATGAGATTTCCCAGACAAGAATACTGGAGGGGATTGCAGTTTCCTTCTCCAGGGAATCTTCCTGACCCAGGGATTGAACCTGTGTCAGATTTTCTACATGCAAAAATAATGAGAGTTCCTCCAGCTGCAGAATGGATAACATTTGAGCACTGAAGAGCTTGATGAGATGGATATTTGGACTGCTACAATAACAGAAGCAGCTCTAGAAGGAGGCATTTGGATTTAAGTACAGGAGAGTTAGTTACTAAGATACTTTCCACAGTAGTTTGTGCATGCTTGAATAAAGAAAAGTTTAACAGTATTTTTATTTATAAATGCAGGATAGGCTCAATATTTGTTCAGTCGCTAAATCGTGTCCAACTCTTTTGTGATCCCATAGGCTATAGCCCATCAGTCTCCTCTGTCCATGAGATTTCCCAGACAAGAATACTGGAGGGGATTGCAGTTTCCTTCTCCAGGGAATCTTCCTGACCCAGGGATTGAACCGTGTCTCCTGCATTGCAGGCAGATTCTTTACTGCTGAGCCACCAGGAAGCCCTCCGTTCAATAAAGCAGTCAAACATTACAGAAAAGCAGAACTCCCCACTGACACTTTATTTAAAGTGACAAGTATTGTGCTCAGTTGCTTCAGTCATTTCTAACTCTTTGTGACCCCATGGACTTTAGCCCTTCAGGCTCTTCTATCCATGGAATTCTGAGGCAAGAATAATGGAGTGGGTTGCCATGNGAAAAGCAGAACTCCCCACTGACACTTTATTTAAAGTGACAAGTATTGTGCTCAGTTGCTTCAGTCATTTCTAACTCTTTGTGACCCCATGGACTTTAGCCCTTCAGGCTCTTCTATCCATGGAATTCTGAGGCAAGAATAATGGAGTGGGTTGCCATGCCTTCCTCTAAGGGATCTTCCCAGTCCCGGGATCAAGCCCACATTTCCTGCATCTCCTGCTTTGTGAGTGGATTCTTTACCACTAAGCTACCAGGGAAGCCCTGACAAGTATTAAGCAGTATCGTCTGTGGTTTTTCAGGCACATTTATTCACTAATGTTTTTCTAAAGAGAATAGTTCATATTATTCACAGTGCTGAAAAATTTTTCTTTTCAATTTTCAGAATTGTTGGAATGTAATGACAGTCTTTCACTTCCACACACAAAACTGTCCTCCTTTTGGTAAATGACTCCAGACCCTACACCTACTGGATATTCTATAACTCAGTTTTCCTTTTTATTGTTGATGGACACATAGAGTGGCTCCAATTGTGCTTTTTAAAAGAATGAAGAGTCGATCACTCTTGCTCATTTGTGTAGATATTTACATAAGGTAGATATCTCAAAGTAGCATAATGTGACCAATTTTCACATTTAAATTTAAGATTTTCATAGACAGCCTTCCCAGGTCGCACTAGAGGTAAATAATCTCCTGCCAATGCAAGAGATGTAAAAAATGTGGCTTCAGTTAATGGGTCGGGAAGATCCCCTGGAGAAGGAAATGGTAACCCAGTCCAGTTTTCTTGCTTGGAGAATCTGCAGTATTCTTGCCTGGGAAATCCCATAGACAGGTAAGCCTGGTGGGCTATAGCCCACAGGCTTGCGAAGAGTTGGATATGACTTAGGAACTAAATAGCAGTAGCCATATGTTTAATGCACATTTTTATTTATTTTTTCTTTGAAATATCAACTTCATATTATTTGCTGTTATTCCTTGAGCTTTTCTTTCCGTAGTTTGAGTAAGCTCCTGGTGTATTATGGATATTCATCATTTGCCTATTAAAACTATTGCATACATTTTCTCCAAATATGTCATTTGTTCTTGAATTTGTTTTTAAACATTGCCAGTCTGAAGTGCCTATTTGGATTTGTCATACTTTTTCCTTATAACTTCTGCAGAAAATGTACAAGTAGAGATAATCCTAGTAATTTATTAAAATACACATTTTGAGAAACAATTACAAAAACTGCTTTTTTCTTTCATAATTATTTGAAGTCTACAAGAATGTATTTCTATTCACTAAAAATTGAAAATAGTTGGTAACTGAAAGCTTGCTTGACTCTAGCAATAGATTGTTTATTTTACTGATTGGGAGGTGGGGTAAAAGAAGAGATATCATTTAGTGACTGACTTGAATACAAAAATTAGGCTACAGGATGAAGGCATTTAAGGCATTTGGTGTCTTCCTCCCCTCAGGGTTAACTGTGCATAGCTCTGCATCCCTGCATGACTCTAGCAATAGATTGTTTATTTTACTGATTGGGAGGTGGGGTAAAAGAAGAGATATCATTTAGTGACTGACTTGAATACAAAAATTAGGCTACAGGATGAAGGCATTTAAGGCATTTGGTATCTTCCTCCCCTCAGGGTTAACTGTGCATAGCTCTGCATCCCTGCAGGCAACTGATTTTGTCACAAAATCCTACCTTAGTAGGAATTCAATTATAGTTTGCAAAGTTTATGTGGGAAAAAAAAAAAAAATGAACACAGCTAAGTTATTTCATAGTCTCAGTTCAGATAAATGTAAACGTAGTAGGGAGTGCAATGACCTTACACCCAGGAAGTGTGCATTTCAATGTCTATATTTGTGAATTTCAATCTCATAGGGCCATAAGGAGTTGGCACACAATTTCTCCTCAAATTCTAAATTTTTGAAATTTGTTCTTATTCAGTTTTAGGCCACGACTATTAAGTAAATAGGTCAATACTCCCCTTGTTTTTAATCTCTATATGAATAAGCTGTTTTCCCTTCCTGAGCCTTTCCAATCCCAAGGCTTTAAGGCTTAGCCAGAAGGACTGGAATATATCAACANTTATTCAGTTTTAGGCCACGACTATTAAGTAAATAGGTCAATACTCCCCTTGTTTTTAATCTCTATATGAATAAGCTGTTTTCCCTTCCTGAGCCTTTCCAATCCCAAGGCTTTAAGGCTTAGCCAGAAGGACTGGAATATATCAACAGTCAAGAGCAGGAAGCTCACTAGCAAAGAAAGTACTAAAACACTTGTTCTCATCTGTGTACAAAAAAAAAAAAAAAAAAAAAATTACAGTGCTCCCTGAAGGCCAACTGTACTTGACTTTGCAGTAAAGAACTATATGCAACTAAAATACACTTAGCAAGCATTTTGGGGCAGCTACTATTTTTGTTGTGCTAGATTTATGGAATTTAAATAACTATAATGAATTGATTTCTAAGATAATTACATTTACAATACAATTTTCAGAAAGTAAAGACTACTTTCGGAGAAGGCAATGGCACCCCACTCCAGTACTCTTGCATGGAAAATCCCATGGACGGAGGAGCCTGGTGGGCTGCAGTCCATGGGGTCGCGAAGAGTCAGACACGACTGAGAGACTTCCCTTTCACTTTTCACTTTCATGCATTGGAGAAGGAAATGGCAACCCACTCCAGTGTTCTTGCCTGGAGAATCCCGGGGAGGGGGAGCCTGGTGGGTTGCTGTCTATGATGGGGTTGCACAGAGTCAAACACCACTGAAGCGACTTAGCAGCAGCAGGGAGTTCTTTGGCTGGGGTGGGTGTATCATATCCTGAGAAACAATTTTTTTTTTTAAGTACATAGATTTTTTTTTTTCCTCAATACAAACATCTCTAGTATGAACTAAGGAAATGTTTGCTAACTAAA
Source organism: Cephalophus harveyi (assembly GCA_006410635.1). NCBI lineage: Eukaryota > Metazoa > Chordata > Mammalia > Artiodactyla > Bovidae > Cephalophus > Cephalophus harveyi. Next base: position 47,623 of record SJYT01010716.1, on the reverse strand, counting down.
TATTATACATTGTGCTTCTATTTTAACTCCCATATTGTACCTATTTTGTCATAAATTGATTGCTTTATAGGTTAAGTCTCAATTCTTCTTTGAATAAAATGTAAAATTCAAGAAAGGACACCTATAAGCTCCTCTTTTGAACTTTACAGTTGTTGCAAACAGGTGAATTGCGGGCTCACAAATATTAGTTGGAACTCAGATCAGTGACCTTTATTGTAAGGGAAAAGAAATCAACTTAGAACATTCTAGATGGAAACTTTGCCCTTTTGCTGTTGCCTTTCCTCTTAGAAAACAAGTTAAAAGATACCATTGGCCAGGTTAATTGACTTACAAGTGTGTCTTTTTAATAAGTGTCATAAAGTATGTCAGGCTGCTGAAACTTGCTTTCAGTGCATTTTTTAAAAAACTGTTGTCAACCAGATTAAAGTTTATTGTTCACATGTGCATTCAGTTTTCAGGTGGTAATGAAAGACACTGAATTGATTTGCCATGCGTAAAGAGGAAGGGGTTGTGTCCTTTGCTTTTTCTCAATGTGCCTTTCCTTCTGGTATCTCCTCTGAAATGTGTTGCCAACATACCTTGTTCAGCTCTGGACTCTTGTCTTGCAGACCAGCTCTCAGTAGCCTTTCTGTGTCTAAACAGAGACTTTCTGGAGGATGGAGACAGTAACTATCTGAGGAGTCTTCTCTCAAAACGTCTATTAATTTTAAAACTATTTTGAATGGAATGACTCTTAAATGAATGCCATTTTCCCCAGGGACTTATATCATTTTTAGAAAAAAATATTTTCTTTTGGTTTCAGTTAGCCATTGCTCAGTGTTCATGTTAAGTCAACACAGACCACATATCTCTCAGATCCTACCTTCACATTCATAGTCACATGGTCCCCTGCATGACTGCTTCACAAAAGGACCTAGAACAAGATTTTGGTAAACAGAGTGGAAAAATTTGCCAAGTCCTGATTTGCCAAGCTTCCTGTTTCTTTCCAAATTTCAGGAACATGAGAAGGACATAAAAAGAAATCTCCAAGTGGTCATGACTAGATAAATTTCACCATTTACCTGGCCAGTTGTACATACAATCATTCTGGAATTCACAAACTTGAAACATTGCTACTGTGATTCTACACACATGCTTTGAGCTGAAGCTTTTGCCTTCCTCTCAGGGCTCAATTTGACATAAAACACATTCACAAATGAATAACCAGCAGAAACATCTGAGGGACAGGAAGTTGATGGGGGTAGCTTCTGTTCTCAATCTTAGTAAAGTCTTTGGCCCAATAATCCCTTCACGTCCTCACTCAACTTTGACAATATGAAGAATACCATTAAGCACATAAAAAAGAATCTCTACCCAAGCTAAAAACGCTTGATTTCTGCCCTGCCATGAGAAATGCCATCACTTGAGATTTGATGGATGTGTCATTTTAGTGTCTGTCTTCTCACACTAGAATCTAAACATGTGAAAATGTGAGCTCTGTGCTGTTTCTGTGTCACATGATTTAGATTTGAATAAATATTGGAGAGGAATATGAAGAGTTTTTCACACAATAATTATCCCTGAATAACATCTCTTTGTATCAAATACTCTGGTGTGAAGAGATTGGTTCTATACCTTTCATCTCTGCAGGTGAGACCTGGGCTGCTGCCACAGGATGGAGCAGAAATCTGGGAAGGGGTTACAAGTCACAGCTCGTGGCAGATGGCAGAGTCAGGTCACTGAGGAAGGCAGGAGCTTCTGAGTGATATTCAAGCCATATAAAAGTGAAGTGAAGTTGCTCAGTCGTGTCTGACTCTTTGCGACCCCATGGTCTGCGGCCCACCAGGCTCCTCCATCCATGGGATTTTCCAGGCAAGACTACTGGAGTGGGTTGCCATTTCCTTCTCCAGGGGATCTTCCCGACCCAGGGATCGAACCTAGGTCTCCCGCATTGTAGCCAGACGCTTTTACCGTCTGAGCCACCAGGGAAGTCCAAGTTGTATAAAGGTAAGTAGAGGTTAAAAAGCAGGTTGACAAATTGAAATGCTATACATAGGAAATAACAGATTAATAAATGAACTAAGGTGGGAAAGATGGAGAGGGGTTGAATGGAAACAAAAGGAGAAAATACAGAACTCGACTGTTCATAGAAATTAGTCCCTCTGAGTGGCTGCATGATAGAGTATTATACAGTTCCAGTGAAATTTAAGAAGCCTGAAAACATTTAAAATTATCACCTTAGTGAGCATTGAAAATGTCCTGTATATTTAAATTGACCCTGTGTTCTTCAAAGCCTTTATGTATTCAGATTTTCTTTGACTCTGTGGAGCTGGTCCTGATGAAAGAGACAGAGAAAGAGAGAGGAAGTGAGAGAGAGAGAGAGAGAGAGAGAGAGTGTCTGTGTGTGTAAGGTTAAGAACACACTCAGGTAAAGAGGCTCTCTTCGTGCCATGATCTTTTAGGAACTGCAGTAATAGAGGGCCTGGTGCTGTCCCTATGGTCATTCCTCAGCCCATTCACTATAAACTGACCCCATCTGTACATCTTTCTGGTTGCAAATAGGAAAAGGAGTACATCAAGGTTGTATATTGTCACCCTGCTTATTTAACTTATATGCAGAATACATCATGAGAAACGCTGGTGCCCGGGGTCCAGCCCCGGTGGATTCAGGGAATTCGAAGGGTGGATGGCGTTGGCTAGGAAAGACTTATTTATTTATTAATATAAGATTAGATTAGGAAGAAATAGTGTAGTAGGAAAATTAAGTAGAGAAAAGAGGCTGAATAACTTGGTTTACGTGGAAAGCCAAAAAAGTTCCAGACAAGGAACTTCCACCATCTACGTTAGGCCGCCGGCGTTCATTTGAATATTGGAGAGTGCCCTGCCTTGAGCTCTCTCTCTTACAGATCTTAGTAGCCAGGACAAGTAAGTAGACTTGGTGAGCCTCCATGCCCCAGATGGGAATTCAGCCTGAAATTAGAGTAAAGAGGAGACACGGGGGAAACCAGTCCAGTGACTGTCCCAGCCTCTATTGTCTAGAATGTCCTTTTATACCTTTTTTGATTGTACGTAGA
>SJYT01010716.1:10569-44488 GCA_006410635.1 Cephalophus harveyi | reverse complement strand
CCGAGAGACTAGTCCGAGAAACTGGTCCATCCTTTATTGTTCAGAAGGCCTTTTATACTTTTGATGAAATATGGAGATCAATAGGTAACACAAAGTTATGCAGCGTTAACAGCCCAGACTCATCAAAAACAGGCTTTTCTCTCTGCACACCTAATTGTATACACAAGTCTTAGATAATTGACATCATCTTCCAGCCAAAGAGGGCCAATTAACATTTTACAACCTTTTTCTGATAAGGGTTTGTCAACCAGAAGACTTATTTGTGTTGATCTTCCCAAAGTCTGGTGCCACTCTCAGAAAACACTAAATAAAGTTACATTCTTACATGGTAAAGATACAGCAATTTATAACAAGTAAAAGGAGTACAATGATTTATAACAAAAGAAAAATAATTAACTCAAAATCTAATGTTGCTAACATCAAAACTACTCTATATTTTTTCCCATATCCCGTTTGCATTGATTAACATCCTCCCAGGTGCCTAAAAGATAAAGAATATGGATGTCTGGCAGCAATCATTGAATCAACAGTGAAAACCCGTCACCAATATGATTTTTAACTCTTTAGAAAAGGCTCTGTTTCTTTAAGATGCTTTTAAGCTTTGTGCCTCTCGCAGTTGGGGGCTGTAAGCAATCCACAAGCTGTAAGAGGTCTGGGGAACCTGTTAGGCAAGCTAGAGAGTTATCAGAGGGTGTTTAACTGAAACATCCCTTTTAAATGCAGGAGACTAAAGCCTTGAATTGACTTTTTCCAAAGAATATCAGAAGAGTGGAAAAGCAGAGTACAAAGGCTGGCAGATTCTTATTTTTTTGGGGGGTGGATGCTAGGGAAATTCCAGGGGGATCCCCTGAAACCTGATCACATCCTTGCGTTTGTCAGGCTTCCTTCTGCATGACCTTGTCATGGGAGGGATTCCTCACGCTGGCTCCAAACAGGAGGAGAAGGGGACGACAAAGGATGAGATGGCTGGATGGCATCATCAACTCGATGGACATGAGTTTGAGTGAACTCCGGGAGTTGGTGATGGACAGGGAGGCCTGGCATGCTGCGATTCATGGGGTTGCAAAGAGTCGGACACAACTGACTGACTGAACTGAACTGAACTGAACTGAATACTATCCGTGTGTTTGTTCACCTATAACAAACCAATTGACAGTGCCATTTTAAGCACATTTTCCTCACTCCATTGAATTACAAAAATTACTTTTTATTATACATATGCTACTTTCTGAATTTATCCAACATAAAAGTAGGATAACTTGTATTGCCTTGAAAGTAGTCCCAGTGTAGAATTCTTTTAAATAAGCAAGAGTCAATTTCCCTGCATATAACTAAAACACAGTTCAAACCTTTATTTTAGTCTCTTGAAGAATATCAAATTTGAATTATATTTCTAACACCAAGAAGTGTGATGTAAAATTCTTTTCAAATATCATCTTTCCCTAAAATCTCACACTAGAATTTCCTCACTCACTGCATTTCCTCACCACCATGCTGCTTTCATTTCCATTCCACCTCTAGGTGTCATGATGATCAAGCATATCTAAAATGTCTCTCAAAAGACTTGTCTCCTGACCTCTCATACCCCACTGACTTCCTGTCCCCATGAGCTACTGCCCTTTATCTGACAGACCAGAATTGACTACAGGAATGTAAAGTGGCTCCTTCTGTGCCATGATAAAGTGGAGAACACAACCTATATATGAAAGTTTTTGTTTCCTATCTTAAAATTTTCTCACAGGACTAAACGCTTCCTAAAAATACGGTCAATAAAATTTTCAAACTCATTAATCTTAATATAATTCAGTGCAGTCAATTTTATCTCACAATTGTCTTTTTTTTTTGTAGCTGTACAAACATACTTTAATTATTTAACTTTATAATCACTTGTACACGTCTACAGAAAAACTTGGACTTCCCAGATGGCACAGTGATCAGAAATCTGCCTGCCAATGCATGAGACACAAGAGATGCGCATTTGATCCCTGGGTCAGGAGGGTCCCCTGGAGTAGACAACTTCAATCCACTCCAATATTCTTGCCTGGAAAATTCCATGGACAGAGGAGCCTGGTGGGCTACAGTCCATGGGATCACAAAGAGTTGGACTGGACTGAACAACTGACCACAGAGAAACTCATCCCACTTTTCTTATTAATAACTATTTTTGTTCATTTATTATTACTGAAAAAATTTTTTAGTAAAAATCTATCTTATTGATATTTAAGTAAGTAAGTAAGTGAAATCGCTCAGTCGTGTCTGACTCTTTGCGACCCCGTGGACTGTAGCCTACAGTCCTGTCCATGGGGTTCTCCAGACAAGAATACTGGAGTGGGTTACCATTTCCTTCTCCAGGGTATCTTCCCGACCAAGGGATCGAACCCAGGTCTCCTGCATTGGAGGCAGACGCTTGAACCTCTGAGCCACCATGGAAGACACTCTCATGATATTGATACTTAAAGTAACTCCAAATCTATATCTTGTTTGGGAAATTGACAACAGCTCTCCTGTTCCAGAACATGGTATCTTTATTTATTTATTTATTAAACTACTTTCTGTCCAACTCCTCTTCTTTCCTTTAGACTGTACAAACAGTTGGTACAGTTTATTGCTTTGGTACTTTGTACATTTATTGCTCTTCTAAGTAAGTTGTTTTCTAGACCAGACTTAGTGACTTAGTCTGCCAGAGACAAGTGACGCTGCCTTATTAGCTGGAGAGGAAAGTATGTAATGGTTTGATCTGCATTGTTGAGTTACAACTTCTGTAATTTTTTTTAAAGCACCATTCCATATTTGGTTACTCTGTGGTGAAGCAACCACTTTATGCTGCCAAGGACGCCTTCCGCTGCTCCAAGAGCTAGGCATATGATTAAAAAAGAATCTGCTGCTCCAAGAGCCAGGCATGTGATTAAAAAAGAATCCGCTGCTCCAAGAGCCAGGCATGTGAATAGAAAAGAATCCTCTGTGGCCACTTAGCTATCGCTCCTCTTGTCCTGAGTGTCTGGGCTGCTAGTCTGATGAATTTATTTCTAACTAAAGCCTTTCTTCTCAACTTCATACAGTAACTTTTGACTCACAACTATTTCAAGCTGATCTACAGTGTAATAATTTCCCACAAATGAGAAGAATACAGATATATGTAGTTTTGAAGTAATATCAGTACAAGAGCATAAGACAGGCTGCCCAGATTCAAATATAATTTTCAACAAATATTAAATCATAATCAGTTCAGTTCAGTTCAGTCGCTCACTTGTGTCTGACTCTTTGACAGGCCCCATGGACTGCAGCATGCCAGTCCTCCCTGGAGTTACATGTTATAGATATTTTGATTATTCTAATTAATCATTTATCTTTAATGTGTTTTCATATCTGGACCTAAATATCTGCTTCTTTTTGAAAATAGCCACTTAGTTGTCGGAAAGTGAGAGACAGTCATGTTGTTTCCTATCTTTGTTCTTTTAAACAATGATGCAATGAATAACTTCATAAATTCATTAACTTATACAACATGATATATGAAGGATAAATTGTTAGAGGTAGAATTGCTAGGTCAGAGACTTCATATTTGAAATCTTGGTTATTAGCACCAAATTTTCCTCCATTTGCAACTCATCATCAATGTATGAGAGTTTATTATTAACACTACTTGAGATTTGCTTATTTTACAAGTAAAAATTGATTAGCTCAATTTTTTCTCCTATATTAATTAGAGTGGGTCCAACTGCTGAAACAAATTCATAAATGTATTATGGCTTCAAATACAGAAGTTTGTATCTCACCAGAAGGCAATGGCACCCCACTCCAGTACTCTTGCCTGGAAAATCCCATGGATGGAGGAGCCTGGTAGGCTGCAGTCCATGGGGTCGCTAAGAGTTGGACACGACTGAGCGACTTCCCTTTCACTTTCACTTTCATGCATTGGAGAAGGAAATGGCAACCCACTCCAGTGTTCTTGCCTGGAAAATCCAGGGACGGGGGAGCCTGGTGGCCTTCTGTCTATGGGGTCGCACAGAGTTGGACAGGACGGAAGCAACTTTGCAGCAGCAACAGCAGCAGCAGCAGCAGCAGCAGCAGCAGCAAGTAACAACAGGCAGTTGATGTTGATGATTAGTAACTCTCCTCTAGGTGGCGATTCAGGGACCCAGGCTCCCATATTTCAACATGTCTCCTTCCATCTTTAAACGAAAATTAACACCTCAATTTTTCCTCAAGAAGAGACGTCAGGAAAGGTGGACAATTTTCATCTGGAAGACTAAAAGAAGGAGGTTAGTGAGATTTGCAACAGTGTCCACTGCTACAATCAACCTTGTGATTGTAAGTAATCTTTATCATGTCTCTCCTTCACAAGCCATTCTTGATTCCCTCCATCCTATGAATTTAGTCTAGATTATTTTTCTGACTTGATTATTGAGACTACCATCCCATAAATGTCTGTATTCTTATTTACTCTCCACTTGTTGGGTTATGATTGTTTTAGCATCTGTTGTCAGTTAGTACCATACATACAAGTACTAAAAGACTGTCCAGTAAAATTCATGGGTTGCAAATATATTCCTCCCTGCCCTTATTGGGTGTGAGCAACCTGCTTTCTATCACAATTAAGATTAGTTTCTTCATTCAAAGGAGTACATTAACTCCTTTGTTTATCTCTTGGTCCACTGGCATGAGATGGCAATCATAGTCAAATTTTATTAAAATCTTACTGTGTCATTTTGCAGAAGCATTTCTCTGCCAGGAATCAGGACATCTGAATTGGGAGAACCCAAGTTTATAGAAACAGTTAGCATAAATTCCACAACTAAGTTTCATAGTAAGAAGAGTCACTCCATCTTGGTTTTACATGCTTAGTTTAAGGCTGATATCACATCTTAGAGGACAGTGTCCTTCCAGTCAACACTGTTCAATCATAATATTGGGTAGATACATCTTTATAATGGGCCATGTTGCCCAATGCCTTTACTCCTTTGTTCTTAAATGGGTTCTGTGATCTGAGGCAATATTGTGGCTGGGTATTATGTCAATAAATATGATGCATCATGAATCCTTGGATGGTAATAATATTGGAGGCACTGTGGGCAAAAATGATGAACCCATATGCAAAATACATACTAAATCTAGGAAGGAAAAATCACTTACCTACCAAGGTGGAAGGTTTTGATATAGTCAATCTGCTGCCAATTAACTTGATCTTCCCAAGGAATGATGCCATGTTAAAAGTTCAGTGTCATTCTCTATTTTTGGTATGTTGGGACTCAGCTATGCCATTAACTAGATCACCTTTGTTGAGAAGAAGTCTATTAGTGAGTGCATGTTTATCTTTCTTCACTGTTGCTATGGCCATGCTATTCATGGGCTCATTGTACAATCACTGCTGTGGCCAAGGAGAGAAGCAAGAGGATGTCTATAAGGTAAGTTCTCCTAGTCACTTTCAAGAAAGATATTTGATATAGGTGAGTTCTGGTAAGACTTTATATGAAACACATTAAGTCTTAACAAAAAAAATAACATAATAATAAAAAATAAATATCATTTGTTATCTTTCATAGAGATCCACTTATATACCTCTTTCAGATTTCTCTGTCCTAGATATACTAGGCTCGTTCCTTTTAGAAGTTTGATCACTCAGATGAACTATTCCCCACTGCCCAAGAATGAGTATCTATACCTCAGACCACATCTCCTGATATTCTAAGGTGGTAACCAAGTCCTGGAGAGCCATCATCAACTGAGGCTGTGATGTAGCAGCAGTCTACTTTCAAATAATGTCACCGTGCAATCCAACCCTTTTAGGAACTGAATCAGAATTCTTTCTTCCTTCACTAACTGTTTAAACAAAATTGTCACGATGTAAGTTCAGGGAGAAATGATAGCTCAGTAGCAGTAGGTAACATGTGGGAGTTTAGACTGTTCATTCATTAATGTACCTTAGTGAAGTGAAGTCGCTCAGTCGTGTCCGACTCTTCGCGACCCTATGGACTGCAGCCTACCAGGCTCCTCCATCCATGGGATTTTCCAGGCAAGAGTACTGGAGTGGGGTGCAATTGCCTTCTCCAAATGTACCTTGGATCTATTCAAATCTGGTTCCATATATATCACTCTAATTACACAATGGATTATGGTTGTGTATGCCCAAACCTATGACTCTATGAATCCTATAACATCCAGCATCAAGTCAAATAGTGATTTAATATTCTAAGTGCTTATAGGGAAGAAGATGCACATTTGGTCTTATCTTTAGGGGATGTGAGTTCATGCAAGCCTACTGTAACAGAAGTTTTCCAGTGGTCAAATTTTGGAACATGTGTTGTGACAGAAATGGTCAAAATTTTGAGCTAGGATTTTCACTTTAGGCCATGATAGAGTAATTAGTAACAGACATCACCTACTGATGTAAACAACTAGAAAACAGGAAAAATATATAAGGTGATTATTTTCAAATATTGAACAACAAATCCTATTAGATTGTGATTCCTGAAAAAGGGACACAAGCAAGAGGAACACTATGATTCATTTGGATTTCTGCCTGAAGTATGTTTTCAAAACATGGCACACAGGAGGAAGTCTCAAGCAGAACAGAATGAATTTGATGAGTTGAAGAGAAAGCGATTTGAGTTTGCGAACACTCAGAAGGATAAACTTTGAAAGGCAGATATCAGAGAAAAGCAAAAGCTGAAGAGCTCCAGAAATCTACATAGTGACCCTTTGAGTCTGTAGCTTAATATCAAATGGAAATTCATTAACCACAAAGGGACTCTATGCTCTTTCTGATTAAAACTTCTATTCCACTCAGTGTGTGTACTCTAGGAACTCTTCAGATTACAGCTACTGGATTACTCTTTTCTAGACCTTGTAGTTTTACCCTATGAATTATTACCAAGCCCGATATCAAGGATCTTACCACTTAATGCTGTCTTCTAGGAGTTTAATGGTTTCAGGACTTTAATCTATTTTGAATTAATTTTTGAGTATGATGTAAAATAGTGGTTCAATGTAATTTTTTTTGATTATAGTTGTTCAGTTTTTGCAACACTTTGTTGTAGAGACTGTGATTTTTTCAGTGTATATGTTTGGCTTCCTTTGTTGTACATTAATTGACCCATAGAAGCTTGGGTTTAATTTTGGGTTCTCTGTTCTGTTTCATCAATCTGAGTGTCTATTTTTATCCCAGTATCATACTATTCTGATTACTATAAAATTAGTCAAGAAAACTATACTACAAACACAGTTTTAAAAAAATATATCTATGTATTTATTTGGCCACCTCGGGTCTCTATTGTGTCACGCAGGATATTTGTTGCAGCTTATGGACACTCTAGTTCTGACTCATGGGATCAGCAGTGTGGCATGAAGTTTTAGTTGCTCTGAAACATATGGGATCTTAGTTCCCTAACCAGGGATTGAACCCAAATCCTCTGAATTGAAAGCCAGATTCTTAAACACTGAACCATCAGGGAAGTCCCCACAAATATATTAATAGTTTTAAAATATAGTTTGAAGTTAGGAATATGTGATGCCTGTAGCTTTGTTTCTTAAGATTGCTTTGACTATTTGGGGGTCTTTTGTGGTTCTATATACATTTTAGAATTATTTCTTCTATATGTATGAAAAATGCCATTAAAATTTTGATAGGGATTGCACTGAATCAGGTAGGTTGCTTTGGGTAGTATGGACATTTTAATAATATTAATTCTTCCAATCCATGAACATAGAATATCTTTCCATTTATTTGTGTCTTCTTCAATTTCTTTTATTAATATTTTATTATTTTCAGTGTATGGGTCGACCATCCATCTCCTTGGTTAAATTAATTCCTAGGTTATTTTATTCTTTTGGATGGAAGTATAAATGAGATTGTTTTCTTAATTTCTCTTTCTAATTTGTTATTAGTATATAGAAATGCATAGATTTCTGTATATTGGTTTTGCAGCCTGCAACTTTACTGAATTCATTTATTAGTTCTAATTGCTTTTTGGCAGATTCCTTAGGATTTTCTATATATAATATCATGTGACATGCAAATTAGCAATGATTTTATTTCTCCCTTTCCAATTTGAATGCTTTTATTTATTTTTATTGACTAATTGCTCTGGCTATGACTTCCAATACTATGCTAAATAAAGGTGGTGAGAGTACAAATCTTTGGCTACTCCCGATTTTAGAGGAAAAGCTCTAAACTTTTTGCCATTGAGTATGAAGTTAGCTGTGGGGCTTGTCAGAAATGGTCTTTATTATGTTGAGACACTTTCCCTCTCCACCGACTTTGTTTAGCATTTTTATCAAAAATGGGTGTTGAATTTTGTCAAATGTTTTTTCTGCCTTCTAGTAAAATGATCATACTTTTGTATTTTGCTTTGTTAACATGGTGTACCACATGGATTGATTTGCAGATGTTGAAATTTGCATTCCTGAAATATATACTGCTTATCATGGTGTATGATCCTTTTAAAGCATTGTTGAATTTGGTTTGCTAATATTCTTTTGAGAGATTTTGGAACTATGCTTACCAGGGATGTTGTCCTGTAATTTTATTTTCTTGTGTTGTCCTTGTCTGGTTTTGGCATCAGTGTAATAGTGGCCTCATAAAATGTTTTGGAATTTTTCTCTCTTCTATTTTTTGGAAGAGTTTGAATAGAATTGATACAGATTCTTCCTTGAATGTTTAGTGAAATTCATCACTGGAGACATCCGGTCCTGGATTTTTCCTGTTCAGTTCAGTTCAGTTCAGTTCAGTCTCTTACTCGTGTTCAACTCTTTGCAACCCCATGGACTGCAGCATGCCAGGCCTCCCTGTCCATCAACAGTCCCCAGAATTTATTCAAACTCATGCCCATTGAGTCAGTGATGCCGTCCAACCATCTCATCCTCTGTTGTCCCCTTCTCCTCCCGCCCTCAATCTTTCCCAGCATCAGGGTCTTTCAAATGAGTCAGCTCTTCACATTAGGAGGCCAAACTATTAGAGTTTCAGCTTCAACATCAGTTCTTCCAATGAATTTTCATTGGATTTCGTTTAGGATTTCCTTAAGGATGGACTGGTTGGATCTCCTTGCAGTTCAAGGGACTCTCAAGAGTCTTCTCCAACACCACAGCTCAAAAGCATCAATTCTTCAATGCTCAACTTTCTTTATAGTCCAGCTCTCACATCTATACATGACTACTGGAAAAACCCTAGCCTTGACTAGACAGACTTTTGCTGGCAAAGCACATCTCTGCTTTTTATTATGCTGTCTAGGTTGGTCATAACTTTTCCGAGGAGTAAGCATCTTTTAATTTCATGGCTGCAGTCACCATCTGCAGTGATTTTGGAGCCTAAAAAGATAAAGTCTGCCACTGTTTCCATTGTTTCCCCATCTATTTGCTATGAAGTGATGGGACCAGATGCTATGATCTTAGTTTTCTGAATGTTGAGCTTTAAACGAACTTTTTCACTGTCCTCTTTCACTTTCATCAAGAGGCTCTTTAGTTCTTCTTCACTTTCTGCCATAAGGGTGGTGTCTTCTGTATACCTGAGGTTATTGATATTTCTGCCACAATCTTGATTCCTGCTTGTGCTTCTTCCAGCCCAGCATTTCTCATGATGTACTCTGCATAGAAGTTAAATAAGCAGGGTGACAATATACAGCCTTGAAGTATTCCCTCTATTTGGAACCGGTCTGTTGTTCCATGTCCAGTTCTAACTGTTGCTTTCTGACCTGACCTGCATACAGGTTTCTCAAGAGGCAGGTCAGGTAGTCTGGTATTCCCATCTCTTGAAGAATTTTCCAGTTTATTGTGATCCACACAGTCAAGGCTTTGGCATTGTCAATAAAGCAGAAGTAGATGTTTTTCTGGAACTCTCTTGCTTTTTCGATGATCCAGCAGATGTTGGCAATTTAATCTCCGGTTCCTCTGCCTTTTCTAAAACCAGCTTGAACATTTGGTTCATGGTTCACGTATTGTTGAAGTTTGACTTGGAGAATTTTGAGCATTACTTTACCAGCATGTGAGATGAGTGCAATTGTGCGGTAGTTTGAGCAATCTTTGGCATTGCCTGTCTTTGGTATTGCTTTTCTTTTTTTTTGTTGGGAGGCTTTATATTACTGAACTAATCTATTTATTACTAATTGTTTTTTAGATTTTCAGTTCTTTCATGATTCAGACTTGGAAGGCTGTACGTTTCTAGAAATTTATCCATTTTTCTATATTGTCCAATTCATAGGCATAAAATTGTAGTATTCTCTTATCATCCTGTATGTTCATGGTATTAGTCATAACATCTCCTCTTTCTTTTCTGATTTTATTTATTTGAGGCCTCTCTCTTTTTCTCTATGAGTCTAACTAAAGGTTTGTCAGCTTTATTATTTCAAAGAAGTAGCTTTTAGCTTCATTGCTCTTTCTATTTTCTTTTAGTATCTATTTCCATTATTTCTGCTCTGGTCCTTGCTATTTCCTTCCTTCTAGCAACTTTAAGCTTTGTTTAATTCTTCTTTTCCTAGTTCTTTGAAGTATACAGTTAGGTTGTTTATTTAGATTTTTCTTGTTTCGTGAGGTATGCAGTAAAAATGACTGTTAACTTTCTTTTTAAAACTGCTTCTATTGTATCCTATTGGACGGAGAAGCCTAGTAGGTTACAGTCCACGGGGTCACAAAGAGTCGGACACGACTGAGCAACTTCACCTTCACCTTCAGTTCAGTTCAGTTCAGTTTCTTACTTGTGTTCAACTGTTTGCAACCCTATGGACTGCAGCATGCTAGGCCTCCCTGTCCATCAACAGCTCCCAGAATTTATTCAAACTCATGCCCATTGAATCAGTGACGCCGTCCAACCATCTCACCCTCTGTTGTCCCCTTCTCCTCCCGCCCTCAATCTTTCCCAGCATCAGGGTCTTTCAAATGAGTCAGTTCTTCACATTAGGAGGCCAAACTATTGGAGTTTCAGCTTCAACATCAGTTCTTCCAATGAATTTTCATAGGATTTCCTTTAGGATGGACTGGTTGGATTTCCTTGCAGTTCGAGGAACTCTCAAGAGTCTTCTCCAACACCACAGCTCAAAAGCATCAATTCTTCAATGCTCAGCTTTCTTTATAGTCCAGCTCTCACATCTATACGTGACTACTGGAAAAACCATAGCCTTGACTAGACAGACTTTTGTTGGCAAAGCACATCTCTGCTTTTTATTATACTGTCTAGGTTGGTCATAACTTTTCCGAGGAGTAAGCATCTTTTAATTTCATGGCTGCAGTCACCATCTGTGGTGATTTTGGAGCCTAAAAAAATAAAGTCTGCCACTATTTCCATTGTTACCCCATCTATTTGCAATGAAGTGATGGGACCAGATGCCATGATCTTCGTTTTCTGAATGTTGAGCTTTAAACGAACTTTTTCATGCTCCTCTTTCAGTTTCATCAAGAGGTTCTTTAGTTCTTCTTCACTTTCTGCCATAAGGGTGGCGTCTTCTGTATACCTGAGGTTATTGATACTTCTGCCACAATCTTGATTCCAGCTTGTGCTTCTTCCAGCCCAGCGTTTCTCATGATGTACTCTGCATATAAGTTAAATAAGCAGGGTGACAATATACAGCCTTGAAGTATTCCTTCTCCTATTTGGAACCAGTCTGTTGTTCCATGTCCAGTTCTAACTGTTGCTTCCTGACCTGCATACAGCTTTCTCAAGAGGCAGGTCAGGTAGTCTGGTATTCCCATCTCTTGAAGAATTTTCCAGTTTATTGTGATCCACACAGTCGAAGGCTTTGGCATTGTCAATAAAGCAGAAGTAGATGTTTTTCTGGAACTCTCTTGCTTTTTCGATGATCCAGCAGATGTTGGCAATTTAATCTCCTGTTCCTCTGCCTTTTCTAAAACCAGCTTGAACATCTGGAAGTTCATGGTTCACGTATTGCTGAAGCTTGACTTGGAGAATTTTGAGCATTACTTTACTAGCATGTGAGATGAGTGCAATTGTGCGGTAGTTTGAGCAATCTTTGGCATTGCCTTTCTTTGGTATTGCTTTTCTTTTTTTTTGTTGGGAGGTTTTAAATTATTGAACTAATCTATTTATTGCTAATTGTTTTCTGCATTTTCAGTTCTTTCATGATTCAGACTTGGAAGGCTGTACATTTCTAGAAATTTATCCATTTTTCTATATTGTCCAATTCATAGGCATAAAATCGTAGCATTCTCTTATCATCCTGTATGTTCATGGTATTAGTCATAACATCTCCTCTTTCTTTTCTGATTTTATTTATTTGAGGCCTCTGTCTTTTTCTCTATGAGTCTAGCTAAAGGTTTGTCAGCTTTATTATTTCAAAGAAGTAGCTTTTAGTTTCATTGCTCTTTCTATTTGCTTTTAGTATCTATTTCCATTATTTCTGCCCTGGTCCTTGCTATTTCCTTCCTTCTAGCAACTTTAAGCTTTGTTTATTCTTCTTTTTATAACATCTCCTCTTTCTTTTCTGATTTTATTTATTTGAGGCCTCTGTCTTTTTCTCTATGAGTCTAGCTAAAGGTTTGTCAGCTTTATTATTTCAAAGAAGTAGCTTTTAGTTTCATTGCTCTTTCTATTTGCTTTTAGTATCTATTTCCATTATTTCTGCCCTGGTCCTTGCTATTTCCTTCCTTCTAGCAACTTTAAGCTTTGTTTATTCTTCTTTTCCTAGTTCCTTGAGGTATACAGTTAGGTTGTTTATTTAGATTTTTCTTGTTTCGTGAGGTATACAGTAAAAATGACTCTTAACTTTCTTCTTAAAACTGCTTCTACTGTATCCTATACATTTTGGTATACTTTATTTCCAGTTGCATTTATTTGAAAGTTCTAAAATTTTCATTTTTTATTTCCTCATTGATTCATTGGCTGTTTACTAGCATATTATTTAATCTCCACATATATGTGTGTTTTTTTCCAGTTTTCTTCTTGTAATTGATTTTGATTGGGGGCAGGAGGAGAAGGGGACGACCGAGGATGAGATGGCTGGATGGCATCACTGACTCGATGGACATGAGTCTGAGTGAACTCCAGGAGTTGGTGATGGACAGGGAGGCCTGGCGTGCTGTGATTCATGGGGTCTCAAAGAGTTGGACATGACTGAGTGACTGAACTGAACTGAACTGAACTGATATTGAACATGTTAGTTGCTCAGTTGTGTCTGACTTTTTGTGACCCCATGGACTGTCAAGACTTCTCTACCCATGGGATTTTCCAGGCAAGAATACCAGAGTGGGTTGCCATTCTTTTCTCCAGGGGATCTTCCTCACCCGTGGATCTAACCCAAGTCTTCTTCATTGCAGGCAGATTCTTTACCATCTGAGCCACAAGGGAAGCCGATTTATATAAAAAACATTAAAAACTATTTCTGAAGTTATCTGTGACCTGTTTTCATTTTGTCTTTACAAATGCATTTGATATAAAGCTTCATGGAAACTGGAGCTCTTTGTTTGCAGAGAGAGTGGAGTTTCAGGGAGCATGAGAAAGAGTGGAGTTCCAGGGAGCATGAGAATAGGGCTCCTATGGGAGAGCAGGAGGGCTCCAGAGGTTTGGAGGTCTATGATTCTCAGGCCTCTGATACACTTCCAAATATGAACTTATGCAAATATCAGGAACAGAAAAAAATGAAAAGAGTTTAGGGTACATTAATTTTGGTAAATTTACCAAACTGTTCGTTGGTACATTGGTTCCTCTATAAGATAGCTGTTGGTGGATTGGGTTCATCACATTAACCTGGATCCTTTCTGGATCACAGAAAGTAATCTACAGTCCCTCTGAAAAGGTCTCCCTCACACTGCTTCCAAGGTAGGTTCATGAATGGAAAAGCATGTCATGGCATGCTGCTTCTTGAATTCCTTCTGTTTTTCTTGTTAAGCTGATGAAAATCCAGGAAACTTCCAATGGTACTATGATAAAAATTCACAGAGCATAGGTTTCTTGAATCCCACCCTCTAGTCATACCAAACCACAGGTTCTGAATGATCCCTGACCCCTCAGCCAGTCTTGCCAAACTTCTGTGTCTGCACTCAGGTGTGTGTCTTTGCCTGGAATGATCACAGCCTATCTTCTAAGCCAACATTTCCTCTGAGAACTGCATCTTAAAAGCCTTTCTTTTAACCATGTCATGACCTCTACACCATTAATTCCCCATCTTATCATCTTGAAAAATTATTATTTATGAATTAATTCACAAATAATCATCACCTCGTAGGTCTGCATTGCCAACCCTTTCCAAGAGAAAAGAAAATAACTGAACCAATGGGTATCATTATCAGCTTGTAGTTTTAAATGTCTCCTGAACCTTGAACACTGCAGTCTTGTCTTTAGTCAGTAGTATCTGACATTCTCCTTAGTGGCTGTTGCAGAAGCAACTGCTTTTATCTCTTATTTTTCCCATATGTTTCTTCCCTCCAATATGTAGACTCCTAGAAGGCAGGATTTATGTATTTTCATCTTTGGAACCCAGGACCTTAACTCTGGAGGTGTATAAAAATATTGGCAACTGATAGTAACCACCATCTAGGGTCTGCTAGCTTTTGGGGAAGGAAGACAAAAGCTACTAGAGACCAAACCACATAGAAGCACCAGAGCTCAGACACAGGAGGACCCCTGACAATGCAGGCTAGGAAAGTAGGGCACTCAGGCATGTGGAACAGGACAGGGTTTAGACATTTTGAAGAAGCTACAATGAGGAGTGGCCAGTCCCTCTTTCTCTATATCAACATGTGTGACATACAACCCTGGACTCTCTGTCATTAACAATCTATGAAGGTCACAAAGTTGTCTTCACTTTCTTCTTTCAGCAATTTTTATTACATTCTGTTTTGCACTCATGTTTCCACATTTATGAGCCCACTCAGAAGAAGACCAGGCTCTGAGATCCGAAATTATAGTTAAAATGGCAGTTCTCTGCAGGGGTACTCATGGGGTTCAGAAAGGGAAAATGCAGGGGATTCATGATCAAATATGGGTAATGAGCTTTCTCCTCATAATGAGGTACGAATTAGGGATCTGAAACTACAATGATTCCATCATCTGAACAGAAATGAGAAATAACAAGACCTTGTTAATGACCTCAGGAAAGATGAACTGACTACTATTATATTAAAATCAGTGTGTATGCACCTCACTATAGATTGCAGGGCACAGTTACTAATTACATCTGTTTTCATGAAGTGGTCTTGTGATGTGTGTATTCTTTCTGCCAGTGAGGCAAAACTAAGTCTTTCAGAACTGAAATGGCTTATACATGTTCACTCTGTTACTAATTTGACCCTTCCTTTAGATTCTGTAAAATGTGATTTTAAAGAGATAACTTTGTGCAAAGAGAAAGGACTTTCTATATGTCATGGAAATTTTCTATAATGGATTACCTAAGTGTTCATATAGGGGACATATATTAGTAACTTCACAAAGATTTGGAAAAATTTAAGGATAATGGCTTGACAATTTTATATTAAAGGGAAATAATATTCTGAGGAGAAATAATTCTAATTATATTACTACTGGCATTAAGGATGTCATGGAAACTTTCATAATATACAGTGAATGTTGCTTCCTGAATTGAATGCAGAATAAGGTCCTGGATGGCCCTTCTGGACAAGATGATTATTACTTTCACAGTTAACCCCACTGACCAAGTACAGATTTCAGTGGATGCTGACTAAAGAAGATGATTTCTCCCTGAATTTTCACAAGGACGTAGTTCACAGTTTTTATCTTCCACTTCGAGGGAACAGAGGATGTACCATGAGAGGTTCCCTACAGTGACCTTCACCCATATCTATGACTGTTTCTACATCCCTCCATCTACTCAAGCGGGATACACACCACCACATCCTAAGCTCCCTGCCTCCACAGGGTGATTCAGGTAAATACTTGGAATCAGACCAGGCCAGGCCAGCAGTGACTGCCCTGAGTAACTCAGCACAGATAAGGACAGTGCAGAGAACTCTAGAAAATGTAGAGAATGTTATCTGGCTTGGGGAAAGCAGCAGGCAGAAGCCTAAGCCGCAGCCTTGCAGATGAGGTTGTAGCCAATCAGAAAAAGGATTTTAAGCTGACACATGTTGCCAGTTTAAAAGTCTGTGTGAAGAGGCCTGTGAGAAGAGGGTAATCCCCAGGTCTGAGGCAGCCTTCACTGCACAGCCCCAGAACAGGGGGGAGGGAACTTCCTCCTTAGGACAGGAGGGAGAAGGGCCAGAAGCCTCTGTTTATTCCTAGAGACCCAGTGGTGGGCCTGAGGGAACTGAGACACCTTTGGAATCCCTCTCTGACTGTTCTTTGTTGCCCCACAACCCAGTTACTGGTCTGAGCTTGATGTTCCTATTTTATGCTTTCATCCTACCCTGGAACCCTCCTTATTCTGGTCCTGAGTGTACTAGAGCAGCTAGAAGCCCAGTGACCGATTTCCCAGTCTCAGGTGCCCTGGGGCTATGCACCTAATTCAGAATATTGAACTAACTCATTGCCTTCATGTGTAACTAAGGGAAACGTCTTGTTGTTGCCTCTTCCCTATTTCTTTTAGGCTGGTAAACTCTTTATATTCTGCTTTTAGATCATTTCCTCTCTTCTGAAAGAAGAACCTAAAATTCAAGAAAGACAGAGAAGGAGAGAGAAATTAGAGGGAGAGACACTTATTTTCTTGTTCATTGATATATGCCAGACACTGTTCTAATTGCTCTATAACCATTTTATACTGTCCCTAGACATGGGCAAGAGAAGTCTGATAAATAAGACATTTATTTAATAAAGCACATTGATACTTCTGCCATTGAGATTTGATTCTTAGGGTTGGCACAGCTCTCTAAATAAACATCAACAGAATTCAAGCCCCAGGAAATGTTTCTTCACAATTTTGCTCTCTGTCCTCAAAACTGAAGGTGACAATATCTTAATGCTTTTAATGTTAGTGGACTATGCCTTTGCACAATCAGACTGTTCAGGAAGAATTTGAGCGGATGAAGATATTTTAAGAGAAAAGTCAACTTAACTTTCCAAATATTTTAACTCAAAAAGCATAAATGCAATAGATTCTTTTCTTTTTTAAAAGTGTGTTAGTTGCTCAGTCGTGTCTGACTCTTTGAGACCCCATGGACTGTAGCCCATCAGGCTCCTCTGTTCATAGAATTCTCCAGGCAAGAATACTGGAGTGGGTAGCCATTCCTTTCTCCAGGGGATCTTCCCAACCTAGGGATCAAAATCAGATCTTTTGCATTGCAGGTGGATTTTTTATCATCCGAGCTACCAAGGAAGCCTTAGATTCTTATGTAATGAAAAATCACTTGCCAGCAGGGCTGGCTGTCAATTTTTTAAAGTTTTGGCTGAGCCCCATGGCATGCAGGATCCTAGTTTCCCAGAGATTGAGCCCACACTTTCTGCAGTACAGAGCAGAGTTTTAATCACTGGACTGCCAGGGAGGTTCTGATTGTCATTTTTTTTTGCTTGTTTTCTTGTTCCACATATTAACCTGATATTGCCAACAGTTACACATGGCAGCTGAGGAACATTCTGTAATATTAAACAAGTCATATTACCCTTAAGTTTGTATATATGAAGGTCTAGATATAAAATGCATGAAACATGATTCACATTTTATAGAGAAGTCTTAGGCAAAAAGGGTCAGTATTTTGTTGACTCTCATAAAGCACATCAATGGTAGAACTGCAGCTCAAAACCATTTCCTTCAAGAACTCTGTTCTTCCCACCCACAACTTAAGGATCTTCAGGGTCTCTAAGATAATAAAAGTAAACATCTCTGTGACAATAATTTTCCCTCTCTGAAATATGATCCCCACTTATTTTCCCTTGTAGCTCAAACAGCAAAGAATAATCCTCTTGCAATGCAGGAGACCTGGGTTTGATTCCTGGGTCATGAGGATCCTTTGGAGAAGGGAATGGCAAACCACTTCAGTATTTTTGCCTGGAGAATGCCATAGACAGAGGATCCTGGAGGGCTACAGTCCATGGAGTCGCAAAGAGCGGAACACAACTCATTAATTAACATTTTCACTTTTATTTTCCCTTACCCCAAATTCCAAGAACAATAGGTTTAAATAAATATCACAGAAATATCTACTCTTGAATCATTTTTTTCATTATTTAAACTCAAGGCATTCAACATTCAGATATTTTATAACTGAGAGAACATTTTCATCTCAATCCAGTGTAATTTGATTAGGACAAAGTGCCAGGCATTAGATAAGAACCTTCAAAAAAAAATGTCTACCCAGAAACAGATGAAGTTTTTCAGCTCCACTGCTGATTGGTCCCTTTTCTAGGGACTCTCCAATCCTGCCATACATGGAAGCTCCCATATACTTTTATTCTGTGAAGTGAGTTCACCAGATCCACTTGGTTTGAGCTGTGTTGACTACCATTACTTCTTCCTTTGTTCTCTATTATGTCTGGGATGGTGGCTTTGCAGATTCCCAGAGGCCTTTGGACAGCAGCTGTGATGGTGACCCTGGTGGTGCTGAGCACGCCAGGGGCTGAGGGCAGAGACGTGCCACGTAAGTACAGGGCAGCTTCTCCCCGGGGCCACCACTCTGGGGAGCAGGCTCTGAGGGACCCTTGGGCTTGGGTGTGATCTTAGGATACTGTCTTTCATCACACATTTCCTCCTTTTGGGAATGAGGGCTATGTTACATTCTCATTTCCACCCTCTAAGGACGAGGTGAAGGCAATTCCCCTCCCACAGGTTTAACCCTGGGAACGTTATAACGGGGAGGAGGAGACATAGTGAGTATCTACTACAAGTGCCAGGACAAAGTGAGCATGGGTATTTTTTTTAAAGATGTGACTTTCTCCAAAGAAGGCACTGCAGAATCTGTCATTTCAGGGTCCCCCAAGACCTTGTCTTGGAGAAGGAAATGGCAATCCACTCCAGTGTTCTTGCCTGGAATCCCAGGGACAGGGGAGCCTGGTGGGCTGCCGTCTATGGGGTTGCACAGAGTCGGACACGACTGAAGCGACTTAGCAGCAGCAGCAGCAAGACCTTGTCTGGACTTACTACTGTGGGTTGGGGACGTATAGGGCAGCCATGGTCTCTGCGGGCTCAGCATTTGAGGGGAAGACTGCATATTCCTGACTCTCAGTGGAGGGTTTGTGGAAGCAAACTTTTTTTTCTTGAGTGGAGCTGCCTGGGTGACCACAGATAGAATTGTAATCTCAAGTTTCACTGATTTGTAGTCAATTGGTGACTTGAGTGATATTGAGAAACTTGAGTTGAGGATGGACAGGATTTAGGACAAAGGAGAACATAAAAAGAGAAATATATATACATATATATTTGATTATATATTAGCTCTAATCTAATTGGGAAGTCCATACTCTTTCTGTAAATAAACTGTCCTTTTTAGGACTGGGGGGTTGCTGGTCCCTTCAAACCACACAGAAACTCAAGAGTAAGCCAAGGCGTTGTAAGGACACTTTGCTGGGGACCAAGAGAATACACCTGTCAGGAGGAGGACAAGCTAAATTCTACAGGTCCTTTGCCATCCCTTGAACTCTCCTGCTCTCCGTGTCTCTGAGGTTCCCAGGAGTTCAGGGTAAAATGGGATTTCATGTGAGAACCTTTAAGTACCGAGACGGATGCAAAATCAACCTGCCGCCCTGTTTACTTGCTTCTGAGCCTCTGGGGATCACAGGTCCTAGAGTTCCCTCAGCGACAGGCCTCCTCCCATCCTGGGGGCCTCAGAGCGGGCGGGAGGCCCGGGGAGGAGCCGCTGGAGGCCCGGGTTCGCAGCGGGAGGCGCAGGGCCGGGCTGGGGCGGAACCGGGGCTGCGAGGCGGCGGGTTCCGGTTTGGGGACCCCGCGGGCGGCGGCCGGCACCTCCCCTCCCGGCCGCGCGGCCGCCGCGGGGGGCCGCGGGGCTGAACCTGACCGAGCGGCTGTCTCCCCGCAGAGGATTTCGTGTTCCAGTTTAAGGGCCTGTGTTACTTCACCAACGGGACGGAGCGGGTGCGGGGTGTGGCCAGATACATCTACAACCAGGAGGAGTTCATGCGTTTCGACAGCGACTGGGACGAGTACCGGGCGGTGACCCCGCTGGGGCGGCGGCAAACCGAGTACTTCAACAGCCAGAAGGACCTCATGGAGCGGACGCGGGCCGAGGCGGACACGGTGTGCAGACACAACTACCAGGTGGAAGCCGCCTTCACCTGGCAGCGGCGAGGTGAGTGCCGGCCGCCCGCCGCCCGAGACAGCGCGGGAGGGCGGGGTCCCCAGGCCCGCGGAGGGGACGGCGAGGCGCTGAGGGACGGGGCCCGAGGGCACAGCGTGAGGGCGGGGGTGGGCATCGAGTTGGCAGCCCTGGAGCCTTCCCTGCAGCGGCGGCCCGCCCGCCCGGTGTGGGTCAGCTCTCGAAGGCCCCGCCCCGCGCTGTTGTTTCCACTCCTTCTGCACCTCCCCGCCTGGTGCTTTGAGGCCTGACAGCTCAGCCTGGTGGCCTTAGGGTTACTTCGGGTACTCTCAGGGCACCTTGAACTCGTGGTGATGTATTACAGTCATGAAGCAATACATTTTCTCTTTTTTGTTTCAAATTATTATTCACCGTAATCCTGGTTTCTCAAATGGATATCACTATATTACTGGGCCTGGACTTCTTTCCGCAAAGGGGCTGTCTTCATTATCCCTGTGTGCCTAGTCTGACACAGTGGCGGGTAGTATGAACTCTATAAAACTTTGTTAAATTAATGAATAAATGTACTTGGTTGCCCATCCACTCAGGCTCAAGAGAAACATAAAAGTAAATAGAGCCTTAAAACTGACTTTATAAATTATGCTTTACTGTTTTGCTTAATGCTTTAAATTCTTATTGACTTGAATGGCTTTAGAACTTGTGAATGCAAAATTAGCAATTTAGAATTTGTGAATGCCAAGTCTGAGGGAACAAGTGTTTGCTAAAAAAAAGCCCCCAGCACTTGAATGGTATTGTAAGAGAGAGTTTTAATTTCTTAGAAAAGGTCAACAAATGGCATAGTAGAAAGACTGAAGTTTTGGGATAAATAAAGTAATGCCATTAAATTACTGAAAGAAAATTATTTCTAGTTTCTTTTGATCTAAAGCCTGCCTTTGCTCCCTTCCCCTCCCCCCTCTCAATATTTCCATCCACTTCAGGAATTATACCCATTTAATAAGCAGCTGCTGCTGCTGCTAAGTCACTTCAGTCATGTCTGACTCTGTGCGACCCCAGAGATGGCAGCTTACCAGGCTCCCCTGTCCCTGGGATTCTCCAGGCAAGAACACTGGAGTGGGTTGCCATTTCCTTCTCCAATGCATGAGAGTGAAAAGTGAAAGTGAAGTCGCTCAGTCGTGTCCGACTCTTCGAGACCCCACAGACTGCAGCCCACCAGGCTCCTCTGTCTATGGGATTTTCCAGGCAAGAGTACTGGAGTGGGGTGCCATTGCCTTCTCCATAATAAGCAGCTGCTACTGCTGCTAAGTCACTTCAGTCGTGTCCGACTCTGTGCGACCCCATAGACGGCAGCCCACCAAGCTCCCCTGTCCCTGGGATTCTCCAGGCAAGAACACTGGAGTGGGTTGCCATTTCCTTCTCCAACGCATGAAAGTGAAAAGTGAAAGTGAAGTCACTCAGTCATGTCCAACCCTCAGCGACCCCATGGACTGCAGCCTACCAGGCTCCTCCGTCCATGGGACTTTCCAGGCAAGAGTACTGGAGTAGGGTGCCATTGTTCTAGACAATTATCTTACCAAACACCATCTATATTATGCTACTTCATCCCACAACTACCTTAGCAATTAGCATCACCACTTTATATACACAAATTGGTGTTCAGTCACTCAGTCGTATCTGACTCTTTGCAACCCCATGGACTAATATTGGGACATAATAAACAGCCTAAGTAATTGCATCATAGTTATTTGCTAAGTTGTGGACTGTCCCTCAAATACAGAACAGTCATCATGCTCTTTACCATGTGTATGTATAGTGTCTAATGGAAGCAAAGCCTCCATTAAAGCCAGTTATGACCAGAAGCAGCAGTATGAGTCTGTTTCTGCCTAGTTTCAGTGCTAGTGGGATGAAATAATATATTCAAGGGGCTGAAAACTCACTGATTAATCCCTAGTTTGACCCCAGTGTTATCTATACATGTTCATATAACTTTTAGCTTACTTTACAGTTTTGCCTTCTTCTTTATCCTAATGTCACTGAGTACTTACATTGAGGGCAGAGGGCGAAATGGTTAGATGGCATCACTGACTCAATGGATATGAGTCTGAGTAAATTCTGGGAGACAGTGAAGGATTAACTGAAGCCTGGTGTGCTACAGTCCATGGGGTCGCAGAGTTGGACATGACTTAGCAACTGAACAGCAACTTATATTTTTGTTATTTCAGTTCTTTTTCATAAAAAATTATTCTAACATTTTTCTCTGAACTTGTGCCCTCTACTTTTACTCCCAATCTGTTTAAGATGAGCAGATTTTATAAGTCCATATAGTTGACTATGACTTCAGTCAGAGCCCAGGAAGAGGAGCCTGATCAAGAGTTAAAGTCCAAACTAAAAACGTGCTTCCTTGGAGATGATGGTCATGAGTGATATGTAATTGGGGTGATGAGACTGCCTGCTGACCTCAGCAAGTCACAGTTACATGTTTACATAACATTCTCATTAACTCAGGCCACCTGCTGCAAGAATCTCAGAATATTTTCTATAGAGAATATATGACATAATGTCTGATTTCAGAACAAGACAGTTATTCCTAATAGCAGGGGAATGGAGTAGGATAGGGAGCCAGCAGTTAAAGTCACTTGAATATGAAAAGAAAAATAGGAAAAAAAGAGGAAATGAGAGAACTTAACATATTATCAAAAAACTAAA
This sequence comes from Cephalophus harveyi, assembly GCA_006410635.1. Classification (NCBI taxonomy): domain Eukaryota; kingdom Metazoa; phylum Chordata; class Mammalia; order Artiodactyla; family Bovidae; genus Cephalophus; species Cephalophus harveyi. Next base: position 21,688 of record SJYT01010716.1, on the reverse strand, counting down.
CCAGACATGAAATATTTACTATGGTTTCAGACTAAGAGAATGAGGGAGATTCAGTACAATGCCAAAAGAAATAAAGGATAAGGTGTGTTAAAGAAGTTGGGAGGTATGTTGCATTTGATGATGAGTAGCAATCTGAGAAGATAAAGGAATTGAGTCATAGTCAAACATAGTGTTTTATCATTGTTACTTGTTTTTAAAGTCCTTTTTCCTTTACTTCAAAAATTGCAAGCTTTTAAAAAAACATTTTTTGTTTGTTTTTGGTACTAGATTGCAAGTTCTGTGAAGTCAGGGGCCATGTTCTTGTATATCTTTGGATTCCTTCTGCCTGTCAAATTTATGTTTGTTGATTGGATTAATAGATGAATAAAGGAATGAATAAAATATAGTTGGCATATATGATATGGAGATGGGAAGTTCATATATCTTCATATATGTAGCTCATTTTATCATTATTATTTTTGGCTACCCTGGGTCTTCATTGCAGTGCTCGGGTTCAGTAGTTGCAGAAAGTGAGATCTTAGTTGCCCCACCACAGATGGAACCTGTGGCCCTTGCACTGAGAGTGTTGAATCTTATCCACTGGACCACCAGGGAAGTCCCTGAAAGTTTATGTATCTTGATGTAAATTTTGTGTGTGTGTGCGTGGGTGGGAAGTTCACTGTAGCATGGCATCTGAGCTAAGGTTAGGCTAAAAGATGAGAGAGATGCTTTGTTGACTGGCCACATGTATGAAGTGCTTTTGCTCTCAAATTTTGTTAGTATTGCAGGCTAAGAATTATAGAATATAACTTGTTTGAGAAGCATTACTTGTAGGAAGGATGGAATAGTCATTGTTGTCCTGCTTTGCTGGACATAGAAATGTCTGCTGCTGCTAAGTCACTTCAGTCGTGTCCGACCCTGTGCGACCCCATAGACGGCAGCCCAGCAGGCTCCCCCATCCCTGGGATTCTCCAGGCAAGAACACTGGAGTGGGTTGCCATTTCCTTCTCCAATAGAAATGTCTATACTTTCTTAATTCTTAGTCCATGTTCCTGAGGCCATGACTAATGTTGATCGATCATCTCAGCCAGCAGGTGGGAGTCAAAGCTGCCTGATTTTCTCTAGTCCCTGTGGGGAGCACAGGGACTAACAGGAAACGGTATCACTGTCCCAGCACAAGTCACCAGTGCTGATCTTGATGGTCACCTTTAATATGATGGGGAGAAAACAAGTCCAAGAGTTTTTTTTTTTAATTTAAAAAAATTTCACAAATAGTAGTATAATATAGCAATTTATAATTATAAAATGCTCCATTATCAATTAGTATTGACAGAATAACTCTCATACAGGGATTACAATGATCTCTTAAGACTGAAAAGGAAACTGACAAATGTGTTTATTTAAGCTAATGAAGTGGCCCAGCTCAGTTCAGTTCAGTCACTCAGTCCTGCCTGGCTCTTTGTGACCCAAAGAACTGCAGCACGCCTGGCCTCCCTGTCCATCACCAACTCCCAGAGTCCACCCAAACCCATGTCCATAGAGTCGATGATGCCATCCAGCCATCTCACCCTCTGTCATCCCCTTCTCCTTCTGCCCTCAATCTTTCCCAGCATCAGGGTCTTTTCTATGAGTAAGTTCTTCGCATCAGGTGGCCAAAGGATTGGAGTTTCAGCTTCAACATCAGTCTTTCCAATTAACACCCAGAACTGGTCTCGTTTAGGATGGACTGGTTGGATCCCCTTGCAGTCCAAGGGACTCTCAAGAGTCTTCTCCAGCACCACAGTTCAAAAGCATAAATTCTTCAGCACTCAGCTTTCTTTATAGTCCAACTCTCACATCCATACATGACCACTGGAAAAACCATAGGCTTGAATAGATGGACCTTTGTTGGCAAAGTAATGTCTCTGCTTTTTAATATGCTGTCTAGGTTGGTCATAACTTTCCTTCCAAAGAGTAAGCGTCTTTTAATTTCATTGCTGCAAAAACCATCTGCAGTGATTTTGGAGCCCCCCAAAATAAAGTCAGCCACTGTTTCCCCTGTTTCCCCATCTATCTACCATGAATTGATGGGACCAGATGCCATGATCTTAAGTTTCTGAATGTTGAGCTTTAAGCCAACTTTTTCACTCTCCTCTTTCACTCTCATCAAGAGGCTCTTTCATTCTTCTTCACTTTCTGCCATAAGGGTGGTACCTCATCTGCATATCTGATGTTATTGATATTTCTTCTGGTAATCTTGATTTTAGCTTGTGCTTCATCCAGCCCAGCATTTCTCATGATGTATTCTGCGTATAAGTTAAATAAGCAGGGTGACATTATACAGCCTTGATGTACTCCTTTTCCTATTTGGAACCAGTCTGTTGTTCCATGTCCAGTTCTAACTGTTGCTTCCTGACCTGCATACAGGTCTCTCAAGAGGCAGGTCAGGTGGTCTGGTATTCTCATCTCTTTCAGAATTTTCCACAGTTTCTTGTGATCCACACAGTCAAAGTCTTTGGCATAGTCAATAAAGCAGAAATAGATGTTTTTTGGAACTCTCTTGCTTTTTCGATGATCCAGTGAATGTTGACAATTTGATCTCTGGTTCCTCTGCCTTTTCTAAAACCAGCTTGAACATCTGGAAGTTCACGGTTCACGAAATGCTGAAGCCTGGCTTAGAGAATTTTGATCATTACTTTACTAGCATGTGAGATGAGTGCAATTGTGCGGTAGTTTGAGCATTCTTTGGCATTGTGAATTAAATTTAAACTCAAAGATAAAATGCTTTTATAATAAGTTTTGAATGTACAAATTTCATGAAAATGGAATCTCTCATTAAGGTACAAAGAAAAGATAATGCATTGTTTGAAAAACAAATGTTGGATGTAGAACGTAGATAATTTGTAAGTAGACACATGTGAGATCAATATTTGCTTTTTTCTTTTTGTGTGATTTTTAAAGCATGATGAATTCATTTTCTAATGCCATTTCACAAAATACCGAAAGCTTAATAGCTTAAAACATTGCAAATATATTATCTCAGTTTCTGTGGTTCAGGAGTCTAAGTGTAGCTTAATTGAAATCTCTGATCAAGGTCTCACATACTGAAATTAAGATTTTAGCTGAGCCTATGATCTTGTCTGAGGTTTGCAGTCCTTTTACAGGCTCATGGTAGTTAGCAAAATTCACTTACTTGTGGATATAGGATTGACATATATTGCTTTCTCATTTAATACTGCTTTTTCATTTAATATTTCCTTGGTAGTGCTTTCAGCTCCTAGAGATCCTCAGGTCCTTGCCACTTGACCCTATCTCTAGCAGTTCACATGTTTGTGTCTACAAGGTTAGCAGGAGAACCTCTATTGCTTCTTAAAATTTCTCTGACTTGTAGATATTTTTGTCCCAACCTCCCTTTATACTATCCCAATCAGAGCTTCTTTGATTTCCTTTTATCCTTTTCTTTTCCTACTTTCCTTGTAGCTATTTTCCTTGTAGCTCAGTCAGTAAAGAATCTGCCTGCAGTGCAGTAGATCCAGGTTCAATCCCTGGGTTGGGAAGATCCCCTGGAGAAGGAAATGGCAACCCACTCCAGTATTCTTGCCTGGGAAATCTCATGGACAGAGGAGCCTGGTGGGCTGTAGTCCATGGGGTTGCAAAGAGTTGGGTGCGACTGAGCAACTAACACTTCCCCTACATTTATTTGCTTTTGACTCCTAGAGTCTCTTCTAACTAATAATGAAGTTAAAACTGAAAATAGCAGTTATACTGTGATATGTGTGTCTGTCATCCTTCAGTTCTCATAGAGTACCTCCTATACCAACAAAATTTAGTAATATAAGTATTCCACTTGGAAAAAGGTATTAAAGTTAATTAAGATATATGACATGAATAATACACTCAAAACCGAGCATCAGTGTTAGGCTTATTTCTGAGGGGACATATATTTATGAATACATGTTAGTAATGGATATTGTTATAGTAGACTGTTTTGTAATTTAGCAATAAGGAGTTCATGATCTGAGCCACAGTCAGCTCCTGGTCTTTGTTGACTGTATAGAGCTTCTCCATCTTTGGCTGCGAAGAATATAATCAATCTGATTTTGATGTTGACCATCTGGTGATGTACACGTGTAGAGTTTTCTGTTGTGTTGTTGGAAGAGGGTGTTTGCTATGACCAGTTCGTTTTCTTGGCAAAACTCTATTAGTCTTTGCCCTGCTTCATTCTGTATTCCAAGGCCAAATTTGCCTGTTACTCCAGGTGTTTCTTGACTTCCTACTTTGGCATTCCAGGCCCCTGTAATGAAAAGGATATCTTTTTTGGGTGTTCTAAAAGGTCTTGTAGGTCTTCATAGAACCATTCAACTTCAGCTTGTTCAGTGTTACTGGTTGGGGCATAGACTTGGATAACTGTGATATTGAATGGTTTGCCTTGGAAATGAAGAGAGATCATTCTGTTGCTTTTGAGACTGCATCCAAGTACTGCATTTCGGACTCTTTTGTTGACCATGATGGCTACTCCATTTCTTCTGAGGGATTCCTGCCCGCAGTAGTAGATATAATGGTCATCTGAGTTAAATTCACCCATTCCAGTCCATTTTAGTTCGCTGATTCCTAGAATGTCGACGTTCACTCTTGTCATCTCTTGTTTGACCACTTCCAATTTGCCTTGATTCATGGACCTGACATTCCAGGTTCTTTTTTGAGATTGCATCCAAGTACTGCATTTCGGACTCTTTTGTTGACCATGATGGCTACTCCATTTCTTCTGAGGGATTCCTGCCCGCAGTAGTAGATATAATGGTCATCTGAGTTAAATTCACCCATTCCAGTCCATTTTAGTTCGCTGATTCCTAGAATGTCGACGTTCACTCTTGCCATCTCCTATTTGACCACTTCCAATTTGCCTTGATTCATGGACCTGACATTCCAGGTTCCTATGCAATATTACTCTTTACAGCATTGGACCTTGCTTCTATCACCAGCCCCATTCACAACTGGGTATTGTTTTTGCTTTGGCTCCATCCCTTCATTCTTTCTGGAGTTATTTCTCCACTGATCTCCAGTAGCATATTAGGCACCTACTGACCTGGGGGGTTCCTCTTTCAGTGTCATATCATTTTGCCTTTTCATACTGTTCATGGGGTTCTCAAGGCGAGAATACTGAAGTGGTTTGCCATTCCCTTCTCCAGTGGACCACATTCTGTCAGACCTCTCCACCATGACTTGTCCGTTTTGGGTGGCCCAAGTCTAACTCAATGAAGTGGCCCAGCATGGATCTAAATCAAAGGCTTGGAATCCAAGGATCTTTCCACTCTGCTACCGAGGAAGGACTCCTGCCTGTGGGAGATGTGCTGTGTGGTCTCATGTCTCACTGTGTCTTTTCCTGTCTGTTCCTCCCTCAGTGGAACCTACAGTGACCATCTCCCCATCCAGGACTGAGGCTCTAAACCACCACAACCTGCTGGTCTGCTCAGTGACAGATTTCTATCCAGGCCAGATCAAAGTTCGGTGGTTCCGGAATGACCGGGAGGAGACAGCCGGCGTTGTGTCCACCCCTCTTATTAGGAACGGGGACTGGACCTTCCAGATCCTCGTGATGCTGGAGATGACCCCCCAGCGAGGAGATGTCTACACCTGCCTCGTGGAGCACCCCAGCCTCCAGAGCCCCATCTCGGTGGAGTGGCGTAAGGGCACTTGGTTTTCTTTCACTGTGGGCCCTACAGGACAGGGCAGACAGAGCTTCCCCAGTCCATGTCCTCTCTTCCCTTGTCCCCACCATCACTACTGAACTGGAAATCACAGGACATAAGAATGCTATGCCTCCTAGCACAGGCATCAGAAGAGCCAAATCACATTGTCTTTTCACATACAGGGAGCTTATTGTACACATCATGGCCCCAGAGCCCAGCCTGGTAGCTCTGTAGAATTGACTGGTGACCACAGTCTTAAGGTCTAAGGTTATGGAAGTGTCCCTGAGAGCAGGGATCCACTTTCACCTTCTCTCACCTGCCTACTGTGTCCAAAGATCTGTTGGTGGGTCCCTTCCGTGGGGGTAGTCAGAATGGAGAGCCAGGTTCCCCTGACACCTCCATTTCCTATACCTCAGACTAGACCTCAAGCTTCCTAAAGGGACACTGTGAGATGTGGGGACAAATGCTGACACTCGGGCTCTGCTCCACAGGGGCACAGTCTGAATCTGCCCAGAGCAAGATGCTGAGTGGTGTTGGAGGCTTCGTGCTGGGGCTCATCTTCCTCGGGCTGGGCCTCATCATCCATCACAGGAGCCAGAAGGGTAAGGAACTCTGGGGAAATGGGAAGATGGGCTGTGACTGCAATCCTCTGGGCAGCCTCTGCCTCTGGATGTAGCTCTTTCTTCCCGACCCTGAAACAGGGAGGCGGGGTTGGGGGTGGGAGGAAATGAACAACCTGGGGAGACATTGTAATCTGACTTTATTGATTGAAAGGGTAGCCCTGCCATGGAGATGACAGGTGGAATTTATTCTAAGGTTTCCTTAAAGCTTATCATTGTCTCATGGGATCCTTTCTGAAAACTTCCTCCATTATGGGGGTCAGAGCACTGGTTTCCTTTTCTTCTAGTGACAGTTTCATTCATTTGGGGGAATCTTAGCCTAGGGCAGTTAAGGCCTTGTGGTTGATGGGTAAGAAAGAAATACATTTCCCCTTGAGTTGCTTATCTCATTTCCCTTTGGGGTGAGTAAGGCAGTGGCTGTTTGTGTCATGAGAGCTTTTGTAGGACACTGTGGGCCCCTGCCAGCAGGTGCTCTATTTCTGTTCTGTGTCAGTGGGGATTGTGGGGATAGATAAAGGAGGGAAGGGTGTGAGGTGAGTGTGCCTGGGCGCAGTGTCTCATTCATGATCTGTTCCCTGCTATGGAATCAAGAGTTAGGGAAGAAGTTTCTATAGGAAGTTCTGTAGAAAGCCCCTGAAGTTGTTCCCCAGAACCAGGCCATAACTTTGATGGCGTCTTTCTGTGAAACTTGGAGCCAGAGCTCTGGTTTGAAAGATGGACACCAGGATGGTGCCTACTTTGTGCCACATGTTGGTGGCTACTGCCCATGGGTATTTATAAGTGATTGAATGTGGTGGAAAGGTGAGCTTCATTGAATTTACTAAAAAATTGAAATCTTCATATCCCCCAGAAGGACAACAGCGGCTCCCCTGCTTCCTGTGCCTCCTTGTCAGGTTGAAGTGTGGGTCCTGTGTGCTGATCACTCTCTCTCTTCTACAGGGCTCATGCGCTGACTCCTGAGGAAATTTTGAGATTGGTGTTTGCTCTTCTATAATGCGTGTCCGTCCTTGCCCGGAATTCCCAGATGCCTGTCAGCCTGTCCCACTCTGAGATCAGAGTCGGTCACCAGGTCATTTCCTGTGGCCTTCCCCCAACCAAGGATCTGGCTGTGAAGCTGCTTCCTCCACTGACCCTGGAGCCTCTGCCTGTGCATCGTCAGCTGCATCTACTCAGACCCCAAGAGCTTCCTCTGCTCCCATTTTTACCCAACAGAGTGTGCAAAAGAAGCACATTGCAATCATTTACTGGGCTGTAGAGTTTTTTTTTCTTTAATCATAATTAAACATGATTATGAGTTGTCTATACTCTGAACCTCCTTAAATGAGTAGAGGTAGGAACCACTGCAGAATGAAGGAAACTATTTTGGGGTGAACCAGCCAATGAGGACCAGAAGGAGACTAGAAGAACCATTGTGTGCCATGTAGGGGTGGGTGGACAGAAGAGAAAGAGAATCAACTTTTCTCTGTCTACACCTTTGCCATTCTGTATCTGCATCTCTCTTATTTTCTGCATCTTTCTTTCTTACCACCTCACATCACATCTCTGTTTCAATGTTTGTGTGTATGACCCTATCTCTGTTGTATGTTTTTGGATTGTCTTCCAGAGTTTTAATTATTCTAGGAAAGATTGTGTCTGGCCCAGCCTTGGTAACATGTACACCTTTCAGAAACATCATCCTGTACATGGTATGCAGACTCCTAGCTTTGTGCCCGTCCCCCTGATTAGGAAATGACTTCCCAACATGGAGATGTTTGCACCTGTCAAATGGAGTATTCCAGTCTGCAGAGCCTCCTTAGTGTGGAGTGGCTTAAGGGGAGTTTGTTTTTTGTTGACCCCAAGCATGTCCTGCACAGTCATCTGATGGCACTGCTGAGGTGAAATTCTCAGAAGATAGAGCTCCTCTGTCAATTTGTGATGATACTTTCTTCTCAGGTCACTGTACCTGGTGGCTCCAAAGACATTGATCCAGTCCTAAAAGCTGGTCTTCATCTCAGTCCCTGGGATTAATCACTAAGATGGGTGGCTGAGTGCTTATCTTTGAGGTTATGGACAGCTATGCCTATGAGGACCAGACATCCCCTTTTCCCTGATCCCTCATCCACTCACTGTACCTGAGGAGGCAATGGCAGGTCATTCCCTCTCCTGGGAAGTCCAGGCTTTCTTGAGATCCTTATCTGTTGTACCCCAGGATGCACTCCAGGTCATCAGCCAGGAACATGGTGGAGTGTGGGGACTCCAGATTCTGCTTCCCAAGGAGGTCATATTCTGAATCTGCCCAGAGCAAGATGCTGAGTGGAGTCAGAGGTTTTGTGCTGACTTTGCATTTTCATTAGTGTGGATGTTGACATTCACAATAGAAGTAAAGAGAGAGTGATATCATGGGGAAATTGGGAGGGCTTGTGTGGGGTGTCCAGGGAAACTTGAGCTCAGTATGTGGCTCTTAGATTTTGATCCTGCAAAGGCAAGCGGCAGGACTGGAGATTGAACCAGATTCACAGTTTAGGGAGACATTGAGATCTGACTTTTCTAGTTGAAACATAAGACCTATTACAGGAGTGAAAAGAGGAGTGTATTCTGTGACATTCTTACAGTTCAATTTTGTTACACAGGCCCCATGCAGGAAGATTCCTTCTTAATGAGAGGTCAATATCTTTAGTTCCTGCCTGTGACAGTTTCATAGAAATAATTTTTTTTTTTTGCATCTAGATTTCATTAGGAAATGTAATCCTTTATTAATCATTTAATTTAAAATAACAAGTACGTTTCTGGGGAGGTGAAGTAGAAAAAATAGTTTTACTGCTTTGCCAGGCAAAGGGGCTACAACAGGCTCCTGCCTTTGAAACAAGCATATCTTTTATAAGCAAGTTTGCTGGCCAAAAAAATCTCAAAAATCTCTTAGTAAACATGTAGCTTGGAGAAAAGTGCATGTACTAGAGAACAACCTGTTTGTCATGAGCATTTGGCCTTATCATCAATTAGATCAGTCAGTATGTCTTTCAGGGACAGTGGTGTTCAACAATATTCCATGAGCTTATGTACATTTCCCAACCTCCTCTGCAGTTAGGTTGGAGTCTTGTGACTGGCACCAGCCAATGAAACTTAAAAGTGGGTGTGAGTTCTGCCTGCTCTCCCTGTTATTGCAAGCCTGGAAGCCATTGTAGAGGTGATGATGTACAGGATGTTGGAAACTCTATAACCTGAACCCCTTGAATGACTGCAGAATGGAGTCCCTTTTAGTGAGCTAAGCCATAGAGATTAAATTTTTACTTCAGTTTAAGATCTTACTGTAACATAACTTTGCTTTTCTATAATGGAATGCTTAACTGAAGAATAAAGTTCATAAGTTAAAGATGAGCCAGTGGAGTTAATGGAAGTTAAGAGATGATGAATTTTTAAAAACACTTATTTGTTTGTTTTCTTTTACCTGACAGTATAAGTATTCCCAGCGACTAGAACAGTGCTTCTGCAGGGCATGCTGTTGAGAAGGTAACAGGCAGGAAGGCCGGGGGTCTCCAAATGGAGGAAACAGGCTGCAAGTGTCTCTTGAAATTCTGTGTTGCCATGACGACACCTGGTTCCACCAGAACTTAGCTTTTTCTCAAACACTGGGCTGATAATAGCTCAACAAGCCAGTATTCATATCAATTGTTTTATGGCTGGGGGATGACACACCTTGTGCCATCCTATCTCAAAAATGCATATTGTGGGAGAGGGCCCTGGTGAAACTCCCTCAGTGGGGAGGGGGGGGGAGGGGCACCCTCCATCCCCCTTCTGATGTCTATGTCAGAAGCTTTGTCCCTTTTCATACTTTAATAAAACTCTGCTATGCAAAAGCTCTTGAGTGATCAATCCTGGCCCCTGGTCCCAAAGCTAAATCTTCTTTGGAGATCAAGAATCCCACACCGTTCACTGTAAGCTAGCACTGTCCTGATCCACCTAGTCTCCACCCTTTGGGAATGAAGGGTTTATTCCCTCAGTTTGTTGGAAATGTTCCTGACTGATACCTCTCGGATTGTCCTCCTTTGGAATTACTTTAGGCAAGGAGAGCTGTCTCATCCAATTTTATTCCACTTCCCAAGGGAATTTACCACCAATGGCAGCTCATTGCAGGGCTATAAAGGCCCTGAGTCTTGCCTTAACTTGTGTCAACTCTGAAGGAATCTTACAGCTTTGGAACTCCTTGGGGTTAAGCTGAGGACATTTTCTTGACTGCATAATAACCCAACTTCTAAAATCAAGAGTCATCTTATGTAATTCTTTAAGTTTCTATTATAATTTTAATATATTTATTTTTGTGTCTTCTTCCCTTCAATATGACCAGTGTTTTTATCACTCTTCTTAGAAGATGAAGGTATTGGTGTCACTATGCTTTCCTTCACCTCTTCTTGATGCTTCCACTTGCCAAATTGTGGTGTCAGGTCTTTTAAAAAATATATTGTCAAAGCTGAAAATATTGGCATTGTTCTGTAATAGTTATTGTCTTTGGTCATTGCTCATAGCTTAATTTTAAAAGTTGGGTGGGGGGAAGTTCTTTATCACTTATGTAATCATCTTAGGCTTGCCTTGGAGCTGCAGTAGTATGATTTCTTTTCAGTGATGTCCTGGGATGAATCCAGTGTTTCTTGGATTCCTTACTTTCCTATTTTCTGAATAACAGCCTCACTTTTCTAAGTCATATTCTTAATCAACAAGTCATAATCTTAACCAACAATCAGTAAAACTATGTGTGGTAGGCAAATTTATATCCTTTCATTTCTAACACTATTTTTATTCTTTTTTCATGCCTGATCATGATTTTGAAGATACACATTTATTAATAGAAAACATTTTCTTTAGAACTTCCAGACCTTT
>SJYT01010703.1:0-10062 GCA_006410635.1 Cephalophus harveyi | reverse complement strand
TAGATGTTTTTCTGGAACTCTCTTGCTTTTTCCATGATCCAGCAGATGTTGGCATATATATGGAATTTAGGAAGATGGTAACGATAACCCTGTATGCGAGACAGCAAAAGAGACACAGATGTATACAACAGTCTTTTGGAGTCTGTGGGAGAGGGCAAGGGTGGGATGATTTGGGAGAATGGCATTGAAACATGTATAATACCATATGTGAAACGAATTGCAGTCTAGGTTCAATGCATGATACAGGATGCTCAGGGCTGGTGCACTGGGATGACCCAGAGGGATGGTATGGGGAGGGAGGTAGAAGGGGGGTTCAGGATGCAGAACATGTATACATCCATGGCAGATTCACGTCTATGTATGGCAAAACCAATACAATATTGCAAAGTAATTAGCCTCCAATTAAAATAAATTTATATTAAAATAAAGATATCAGCTCAGGATTCAATTCTCTGACCCAGTGGCTGAGATACAGAACACCTGGAGCAGATGCCTTGGAATCAATATGGAAGCTACAAGTTGAGAGGAGCAGAGCCAAATGCTCCAGCCAGCAGATGGATGGACTTCAGAAGAAGACAGACAACTTGAATGGTATTGATAATGTTCTATTTACCACTGTACCACTGCTCACTTGTGCATTTTTTTCATAACTTATTTATTTTGATTGCTACACTTCGAATATCGTATAATGCAAGTTAAGGATAAAACTAAAAGAAAATCTCTACGGCCTTTTACAAAAAGCTATAACAAAACACACACAATACAATTACTCATTCACTATCTGTAGGTTTCTAGGGAAGGTTTTACATGGCAGCCCCTGCAAAATCTATACATATATGGAAACATGTATCATATTCATACATAGATAGTAAAAACATTAAAAAAAAAAAAAAGCCTGTTTGGTGTTACCCTTCAGTTCAGTTGCTCAGACGTGTCCGACTCTTTGTGACCCCATGAATTGCAGCATGCCAGGCCTCCCTGTCCATCACCAACTCTTGGAGTGCACTCAGACTCACATCCATCGAGTCAGTGATTAAAAAAAAAAAAAAGCCTGTTTGGTGTTACCCTTCAGTTCAGTTGCTCAGACGTGTCCGACTCTTTGTGACCCCATGAATTGCAGCATGCCAGGCCTCCCTGTCCATCACCAACTCTTGGAGTGCACTCAGACTCACATCCATCGAGTCAGTGATGCCATCCAGCCATCTGATCCTCTGTCGTCCCCGTCTCCTCCTGCCCCTGATTCCTCCCAGCATCAGAGTCTTTTCCAATGAGTCAACTCTTCGCATGAGGTGGCCAAAGTACTGGAGTTACAGCTTTAGCATCATTCCTTCCAAAAGTCCTAGGGCTGATCTCCTTTAGAATGGACCGATTGGATCTCCTTGCAGTCCAAGGGGCTCTCAAGAGTCTTCTCCAACACAACAGATCAAAAGCATCAATTCTTCAGTGCTCAGCTTTCTTCATAGTCCAACTCTCACATCCATACATGACCACAGGAAAAACCATAGCCTTGACTAGACGGACCTTAGTCGGCAAAGTAATGTCTCTGCTTTTTAATATGCTATCTAGGTTGGTCATAATTTTCCTTCCAAGGAGTAAGCATCTTTTAATTTCATGGCTGCACTCACCATCTGCAGTGATTTTGGAGCCCAAAAAAAGAAAGTCTGACACTGTTTCCACTGTTTCCCCATCTATTTCCCATGAAGTGATGGGACCAGATGCCATGATCTTCGTTTTCTGAATGTTGAGCTTAAAGCCAACTTTTTCACTCTCCTCTTTCACTTTCATCAAGAGGTTTTTTAGTTCCTCTTCTCTTTCTGCCATAAGGGTGGTGTCATCTGCATTTCTGAGGTTATTGATATTTCCCCTGGCAATCTTGATTCCAGCTTGTCCTTCTGTCCTTCTGTCCTACAATGTCCTTCACCCAGCATTTCTCATGATGTATTCTGTATATAAGTTAAATAAGCAGGTGACAATACACAGCCTTGACGTACTCCTTTTCCTATTTGGAACCAGTTTGTTGTTCCATGTCCAGTTCTAACTGTTGCTTCCTGACCTGCATATAAGTTTCTCAAGAGGCAGGTCTGGTGGCCTGATATTCCCATCTCTTTCAGAATTTTCCACAGTTTATTGTGATCCACACAGCCAAAGGTTTTGGCATAGTCAATAAAGCAGAAATAGATGTTTTTCTGGAACTCTTTTGCTTTTTTGATGGTCCAGCGGTCCTCTACCTTTTCTAAAACCAGCTCGAACATCTGGAAGTTCACGGTTCACGTATTGCTGAAGCCTGGCTTGGAGAATTTTGAGCGTTACTTCACTAACATGTGAGATGAGTGCAATTGTGCGGTAGTTTGCGCATTCTTTGGCATTGCCTTTCTTTGGGATGAAAACTGACTTTTCCAGTCCTGTAGCCACAGCTGAATTTTCCAAATTTGCTGGCATATTGAGTGCAGCACTTTCACAGCATCATCTTTCAGGATTTGAAATAGCTCAACTGGAATTCCATCACCTCCACTAGCTTTGTTCATAGTGATGCTTTCTAAGGCTCACTTGACTTCACATACCAGGATGTCTGGCTCTAGGTGAGTGATCACACCATATGATTATCTGGGTCATGAGATCTTTTTTGTACTGTTCTTCTGTGTATTCTTAGAGAAGGAGAAAAGGACTCCTTCCTGTTTCCTCTTTCGGTCTTTCCCTCTGCTTGTAAGCATTACCATAGTCGCTATAACAATAGTTCTTTCCTATAGCATAAGCTGAATCCAGGGTGCAGCTTTTCTTACAGGTTCAGAGCTAGACTCATTCTATTCCATCAGAGGGAAGAGCACCAGCAAGCTGGCACTCTATCTTCAAATATCTGAGTCTCAGAATCTACCATGCCACACTTCTGAGTTCAGAGAAAAAGTAGAAGGCAAGTACACTCCCTCCAAAGAGGGAGTTTCACTCCATAGGAATCTTTTCCTACATCACTAAATTTCTATCATTTTAAGCCTTGTTCCCCACCCCGTGAGCAGTAGATGATGGCTACAATTGTTACCTTCATAGTAATAAAGTTTTCTTTTTACTATCTCAGACATCTAGTTGGCAACATTATACCTGCTTATTTTTTATATTAAATTCTGATCAAGTATCTTGTTTCCTCTTTGCCAAGTGATCCCTGACTGAAACAGCTTTCCACACAGAAGAGTGCAGCCTAAACGACTTTCCTCATGAACACTGCAAAGTATGAAAAAGGAAACATTTTTTATATAAACTTCTCCTGAGATGAGAAAGAGAAGGAACACTTATTTCCCTGTAAAAGAACAGAATAGGATTGTCTGAAATACTATCAAAATTATTAATTTTGATACTGTCAAAATACTGTCAAGATTATTAATAATTCAAAGGATGCTGGCAGCTGTACTCAAAGGTCATGCATGGAGGATTCTGAGACCATATATCCCCAGGGTTTTTCATACTATTGTTAAGTTGCACCTTGAAGCAGATTAAACAAATGAAGAATCAAACAATAACACATATATAACATGATTTACAAAGGGAGCTTATACGGGTCATGAAGCACCTTCAACTTTTACTTTGATAACTGCATGGCTCATTGACATTTTCCAGCTCAATTCTAGCTAATACATTTATAGGCTGATTTGTCACTAGCAACCTAGACAGGTCAAGTGTATCTTGCCTAAAAGGATTCCATAGATGAAGCACCCCATTATCTTTTCAACAGAAATATCATCAAGGGGTTCAATTAGCATACTTTCAAGGGGACTTATCAGGTCATTTCTATATTTCTTCTGCATTTTCTCTTCTTCCAAGAGGTTTACAAAGTACAGAGTAAGGGTTTCAGACCAGGGGTTAGATGAATCCATAGATGAATTCCCCAATTCACCTATGAAGTAGGTATAAATTTGACATGAATAATACATGGCCACAAATTAATTTTATACCTGAAGTGCAAGGTTGATTTAACAATTGGAAATCAATCCCCAGGCTAAGAAAGGAAAAATCATACAAATATCTCCATGAATAGAGAAAGAGCATTTCATTAAATCAAATACACTTTCCTAATAAAACTCCTAGCTGTAGATTTAGAAATAAAATTACTCATTCTGATAAGTGATTAATGCAAAACATCTCCAGCATAGCGTATAGTTGATGCTGAAATATTGGAAATCCCTCTACCATGTCCCTAAGGTTGGAAATGACAAAAATTGTTTCTTGTCAATACTAATGGTTTGGTGTTTTTTTGGAGGTCTTGTCCAGTTGAATGAGAGAAGAAAACTAAATAAAATGAGCAAAAAGATATAAATAAATTATTATTCATCACGGACAATATTTTTGTTTAAAAATTACATATATTTCTATAGTTTCCTCACTCTATGGCAGTCTACTTAATTATAATGGCTTAACACATAATAGTGCCTGCTTCATTTGTTTACCTCAATAGATGGCAAGCTTGATGAGCATAAGATTGTTGGAAAGTAAAGATAAATGTAGATTTAATAGTGTTTTAGACAACCTGCTGAATGGGTGAATATACTTGCAAATCTATCTGATAAGGGCTTATAATTCAAAACAAATAAAGCACTCTACAACACAACAGCAAAAAACAAAACAAAAAACAATTGGGTTTAAAAAGGTCAAATCTGAATAGACATTTTTCCAATGAAGATATACAGATGGACAACACAAAACTATGTTCAACATCACTAATCATCAGGGAAATACAATCCAAAACCCACCTTACACCTGTCAAATGACTATTATCAAAAAGGCAGCAAGTAACAAGCATCAGTGTGGATTAGAGAAAAGGGAAACTTCATGCAATATTAGTAGGATGTAACTGGTGAAACCACTGTGGAAAACACTGGATCTTCCCCCAAAAAAATTAAAAAAAAAAAAAAAGACTACCATGTGACCTAGCAATTTCAAGTTCCAAAAGTGAAACAAATATCTAGAATTTATCTGAAAAAAAAATTGAAAGCACTAATTTGAAAAGATACATCACCCTTATGTTCATTACAGGACTATTTACAATAGCTAAGTTATAGAAGCAACCTAAGTGTCCATTGATAAAATGAAATAAAAAAGATGTGATTATATATGTAGGAACACTATCCTGCCATAAAAAAAGAAAGGTTGCCATTGCAAGAACTTGACACTATAATGCTAAGTGAAATGTCACACACAGAAAGACAAATCATATTATTTTACTTACACGTGGAATCTAAAAAGCAAAATAAACAAATAAAAGCAGACTCAGAGCAAACTGGTGGTTGCCAGATAGGGTGGGTGCTAAGGAGATAAATGAAATAAGTAAAGGGGATTAGAGGAACAAACTTCCAGCTATGAAAGGAATAATTCATGGGATTTGATGAGCCCACAGGGTTACAAAGAGTCACACATGACTGAATGACTGAACAACAATAACAACAATGTATACATAGGGAATATAGTCAATAATATTGCAACAACTTTGTATGGTAATGAATGATAATGGGAATTTCAAGGGTGATTCTTGCATAATGTATTTGATGGTCAGATAACTAAGTTTTTTATACCTCAAACTAATATAATATTTTATATCAGCTGATTTTCACTAATTATACTTGTTTACTTATTTATTCAAACATGAAAGTGTTAGTCACTCAGTCCAACTATTTGAGACTCTTTGCAACCCCATAGACTGTAGCCCACCAAGCTCTTGTGTCCACAGAATTCTCCAGGCAAGAATACTGGAGTCGGTTGCCATTCTCTTCTCCAGGGGATCTTCCTGACCCAGGGATTGAACCTGGATCTCCTACATTACAGGCAGATTCTTTACTGTCTGAGCCACAAGGGAAGCCTACTTATTTATTTTTTTAATACTTCCTATTTTCCCAAGAGTTTTTTCAATGAGTCAATTTTGAAATTTACTCAGTAACTTTCTGGTAAAGTTCTTAAGTTCATTTTCTAAAATGTTTATGTAACTTTCTCTAAATCCAAATATTATTCATTATTTCTCTTAGTATTATGTGATATTCTGTGGGGATTCAGAAAGTTTCTCTTCATAGACACATTAAAAATTTAACTAGGACACCATGTGGATCATATTTGACTTTCAATACACATAGCTGGAATCAGACTACAGAATGAGTTGGAATTGGGGAAGAATGGAGCAGAGAAATCCATTGATAGTCTTTTAAACTGTCAATATGGAAAAAAATATGTAGCCTAGAAGCAAAAAATAATGACAACAGAAGTAAAGAGGAGGGAAGTGAATTGAGACATGTCTTAGACTAAAAACTGGACAACTAGAGATAGAAAGTGAAAGTATGGGCAAGACAACCATATAGGTATCTATTTTTGGCATCTGGGGGAATGGTAATGATACTTATCAGGGCATTGGGGTGAATTATTATATTCTAAATTCAGTTTTGACATGTTATCTTGAAGGTGAAGGTGAGACTTTCATTTGTATATATCATCTACAACTCTGGATAGATTTCTCTGAAGACTGGTGATAAAGCTACAGATATAGATGTGACCATGTTGGTACTAGAAAGCACAAGAAGGGAGACCATTATGGGTGCTGATTAAGTGATTCAACAAAAGGTTTGGATCCTAGGTTCTTTCTAACCTTTTGCTCTCATTGTATATAGACTTTAAACGTTTTTAACTTTGGCATGACGTTAACATCAAATGCAGGGAAAAAGGATCAGGAAAGTCCATATGCACATGAAGATGTGTCCTTTGGTTTGAGAAAGGCAGATCTCAGAAACTGACTTTGGTTTATATCTCATTGAATAATTCTGGACTATATGCCTACCTTACAACACTCCATAACTAAGGAAAATGAGATTATAGTAACTGGTTTAGAAAAAAAAATCATATAACATTGAAAGGGGAAAAGTTCAGTCTACCTCATGAGTGTTTCTTTCCTATAAGTGTCCCTTTTTATTCACATAAAACACTCCACCTCTGACACTTCTGATCACCAGATGTAGAGGTTTCTCCCCATACCAAGCTATTATCTACAACTTAACACAATTCTGGGTGTCCTATGTCCTAAGCTGCTTCAGTCATATTCGATTCTTTGCAATCCTATGGACTGTAGCCACCATGCGCCTCTGACAATTGGATTCTCCAGGCAACAGTACTGGAGTGGGTTACCAACACCTCCTCCAGGGGATCTTTCCTACCCAGGGATCAAACTTGCATCTCCTGCCTTGGCAGGCAAGTTCCTTACCACTAGCACCACCACCTGGGTATCCCACAATCTAACTTAATTCTAATAACACTATGCATTTGAAGCTAGTGTTAGACCTCATGGGTTAAGGGCTCAGTCCCACTAGACTCTTTCTTTTATTTCAGTTGCCCATCTCAGTAATTGGTCCCCAGAATTAGACACAATTTTTGTCCGATTTGGCTACAAATCAGAGGTTCCCAGGATCTCCTCCCCAGCTTCCATTAATTTGTTAGAGTGGTTCACAGATCTTAGGAAATATTTACCTACATTTACGTGTTTAATTAAAAATATGATAAAGGAGCTACATAAATATCCAGATGAGGAAATACACAGGCAAAGACTGAGATGGTCTCAAGTACAGCAGCTTCCATGCCTCTGGAGTCAGGGTGTATCACCCTCTAGGTTAGTGATGTGTTCACCAACACTGCCTTTCTACAATCTAAGAGGTTTTCAGCTGCCCGTGTTGGCTGAGATCAGTTCTCACAGACCCTCTCATTTATCCTGATATCTCCAATTCCTTTTGGATTTTATTTGTTCTACCATTTTTAGGAGGGTTAATAAGTTGTGTTTTATTCATATTTTGAATATTACATAGTTTAGAAAAATTAGGTTGATCTATATATAAGAGAAGCTTCCCTGGTGGCTCAGTTGGTAGAGAACCTGTCTGCAATGTAAGAGGCCCGGGTTTGACTACTCAGTCAGGAAGATCCCCTGGAGAAGGGAATGGCAACCCACTCAACTATTCTTGCCTGGAGAATGCCATGGACAGAGGAGCCTGTTGGACTACAGTCCATGGGGTCGCAAAGAGTCAGACCCGGCTGAGCAACTAACACACACACACACACATATACTAATAGAGACATTATCAAATCATATTGATAGATAGGAAATAAAATGGCAAAACACATAGTTTCAAAGTTACAGAAAAAAATTTAATATTGCTTTTAAGGATATGTTCATAAATATGAATTATCAATAAAATTTAGGAAGGATACATGCCAAATTCTGGAGGAAGAAAATATGGTATTTATGGATATTCAAAGGAAATTTTTAATGTAATTGTTAAGGCTTTTGAGATATTTTTAAACTTGCAATTTATGTATTTTAAAATAATATTATATTAAAGTGACAAACATGAAGAGCCTTAATCATATAGCTCTGATAACTGCTTTAATGTCCTAGGGGATTCTGTGCTTTGCTGACCCAATTCTAGAACATAGAAAAAGAAGAAATGATCATTTACCCTTTTCTGAAAAATAACATTATTATCATAAAATATTTCTTCTTATACTGATACTTCTAATTCTCCTGTTCACCTTCCTTAACCTTTAAAAAATCATGGAAATTTTAAGATATTAGCACAATGACTGTAGGTTACTGCAAAACTAAATTGGACCAAAGTTATCTTGGCAAATTGTCATGCCTTTTTTTTTTTGTTTTCTTTCAACATTAATACCCACCATTTGTTAAATGAGGCAGTAAATAAAAAAGGAATCTCAGAATCCTGTTTGGACACTGTTTGGGAAGAAAACCAGGTTTTAAGGGGGGCACTCTCTGTCTCAGCCACTGGCCAGAAGACGATCTTTCTGTTTGAAATCAGTTCAATCTGAGAGAGATAGGGTGACTTGGGGAAGGAAGGTGACCTCTCCCTTGTAATGTGGACTGGCTGTTTCCCTTTGTGTTTTCCACCACTGTTTATAACAACACTTGTGCTGAATGCTTGTAGTGACAGTAATAGTCATAAAATATGACTCAAATTTCATTTTTAATTGAAATATAGGTTAATTTACAATGTGTACATTTAGGTATACAGCAAGTGATTCGGTTTTTATATATATGTAATTATATATATTCTTTTTTATTATGGGTTATTATCAGACACTGAATATAGCTCTCTGAGCTACAAAGTAGTTTTTTGTTGTTCATCTATTATAGGTAGTAGTGTGCATATGTTAATTCCAAACTAATAATTTTTATCCCTCCCCTCCACACCANAGTGTATATAATCATTTCCTTCTCACAGTATTTTTCCTGTTCTCATACTAAAGATAATATGTGAGTTGCATTTTAAATCCAAATATTATTTCCATCAAGCAGTTGTTTTGATTATCAGTTTAGTAGGGAAAACTAACCGGTAGGTAGGTAAGAACTGTTGAAGAGGAATGAAGGTATCCCTTTGATGAAAATAGAAATACTTCAATTCAGTAAATATTTAATTGAGCTCCTATTATGAACACAACACTTTATTAAAGTTTTGTAAAAGATAAAAAGCTTAGAAAACATGGTTCCTAGCCTCAATCACCTGCATTCTCATAAAGAAGCTAAACTTTAAAAACAAATAGTTATGGCACAAGGGGCAGAACAGGAAAAACTGTAAGTTAGTAGTTTTAAAAATTTTTAGTTGACATCTAAAATTTTCATCATATGTTTAGTTGCAAAGGATATAACTTTTCAAAATATATATATATTTAAAAATTGCTATGCTCTATTTATCCAATAGCATTTAATTACCATAGTAATCATGGACAGAGAGGCCTAGTAGGTTACAGTCCACGGGGTCACAAAGAGTCGGACACGACTGAGTGACTTCACCTCACCTCACATATAAGTGATATTGTATGATATTTGTCTTTCTCTGTTGACTAACTTCACTTAATATGATAATCTCTAGATACATTCATGTTGCTGAAAATGGCATTATTTTATTTTTTTATGGCTGAGTAATAGTATTCCATTGTGTGTGTGTGTATATATATATATATATATACTGCTGCTGCTGCTAAGTCGCTTCAGTCGTGTCCGACTCTGTGCGACCCCATAGACGGCAGCCCACCAGGCTC
>SJYT01010689.1:523923-666766 GCA_006410635.1 Cephalophus harveyi | reverse complement strand
ACTGCTCTGCACCGAGCTCCCTCCCGGGAATGGCCCTTTTTCTAAGAGCTCCCTTTGGTCATTTCCATTTTAATCTTCGCCTGAAGGCTTTTGAGGAGCTCTGTTCTGAGTTTTTCCCTAGCAACACAGCGTTCTCAACTTTGGCATTTAAAACTATCCTTTTTGTTAGGTAGGTAGAACAGGGAAAAGGAGTCCAAAATGGCAGTGGCTACAGACAAGGAAGGGAAAAGCCTGCGAAAATGAAACAAGAGAAGGTCCGAGGACCGGAGTGAGGACCTCAGGTAAAACAAACAACACTCCTGGCTGGCCCAATTTACATAGGACAGGCCCAGGGAGAGAGAAACATATAAATAGAGGAGCCAGAGCCAGCTCGCTCTCTCTCTCTCTCTCTCTCTCTCTCTCCCTCCCTCCCACACGCTGGGGCGCTCTTCTCCTCGTGTCTTTAGATCCGACGTGCCCTCATGCCTCAAAGATGGATTTTCCTGCTATCTTCTAAATAAAATAGAGCTGTAACACTGAGCTGTAACACTGATTTGTCTAAGAGCTATAACACGGTCTATCTAAGACCTGAGAGCTGTGACACGCCAAGGGGGCTTTAATGTCCGTCACTCCAAATCTTTGTTGTGACGAGACAAAGAATCGAGGAACATACACTCGCGTGACAGTTTTCATGTTGTTTCACCTTAAACAGAAAGGGAGCAAAGTGACTCCAGTGCCAAGATTCATGGGGAACATCCTCCCCTCAAATATTCCTGATCAAGTCCTGAGGTCCATCTCTGAAGTAAAACAGAATATAAATTCAGAGTTTGTGCAAAGGTATCTAAATCCACAAGAAACCAAGAGGTAATGTTTTTTATCAGGTCAGTTACTAGCTTAGACAACTGTCTAATTTTAAACGTTCACACAATGTCACCTTCAACAAAAAAAATTAAGACAGCTATGCAGTAGAGTTATAAATACACACACACACACACACACACGTGTGCGTGCTTATGTGTATGTGGGACTTCCCTGGTGGTGGTCCAGTGGTTAAGAATTCGCCTTGCAATGCAGGGGACTCAGGGTTGATCCCTGGTCGGGGAACTAGGATCCCACATGTCGTGGGGCCCTAAGCCTGTGTGCCTATGCTCTACAACTACAGAAACCCTTGCACCTCAGTTTGAAGACCCAACATAGCCAAATATATATATATAACTAAACTGCCTACCAAATCAGTAAACAAAGGATGTCGCCATCCTCAAGCCATTACATGACAGCTGCCTGGACAGTGAGCCCTGAGGGACCTCAGGGTGGAGACAAAGCCCACCTAGTGGGTATCAAACTGCGGCCACCCCTGCATGGTACACCTGAGGAAACTTCGGGTAAGAAAACAGGATGCTGGCCGGAGAGGGCTGAGGTGCACACCAAAGGAAGCATGTCGGTGAGCCCGGAGTCTTGCATCTTCCTATACATAGAGGAGCACTAAATTCTTTAACTTGAGATACCTCATTTCCTTTTATTAACAGGAATCTTTTGTTCTGATTATCTGGTTTTGTTGCAGAAACACCTATATATCCTGGTTTCCCCCCTTCCTCTTCAAAACAGTTTTCTCAGCATAACCTGAGATGCTGTCTCCTAGGCTTGAAGTTCTAAAAATGTCCCCTGAACAAAACATAACTCTCAACTTTTAGACTGCATTTTTTTCAGTCAATAATACATACATACATCTTTTTCTAAACTTAATGAACACTTCGTTGGAATTTGTTTTGTGCCAGGTAATGTTCTAAGAGTGTTAGAAATGCTGATGACTCACTGGCTCCTCATATCAACCCTCTGAGGCGGGCACTATTATAACTCCCATTTTACAGATGGAAAAGGTGAGGGACGGGAGAATGAAGTAACTCACTCGAGAACACATGGCTGGTTGGGGGCAGCCGGGATGAGGAATCTCGGTGGTGTGGCTCCAGAACCCATGCTTTCTACACCTATACTATCCTAGAACTTCAAGGGGCCTCAGAAGTAATACATTTACTTGTGGGTCTATTCAGTGGCCAGGCTTGTGGTGATCACCTGGGCTGGGCCAGGTCCACACAGGGCAGCGGCCCCACAGAGGGGAAGGCGTCTGCGTCCTCACCACATCAGCATCCCGGGTCCACGCTCAGCCCTACCACTTAAGAGCGATGTGATCCTTGGGCACCTTACTTAACCTCTAGTCTCTACTCCTTCAGTTGTAAAATGAAGATCAGACTGCAGACCCGATTGGGTGGCTTTGAGGGTGAAGTGAGTGAGTGCTTGCAAAGCGGTGTGTGAAGTCTTGAGACATGCTCCATCCATGCCCTTCTCCAGAGAAACACTTCCCACTTGGATTCTTCTTTCTGTCTCCATCTGTGGAGCCATTCAGCAAACGTGCTTGCTTCACTGAGGGTGGTGGAGCTTACTTGGTACGGGCAAAGGCAGGGTCAGCGGAGCAGGAGTGGCTTGGGGGTTGACTCCAGGGCAGGCAGGGTGATTTTCCAGCAGGAAGCAGGGTGAAAGCTGGGTTCAGAGCCACATGGGATTCTGACTCCAGGCATCCCTTCAGCTCTGTGATTTGGGGTGGGTCGTCTTACTGAGACTCGGTTTCCTCTTCAGTGATGGCAGCCATCAGCTGGGGTAGGGAGGGTGTTCATGAGATGCTGTGTGTACCTGAGGTGTGGACTTTTGTCAAAACTGCTGCTGTGGTCATTCCTGAGGGCCTGGGGGGCACTGAGAGACAGATGCTGGCTCTGGGGAGGGTGGGATGGTGCCAGGGCCAGCTTGGGGGTGGGGGTAAGATAGATGTGGGGGACTCGGCCCATATGCCCTCTGGTTTCAGCAGCCTGTGAGCTGCCTTGCCTGGCCAAGGGCCTCTCGTGGCCGGCTCTGTTCCTGGGCTTGGTCTCTATTTCCATCAAAGCAGGCTGCCACCCTCCACCTGGCCTCCTTCGAGGTTTGTGGCCTCCAGGGCCAGCAGAGAGCGCGTGTTTACTCACATCACCTCTGTCTGTTTGTGGAGGTGGAACTGAGGAGACCAACACTGTGGCTGGGCCTGGGTGGCTGTCCCACAAAACCTGCATTCAAGCTACACTCGGTTGGAAAACTCGGGGTGGAAGCAGAGCGAGATACAAGTCGAGGTCAGGCCAGGATCTGGTTCAGACCGAGAGTGAAACAGGCAGTAATAATGACTGCTATTCTGTAAGTCCTTCCTACATACTAGATGGTACTGAGGGTTTCCCAGGCATTATCTCAGTAATTTCTTCCACACAGGGAAGCAAGCAGAGAGGCTGAGAAATTTGTCCAAGGCTGCTCAGCTACTTTTTAGAGAAGCTGGGGTTTGGCCTGATCTCTCTAAAGTCAGAAGTCTGTGTTATCTCCAGCTTGGTTATTTTGCCTCCCCAGGTAAAATTAATACCAATACTTCCTTTTTTAAATTTATTTTTTTAAGTTGGCTCCCCAGCTGGCTCAGTGGTAAACAATCCGCCTGTCAGTGCAAGAAACGAAAGAGATGTGGGTTCGATCCTTGGGTCAGGAAGATCCTCTGGAGTTGGGAATGACAACCCACTCCAGTATTCTTGGAGTATACTTGGATCCTGGAGGATCCCATGGACAGAGGTACTTGATGTGCTTCAGTTCATGGGGTAATAAAGAGTCGGACACAATTGAGCGACAAAGTACACAGCTGATTTAGTGTTAATTTCTGCTGTACAGCAAAGTGACTCAGTTATACATATATATATACATGCTTTAAAAATGGTTTTTAATACCAGTAGTTTCTGTTTAAAGAATTTCTATAGTCTTCAAGGTAATTTTGTAGGTGGGGAGACTGATGTTCAGAGAGGACCAGTCACTTACTTGCCTATGGACACACAGGTAGGAAGTGACAAAGTTAGGGTGCTTTATCCAGCTCTTCCAAACTGTGTGGGAACGAGCCTGGTGGGTGGGCCAAGCAGCTTTCTTCTGATGAAAACTCTTCCTTTAGGAAAATACATGGCAGCATCCTGGTGGTTCCCTCTTCCGTCATGACCATGGGGTGGATCTGGAAAGGATGGGTCTGTCATCTCTGTTTGGCTCTGTGATAAGAACCAAGAGCTGCGTTCGTGTGTGCGTGCATGCTAAGTCATGCACGCATGCATGACTTAGTCATAACTTAGTCATGCTTGAGTCATGTCTCACTCCTTGCAATCCCGTGGACTGTAGACCACCAGGCTCCTCTGTCCATGGGATTCTCCAGGCAAGAATCCTGGAGTGGGTTGCCATACCCTCTTCCACGGGATCTTCCCGACCCAGGGATCCAACCTGTGTCTCTTCTAGCTCCTGAATTGGCAAGTGGGTTCTTCACCACTAACGCCATCTGGGTGCTGCACATTCTCTCGTCAGCAGCTCCATGAGGTAGGAACCGCCCTATCCCCCCATGTTACTGATGAGAAAACAGAGGCGCAGGGAGTTAGGAGGGTCTGCCTCAGGTCACCTGGCTACTGAGGGGTCTGTGCGGTGCATTCACCCAGTTGGGTTTCCCTCCAGAGCCCAGACCGGTGGCCGCCGCCTCCTGTCTTCTGCATCCCCGCAAACTGCCGGGACCTCCTGTCTCCAGCCCTCCTCGTGCCCAGGCTGCATCCACACCCCTGCCTTCACAAGTCTCTTTTTCCCTCCTCTTTTGGACCTTGTTCTAGTTCCATGCCTTGAGCTGGGCTCCCTGACCTCCTTGCCTTGGCTCTGCCGTCCTTAGGCCAGTGGGCAACCAGGCTACTTGGTTCCATTAGCTAGCTCTGGGCTAGCCCTGGGCTTCCATTTCTGTAAAATGAGGGTGTGATGGCTGCTCTGCACTCTGGTTAATTGAATCACCAGCAAGACACCTGTAGCTGCTATTGTTGCCGTGAGCAATTACAGTATCTGTGAGTGCTTACTGCGTGCCCTGCATGGACGAGTGCTCTGCAGGCACCATCACACTCGATAAAGGATGGAAAAGGGCAAACTAAGGGACATGAGGGCTTCCCTCGTGGCTCGGCGGTAAACAGTCTGCCTGCAATGTAGGAGACGCAGGTTCGATCCCTGGGTTGGGAAGATCCCCTGGAGGAGGGCATGGCAACCCATTGCAGTATTCTTGCCTGGAGCATCCCATGCAGAGAGGAGCCTGGTGGCTACAGTCCACTGGGTGGCAGCGTCAGACACGACTGAAGTGACTCAGCGCACAATGCATGCAAGGGATGAGTGTTTCCTCTCCCGTTCCTATTCCTTTCCTATTTCTAGCCTATCCCTTGTCTATCCCCACGGAGCAGAGTGCCACATCTCAGAGTCTACGGAACAAAGGACAAGAAAGCTGCCGGATAACAGAAGCAGTGGCTGAGTGAGGTGACTCTGTCCCTCCAGGATGTAGCTGTGTCGCTCCTCATGAATGGATGGGCCACAAGTTCACAGTTTTACCTGACAGCACCTAAAAACCATCGCCAGGGCAATCTCGCAACCATGCGTCTCCTTTTCCCGGTTCTTACATCAACTCTTGTCAGGTTGGTGGAAGGGCCCCTTGCCCTGCTTCACTCTACCCTGGAACTGAACCCGCCTCGGAGGCCTCTGCTGAGTGTGGGGGTTGGACCAGCCCTGGCAAAATAGGTCAGTTCCAGGGTCTAAGCAAAGCTGCAGGGCTAGCACGGAGTCACTGGTCTCCACGCCCAGTGCCCTGGGTCATCGCCTTACTCTGCCACCATAGGAGATAAGAATGGACACAGAGGCGTTCCTGCCTCCTCAGGTCCAGCCTTGGCATCCTCCACCTCCGGCTTGTCTGCTATGGAGGCAGGTGATGAGAACACGGCCCTGGAAGGGCCTCTCCGTTTTCCCGCGTCCCTCCCTCTCTCACTCCCAGAACCCAGCTGTGCGCTCTGGGTCTCGCCTGCTCCCCTTTCCCCTTCTCTTCCTCTGCCTCAGGCAGGAGAGGTCTGCGCCTCCCTGGGCTTCCAAGACTCGGGTGTAGCGCAGGGCAGCGGGCAGAGCCGCCCTCTTCAGGCTGGCTTTGGTTCAAGGCCATGCCGTCTGTGAGCTGGCTGGGGTGAACGCAGTCCCTGATGTGGTCCAGCTTGTCTCCCTGGAGTTCTGTGTCAGGGTGTAGGGCCAGAGGCTTTGCTGATCACAAAGGATCACTCTGCCAGTGTCAACTGTGCACACATCTCCTTGGGGACTTGTAAGGAGGTGGGAGGCTGGGCCGAGGCTGGAGAGAAGCGGTCCTGGGTCTCCAGGTCACATGGGACTCATCTGACGACTGCAAACCACAAGGTGTTCCCAGCGTGCACTTCATGAGGAAAAGTGGAGTGACGCAACACAATAGTCCTTACAGCGACTGTAGCCAGCAGTGTTCTCCGTGTTTTCACCCACGCTTGCCGAGCGTCTAGGAAGAGCTTTTGTGCTAGGAAGGAACACCAGTAAAATTCCAGCTTATTAATAACTTATGGAACATAAGAAAGTTTCTGTTAGTTTCTGCAGCTTGTGGACTTTCGCCAAATTTGGCGTGTACCAGGTGGTCTAGCTTGGTGATAAGAAATAAGCTGGCATCAGAAAGATGTGTGGCCTGCCACCCAAAGGGCCGACACTGAGCCACAGCAAGAGACCCCAAACGCTGACGGGGCCAGGGTGGGGCTGACGAGACAGCAAGAACAAAGGAAAAAGAAAGAGTGAGCTTGACCCCAAAGCCTCTCTCTGCTGGTCTGCATGTCCAGGAGGTCGCCTACTGATAAGCCAGAAGCCAACTGAGCCGCCTGCTCTGCCAGGCAGGGGCTGTCACGTGGTGTTCATTTGATTCACTGCTCCGGCCGTTTCATCACTTATCACCACCCCCTGGCCCATTCATACCATAGGACCCTGGAGTATCGGTGAAGTCAAGGGTTTGCAAATAGTCACGGGGCCACCGGATGGGGCTGAGCAAGGTGAGCGTGCATGGAAAGAGTGGGGGCCAAGGATCAGGGTGTGGTGTCAGAGCCAGGACACGGTCAGGGGCATACATAGGGGCTTGAGGTGGTGACAGTGATGGGAGAGGGGTTCCAAATAGTGGTACTGATCCGTTGTTAATATGTTTAGGATAATGGGAAAGTGGTGGAAAAATAATTACAGTTAAAGAAAGGAAACTAGTTGAATCCCAAGAGGGTCTGGGAGCAGAGGCATGTCTAGCTCTCAGATTTGATTTTTAAATACCAGCCAGAGGATCAAGCCTCCTTGGAAAAATGGCAGATTCCAAGTTGGGAGCAGGGAATGTACATGATGAACTTGGGGCATCTTCTGGTGTCAGAAAGGAAGTGCCAAAGAGAGGTGGAGAAATGTCACACGGACACAGAAAACAGCATGGAGGGCCACCTCCTGGCCAAATCTGTGACAGTTTGAGCATCAAAAGAAATAAGACTAAAATATAGACTACATTGATTAAATAGGAATCCATGGATCAACACAAATAGAAATAAATAAAAGAATAAATGAGGACAAGAAAAAGTTTTCATTGCAGTAGGATGACAACTAATAACTGTAGAAGGAATGATGGAACTAGAAAATTACCATTTGATACTTATCATAGAACAGAATATTTACAAAGTCTAAAAGTACCTCCCCACAAAATATTAACCACAAAGGGCCAAAACAGCAATCTGAAAGACACATCTTTAATCAAGTGATCAAGGTGAACATCACCAGCAAAAGTGAAAGTGAAGTCACTCAGTCGTGTCCGACTCTTAGCCTACCAGGCTCCTCTGTCCATGGGATTTTCCAGGCAATAGTCCTGGAGTGGATTGCCATTTCCTTCTCCAGGGGATCTTCCTTACCCAGGGATCGAACCCGGGTCTCCTGCATTGTAGACAGATGCTTTACCGTCTGAGCCACCAGGGAAATCATCAGCAAAGGATGAGTCTAAATCATGCACCTAATAGGATGCTGTGGAAAGAACACAGCTTCATTTCTGTAATATCCCTGCTCGAGATGCAGAATCTGAATCTAACCACAAGGAATCGTCAGACAAACCCAAGGACTATTCTACAAAAGGTCTGGCCCATTGTCTTTAAAGAGAACTATTCCAGATTGAAGGAATCAAAGGAGATGTGACAATTAAAGGTAGTGTTTGACTCTAAACCGAATCCTTTCTCTAATCACGACAGTTGGCAAAACAGAAGGTCTGTGGGTTAATGGTAGTATTGTATTAATGTTAATTTCCTGTTGCTCTTACTGTGGCTTTGTAGTACACTGTCCTTATTTGTAGGAATTACATGCTGAAGTATTTGCAGGAGATGGGACATCAGGTCAACAACCTCTCTCAAGTGGTTCAGGAAAAAGTTGTTCGTACTATTCTTACAACTTTTCCATAAGTTTGAAATCATTTCAAAGGAAAAGGAAAAAGTTTTTTTCAAAAAAGTTGTTAAACATCTACTGAGAGGCACGTTTGTTCAGTGCTGTGGTTGAAAGCTACACTTGGCAAAATGTGTTGTGTATATGCCATGGAATATTATACAGCCTTAAAAAGCATGGAAATTCTGACACATGCTCAGCCTAGATGAGCTTTAATGACATTATGCTAGGTGAAATGTCAGTCACAGTAGGACACATACTGTATGATTCCACTAATACGAAGTTCTTAGAGCAGTCCAATGCAAAGACAAAGTAGAATGGTGGGTGCCAGAGGCTAGGGGCAGGGGGAGTGGGGAGCTATTGTTTAAAGAACATAGAGTTTCAGTTGGGGAATGTAAAAATTCTGGAGGTGGATGGTGGCAATGTTTGCAGAACAAGATGAAGGTACATATTGTCATTGAACGAATGGTTGAGATGGTAAATTTCATGGTTTGCGTATTTTCCCACCGTAAAAGAAACTGGAGGAGAAAAAGTCAGGCTTTGAAGGCGAACAACTTCTCAGCTCTGACACTTGTCCCTGAAATCTCAGGTGGGTGCTTGTCTTTTTCTTTGTTACTGGGGACAAGAGCACAGAGTCAGAGACCCTGCACGGAAGCCCTTCATGTCGTGGCTGTAGTGGGCAGCACATAGTGAGTTCTCAAAACAGGGCACCTCCTTATTCTGATCCTTCCACATCATTGCATCATCAACTTCACAGCTCTGTGGGGTGGCTGCCATTTTCCCCAACGCCCCCTCCCCCGACTTCCAAGAACTTGCTGACTACTCAGCACCCAGCCAGCTCTCTTCCCCTTCCTAGGAACTTCGTTTGTGGACAGTTAGAGAGGCAGAGTGTGTCCCAGTTAAAGACA
Source organism: Cephalophus harveyi (assembly GCA_006410635.1). NCBI lineage: Eukaryota > Metazoa > Chordata > Mammalia > Artiodactyla > Bovidae > Cephalophus > Cephalophus harveyi. The sequence continues at coordinate 657,551 of SJYT01010689.1, read as the reverse complement.
TGAAAACCTTATATAAGCATATAAACATATGCTTATATCTGCACAGATCATCTCTGGAGGGATCTGTATAGACCCAGGTAATGGTATCTGGGGTCTCTAAGGGACATGGTGGGAAACTTCTCCTGTTAAACACATTTGTACTCTTGGGATATCTTCCCACATACAGGCGTTGTTGCTTTAAATAAATGAGAGAAAAAAATAGCTGGATCAATCCATCTAGTCACCAAAGAGGGGCCTCTGTGACAACTGAGTTCCTTTGGGAGGATCTGTCTTGAGGCAGATAAAAGGAGTTCAGAAAAAGTATCTCCCTGCATTTGCTGTTCAGGTGCCAACAACTCAAAATAATGTACAAAGCAGCCTATTTTGTGGTGGCACATCCTCAATGCCTGCAGTCATAGTTTGGGGCGGCATTTTTGCTACCCTTCACCCTCATTTACAAAATGTTAAGCTGCATACACAGATTCAGTTCAGTTCAGTCGCTCAGTTGTGTCTGACACTTTGCGACCCCATGGACTGCAGCACGCCAGGCCTCCCTGTCCATCACCAACTCCTGGAGTTTGCTCAAACTCATGTCCATTGAGTCGGTGATGCCATCCAATCATCTCATCCTCTGTTGTCCCCTTCTCTTTCTGCCTCCAATTTTTCCCAGCATCAGGGTCTTTTCAAATGAGTCAGCTCTTCACATGAGGTGGCCAAAGTATTGGAGTTTCAGCTTCAACATTAGTCCTTCCAATGAACACTCAGGACTGATCTCGCTTAGGATGGACTGGTTGGATCTCCTTGCAGTCCAAGGGATTCTCAAGAGTCTTCTCCAACACCACAGTTCAAAAGCATCAATTCTTCAGTGCTCAGCTTTCTTTATAGTCCAACTTTCACATCCATACATGACCACAGGAAAAACCATAGCCTTGACTAGAGGAAACTTTGCTGGCAAAGTTCCTTTGGGAGGATGCTTTTGAATATGCTATCTAGGTTGGTCATAACTTTCTGTCCAAGGAGCAACTGTCTTTTAATTTCATGGCTGCAATCACCATCTGCAGTGATTTTGGAGACCCCCAAAATAAAGTCTGTCACTGTTTCCACTGTTTTTCCATCTATCTGCCATGAAGTGATGGGACCAGATGCCATGATCTTAGTTTTCTGAATGTTGAGCTTTAAGCCAACTTTTTCACTCTCCTCTTTCACTTTCATCAAGAGGCTCTTGAGTTCTTCTTCACTTTCTGCCATAAGGCTGGTGTCATCTGCATATCTGAGGTTATTGATATTTCTCCCGGCAATCCTGATTCCAGCTTGTGCTTCTTCCAGCCCAGCGTTTCTCATGATGTATTCTGCATGTAAGTTAAATAAGCAGGGTGACAATACACAGCCTTGACATACTCCTTTCCCGATTTGGAACCAGTCTGTTGTTCCATGTCCATACACAGGTTAACTAGAGACAAACCTCCGTCTTGGCCTCGGGGACACTGCTACTCGGGTGCCTCTGAGAGGCTTCTGAGAAGCCGGGTGCTGGTGCCTCCTCGTACCTGCACCCACCTCTCCCTGCCATCTCTGCCGTCACCCTCACACAGCCTCGGGCGGTCCTATGTGGGCGCCCAGACGGGGATGTGAGGGAACCTCAGCCTGCTTCCCATCTTGAGAATTCTAGAGCCCAACTCACATAACTTAACCACCTGGTCTCTTATGAAAAGTTAAAAGTCTAGAAGATAGCTAAAGTGATGTTTTTGAATAATTTAATCACAAAGTGATGACCCTCTGGGGGAAGTACGTCCAGCTCTTGTGTCCTCAGGGGCCAGTAAGGGGATAGAAACGGGTGAGGCCAGCCAGTGGCTCCTGCACGTCCCATTTGCCATCTGAAACAGTCAGCTGCCATCACATGGGCTGATTGTTGTCCGTGGGACACAAAGGCATTTCTGAACCTTGACCTTCTCCTTTAGGAGTCAGAAATACAGATCTATATGGAATCTCTCCATTTGGAAATATTGGTAAATAGTTGAAAACAAAATAAGAGACAACAGTCACAACTCCTTGGCCGAAAGGACGTGGTTTGAGGTGCAGCAGAGCAGCCTGGCAGTTTGCAGACTGCCCTGTGACGTGCAAGGGGCAAACGCTGGCTAGAAACTAAGGGCTTGTGTTGAGATGTTGACTCAATTTGGGGCTACCTTTGGAATGAAGGGTGGACCCTGGAGCACTGACAAATTTGAACTTGTTCTATTAGTTAACAGGGAGGCAGAGTAGCAAAGGGTGAGGGGGATGGGAAAATACGGGCTTTGAATTCACAGAGGCTGGGGTTCAAACCTTGCTTCCATACTTAGTACTTCCCTACTTAATAGTAAGATACTTCACCTCTCGGAGTCTTGGTTTTCTCATCCGTAACTCAGGATAGACCCTAACAGGGGTCTATAACAGGGTTGTGAGGATTAAATGAAGTTGTGTCTAAGGAAATGTCTGCCATCTGGTAGGCAACTAGTTCACTTATTCTTACTTTCAAAGGTTTGAGGGAGGATACTTGGTGAAAGCAACACTTTGGGAAGGATGGCCAAAAGGCAGCTGGGAGACTGGAGTCAGAAAGACTGGCTAAGTCTCCGGCAGCATTACTACTTTGAGAGAATGGGTCATTACTGCACGGCCTTGGAGCTGAGCCTGTCCCCAGGGGCCAGACCATAAAAGCTGACCTCCCGGCTTCTCCATGGGTAAGGTGATGGACAGGGTGCAATGCACAGCGCCAAAGAAAGCTTGGCTGTGCCAGCTTTCCTGTCTGCTTCCCACCCCCTCTTTGGCAGCCTTCATGCAGCCGAGGGAGGCAGGGCCTGGCCTCCTGCCAGTGCTAATCCAGGCACAATTTCCAAGCCTGAACCTTGGTCCCAGCCTCAGGCACAAGCCCAGCCTTGACCTTTGCTGGGTCTCTACAGACATCTCTATCTTGAGGAGACACTAAAGGCTTTTCTGCAGAGTTCCTGGTAAAATTCTGTTGTTTTTGTTGTTCAGTCACTCAGACATGTCCAACTCTTTGCGACCCCATGGACTGTAGCAAACTCATCTTCGGAAGATGGCTTAAAACTTTTGAAAGCTTGGGAGCTTAAATTACATGCAGACAATTCTAAGCCAAAAAGGCCAAATGCACAGTTCTTGCAAGGGACTGATGGCAGAATTAGCCAGAGAGAAATAGTTTTCCTCCTTAGGAACAAGAGACACATTTTACCCACTATGTAGGTGCTATGTGTACCAATATAATTAAACTGTCATTACCAGTCAGCATTGCCAACTTTCCAAAAAGGTTTCCTAAAGTGGAAATGATTTTTAGTGTGCATCAGAATTGTATGAAAGGCTTGCTTGCCAATCCCCCCTCCCCCCCAGTAAGTCTCTGAATCGGGAGATCTGGGGTCAGGGCTGCGTTTCTAACAATTGCAGGAGATGCTGATGCTTCCTGCTGGTGGCTGGGTGGTTATGCTTTCAGAAATATTGCTGTAATGAATCTGCGGTATTTATTCAGTCCACATTACTAGTGAGTGTTACAAAATGCATGGGAACCCCTACATCCCTAGTTGAGTAAATAGAAGCTAAATGACAGAAATAAAACAATGCTTGGAAATCTTGATCTAGGAGCCACAAACTTCACTATAAGCCAAGGGTTATACAGTCACGACTGGGTGGACATGTGGTTTGGTGATGCCACTGAAGTGCTTAGGCTAGTAACTGGAAAGCTGCTGGGGGCAGCAGTGTTTAGTCGCCATGGGAGATGCTGCCCCGTGTCAAAGAACTGGACCACAAACATGAGCATGGGGATCTTCATATCATCACGACTCCAAGGCTTGGATGGTTTTTAAAGGCTGGTGTTTGTTGATGTCTTACAGAGGTTAGTTCTGTGCTTCACAAGGCTTTTGCAAATGTTAGTGATTTTTCCAACTACAGAGAAAGACGACTTGAGGTCTGAGACAAGTAGTTTCTTGTTTAGGGGCTTGCTGGAGCAAGGGTGCTTGGACGTGAGATGTTTTTGGTGGCCTCATCTTCATCAGGGAGGAATTTCACTTTTTCTCAGATCATTTTTCTAGGCTCCGCAAGCCTAATACTCAACATGATAATTCCAGTAATAATGAAAAAAGGCTTAGCTGATGACCAGTTCTTGAGGGAGGTGGCAGCTTTGGACGTCTCAGCCCCGAGTGCCGTTTGCTCTCATTTTCCCTGGCTGCCCACTTAACTACATTTACTCAAGGGAATATGGGAACTACTTCCATTTCAATATGGCTCAGCTAAGTCAAAATCAGCCTTCTGTCCCAACAGTAGTAAATGTGTCTAGGTACTTCTATAATCTGATGATTTCATTTGAAAAAATTCCCTCTAGTCTATGGTGACTCTTTGTGGATATAACAATGATTTAAATAAAAAAATCTCCTTGGTATCTTGGCATATTTAACATTCTGTGAAAATCAGGGTATTTCTCATTAACTGGTACATCCTTCTATAACAACGGAAAAAAGAGAACCGAGGTGGACCAAAAACTGTCTGCCAAAAAGATGCACAACACAGTCACTTGCGAATTTGGGGAGAGAGGAAGAAGCTTCTCTGGGTTTCTCATACTGCCTGGTCAGTGGGTTGAGGCCAGTGGTGGACAGATGGAATGCTGGCGGGGTTGAGGGGCTCTGTTGAGATCTCCCTTCTGGAGCAGACGTGTCCCTGGGAAGGAGGCCCATGGTCCTGACCAGCGGGGTTCGAGTCTGAGAGGCCTCCTTGCAGAGCACAGGCCTGCAGTCCTTCCGTATCTGCCTCTTAGTGAAGAGGACTGACTGGAGGGGCCCGTCTCTGGGCACTGAGGACCCGGTTGTTGAATCCCAGACTGAAAAGGGCAGCAACCTGCTCTATCTGGAAGCAGAACACACTGCAGAAGGAACTGCCACCTGCCCTAAATATGTGCTCAGCTTGCTTTAAAATAAGGGCATATGCTGCCCAAACATCCTGCTAAACACAGAAGTGCAGTCCTAACTTGTTCTTGATGGTGAAAGTGGAACAGGTTAAAGTCTGAGTAACAATATCCAGAAGGCTCAACTAAGAACCAAAGACTCTTAGTTTGAAGTAAATTTTGATATCATCCAAAGCTTGGGATGCAAAATGACATGGGTCAGCAGTGAAAGCATCACTTGGAACTTGTCAGAAATTTTCAGGTCTTTCTGAACTTCCAATTAGATTTTGCATGTTGTTTAAAATCCCCTGGTGACACTTCTGCAAGTTCAGGAACAAGAACATGGCCCTCAACGAAAGAGGAGGACCGGCAATGGTCCAGGGAAAAGAGGACCGCTTCCAGGTATACCTGCCAGCTGCTGGACGATGGTAGTTCCAAGATGTGTCCACCAACCCTTCACTGCCACCAAGTCATGTGTTTGTACAGGAATGGTACACAGAGGAGAAAGGTTATGCTCCATACCTGGCGTCTAAGAGTTAGCTGAAGTTTCAGAGTATCAAATGATCTAATTACAAAACTCAAGTCCCTTTATTCATTTTCTAAAAAAACACAAACATGAGAATAAAATAAACACACCCAACTCACTAGCCCTTGCAGGATAGGAAGAAGCCCTGGACAGAGAGCCTGCAAACGTCTTTCCTTACACTTAAGTCTGCATCTTCTCAGGCATTCCAGGGTCCTGTGTTTTGACACCTCTTGCAGGGGAAAGGAAATGGAAGCTAAAAAGAGTCATCTACAAGAGGGTCACAGTGACCTTTCAGCTATTTGATGCTAGTGGCTTGTAAACTCTGACTTGCAACTCTGAGAAACTGATAATATCAACTAAGCATTGTTATAACCCTACCACCCCTGGCTAACCTTTACTGTCAATTCTTTGAAACTGCATCTTTAGGGCTGGTTATGTTCCTTCACTGTAGCTTCTGATTATCCTCAAGCACAAACCCTAAAATCCATACACAGTCTCTAAGTTCAAGTACAAAGGTTCGCTTCAGGACAAACCCCAAAGTGATGTAGTGTTTCTTAATATATCTGTAGTGTCTACTGGGTGTCATGCCCCTGGACAGGCTAGCTGGATGGCAGCACAGTATGGGGGCCCACATGGTCAACTTTTCTACAGCCCTACTTGCTCCCTATTCTATCTGGACACTGCCCCACAGTCAACATCGAATTCTGAAGTCAGTGAGGACTTCGGCCTGTCTTCATTCTGAAGTTGTACTCTTATGTAACTGAATCCAGTTCTTCACCATTAATTCAATGGAGCTTCCAAAACATGTCAGGCATATTCTAAAAAGCAAGATAATCAAATCAAAATGTTAGTTTTGTGTTACGTTAATTTTATGTTCCCAAAGGAATTACGCTAGAAAGAAAAACTTGAAGCAAATGTTTACACTCCATAATGGAATTGAGGTTTTCTCCTAATACAGGCACAAAGGGACAATTTGTCTCATGAGTTTCCCATGCGAGCCTGATGTTCTTGCTTTGTTCACTCGTTGATGCTTAGTTTATTAATCAAAAATAACAGACATCTTACAGACTCTTTCAAAGAGAACACCAACGTAGAATGAGGGGGTAAGGCACACCGTGATGGCTGAGAGTCCACCACGGCTTACTTGTGATAACTGCGTATGTTTGTTAACGTTTCCCAAACCCTGCAAACAGCATTGTTTTGTGCATCTAGAGTTGATTTTTAAAATTAAATTTCAAATGTGAAAAAGAAAAAAAGGGTGCTCATAGCAGAAGAATCCCATGGTAACTGACAGTGGTAAACTGAAATCCTTAATAAATACTACAAGGAAACCCAAGAAGACTTAAAGCGGATTCTGAGCGCCACTGAGGAGGCACTTTAGAATGCACTGCTTGCTTTTATATTCAAATTGTAAGCCCAAGTTAACTCATGTCCAGGGGAGAGACTCATGTAGGCAATTTCACAACAAGACTTTAATGTGAATTTGGCATGTGCATACCCAGCATCCCAGCTGGTTTCTAATGAAGCATCTATTCATGGCTTAAATGTTCAGCTCTGCTGGCACAGAAAATCACACTCACTGACATAGGAAAAGGCTACTAATTAGTTCTCTGTAAAGATTACTCACAACAAAATGAAATCCATTTGCAGTAAACACTTTTCTGAATAGGTAAGAAACGTGAACCTTGGTAATGGCTTATCCCTTTTCTATCCATTTCCTGTGTCTATAAGCCGGAGGTGAATGCTCCTGGACAGAAGGCGGGACACTGACCTTAGGAAGCGTCTTGGGATGGAGCAGCAGGGTCCTGGCTTTCAGGCTCTGGAGGCGGTGCTGGCACGGCTTCTTTTTTCTGGGCTGCCAGGAACTCATGAATTGCTCGTTCTATCTGTGGTCTGAAGATGTGGTTCAGTTTGGGATCCACCACCTGGGAAATAATTCTGTCCACTCCAGCTTCTAACATCCCTGACCTTGAGAAGACAAACAGATTATTGCATTATTTAGCCTGCAAGTGTCATGGGAGAGCACAAAAAGTATCCACCTGGTCCAAGGTACAGCCCCATGAGAGTGCTTTCAAAGGACGGTGCACTGAGCACACAGGGTTCAAGCCACAATGTCTTTAGAGGGAATTCATTATTCCTAATTCACAATCTCAGCCACTCCCAATGCAACCTTGTACAAAAGAACCAAGCAAAACTCTCCCAACAGTAACAGGACGGTCGAAAGAACCGACGCCATGGTTGAAAACCTCAATCCAGCAAAGCCAGCAGGCCTCCTACTTGACTCTGCTGCTGCTGCTAAGCCCACTTGACTCTACTTCCCTCAATATCTATTCTTCCACACGTCAAAGCAGAAGTGGGCCCCAGCAGCAACCTGCCTGCTGTTGCTGCTAAGTTGCTTCAGTCGTGTCCAACTCTGTGCGACCCCATAGATGGCAGCCCACCAGGCTTCCCCGTTCTCGGGATTCTCCAGGCAAGAACACTGGAGTGGGTTGCCATTTCCTTCTCCCATGCATGAAAGGGAAAAGTGAAAGTGAAGTCGCTCAGTCGTGTCCGACTCTTAGCAACCCCATGGACTGCAGGCTCCTCCGTCCATGGGATTTTCCAGGCAACAGTACTGGAGTGGGGTGCCACTGCCTTCTCTGAGCAACCTGGCTACTAAGCCCTAAATCTTATACAGCACAAACCAGTCAGGGCTGGGAATGCTTACAGCATCATCAGCAATTCAAAGGCCTTCAAGTTGTGCTACATACAAGGTAACGTGGAAGCAAACAAGTAAACAGGCAAGAAATAGATTGTTTCTAAGCTTCTAAGGGGCTAAAATACAGCCCCAGTGCTTTTTGAAATAGAACAAAAATTAGTCAAAATGTCTATATTCAAACATTAGGGGTGGGTAGGAGAAGGAAATGGCAACCCACTCCAGTATTCTTGCCTGGAGAATCCCAGGGACAGGGAACCTGATGGGCTGCTGTCTATGGGGTCGCAGAGTCGGACACGACTGAAGGGACTTAGCAGCAGCAGCAAGGGAAGATTATGGTCATAGGAAACAATCACATTTGAAGAGTCTGGAACATAGTTCATGCAGGGTCTAACTGAATTGTTCTCCTCAAAGGATTAAAATATTCAAATACCATTCACAAGTGTGGTGGACAGGTTTTACTTGCTTTCCTTTAGACTTGAGTTCTTAGGCCATTCAAGGTTTTGCTTGGGTGAAAACAGATCCTGATGTAACAGGGCAAATGGTGTGTCAGAGCACAGCCGAGGAGGCAACCGAGCACACACATGCAGCGACGAGTGAGATGAGAAACAGGCCCTGAACTGGTTAGGCTGAGCAGCCAAGAGAGTGCTCCCTAAACCCAGTGGGGACGGACAGCTTATCAACAGGAAGCCTAGATGTAAACGAACTGCCAGGAGAGTACAGGGGCACCTGTGAGCAGACCCCAATAGACAGTGTACGCCCACTGAACACCGAGGTCAGCAGCAGCCTGTGGGTCAGCAGGGATGCAAAGCTACCCCTCCTTAGTCACAAGCCAAGGGCTACCGACCTCCATCACCCTGCTTCCTGCGTCAGGTTCCCAGGTGTCTTTCCAGTTCCAGTTCAGTCGCTCAGTTGTGTCCGACTCTTTGTGACCCCATGAATCGCAGCACGCCAGGCCTCCCTGTCCATCATCAACTCCCGGAGTCCACACAGACTCACGTCCATCGAGTCGGTGATGCCATCCAGCCATCTCATCTTCTGTCATCCCCTTCTCCTCCTGTCCCCAATCCCTCCCAGCATCAGGGTTTTTTCCAATGAGTCAGCTCTTCATATGAGGTGGCCAGAAAGTTTCAGCTTCAACAGCAGTCCTTCCAATGAACACTCAGGACTGATCTCCTTGCAGTCCAAGAGACTCTCAAGAGTCTTCTCCAACACCACAGTTCAAAAGCATCATTCTTTGGTGCTCAGCTTTTCTTCACAGTCCAACTCTCACATCCACACATGACCACTGGAAAAACCATAGTCTTGACTAGATGGACCTTTGTTAGCAAAGTAATGTCTCTGCTTTTGAATATGCTGTCTAGGTTGGTTGTAACTTTCCTTCCAAGGAGTAAGTGTCTTTTAATTTCATGGCTGCAATCACCATCTGCAGTGATTTTGGAGCCCCCCAAAATAAAGTCTGTCACTGTTTCCCCATCTATTTGCCTTGAAGTGATGGGACCAGATGTCTTTACTGGAGGTGAAAATCTGACCAAGGAAAACAAAATACCAAGAGTACAGCTCCCTTTCCTGGAGATTTTAAAAGTGCCAGGAGGAAGTAAGAAGTACTGTCAGGTGTCTAAAACAACAAACAACTATCATGTAGGTTCCTCCAGGCTGGAGAGTAGGATACGGCGTCTGGGCCTGAGCAGCAGGGCTGGCCAGCCAATGCTGAGGGCTGCGGTGTCGCACTGGCAGGGTTAAGGAGTGAATCTTCATTGTAAAACATCATTAGAATTTGCCTTGAATTCAAAATGTTAGCAGGAATCACAGACAAATGTCTCAGTATGACATCCAAATTCATGTTTTCAGGTTAAATACATTCTAGATCAAAGTGAAAAGCAGGGAATAATTATGTAGGTGGTACAACTATGGGGAAAAAAAAGCAAGGAAATAAGGACCATCCAAGCGAGGAGTTGGAGAAGGCAATGGCACCACACTCCAGTACTCTTGCCTGGAAAATCCCATGGATGGAGGAGCCTGGTAGGCTGCAGTCCATGGGGTCGCTAGAGTCGGACACAACTGAGCGACTTCACTTTCACGCATTGGAGAAGGAAATGGCAACCCCCTCCAGTGTTCTTGCCGGGAGAATCCCAGGGACGGGGCAGCCTGGTGCGCTGCCGTCTATGCGGTCACACAGAGTCGGACACGACTGAAGCATCTTAGCAGCAGCAGCAAGTGAGGAGCATGGTCAACTTCTGAGAGGACAGGTACTGGGAAAGGCGGGAGGTGGGGCTGGGATGGGTAGGGCGAGGGGTTTGGAGGGTGCTGGTAATGTTCTATTCCTCAACCTGGGTGGGACTACACAGATGTTCTAATTATCTGTTGCACTGCATTTCCGTTGTAAGCACTTTTCTGTGTTACATTTCATATGAAGGCATATGGAGAGAAGTGCCACATGCATACCTCAAGGATGATATCAACACGCATCAGAAATCAACAGTAATGTTGACAGTCTTCATGCCGTTACTGGCACCTTTTCAAATATTTAAATTATTTTGTGCTTTATTTTCTTAATATGGTTGCCAATCTTTTAGAAGGTAGGATTAAAAAAGTTTCATCTGATGTCACTTAAGTTGTCAAATAGTTTTAAGAACTAGCAATAACTCATATGCAGAGTACATCATGAGAAACGCTGGGCTGGATGAAGCACAAGCTGGAATCAAGACTGCCGGGAGAAATATCAATAACCTGATATGTAGGTGACACTACACTTATGGCAGAAAGTGAAGAGGAACTAAAGAGCCTCTTGATGAAAATGAAAGAGGAGAGTGAAAAAGTTAGCTTAAAACTCAGCATTCAGAAAACTAAGATCATGGCATCTGGTCCCATCACTTCATGGCAAATGGATGGGGAAACAATGGAAACAGTGAGAGACTTTATTTTGGGAGATTCCAAAATCACTGCAGATGGTGACTGCAGCCATGAAATTAAAAGATGCTTACTCCTTGGAAGGGAAGTTATGACCAACCTAGATAGCGTATTACAAAGCAGAGACATTACTTTGCCAACAAAGGTCCATCTAGTCAAGGCTATGGTTTTTCCAGTGGTCATGTACGGATGTGAGAGTTGGACTATAAAGAAAGCTGAGCACCGGAGAACTGATGTTTTTGAACTGTGGTGTTGGAGAAGACTCTCGAGAGTCCCTTGGCCTGCAAGGAGATCCAACCAGTCCATCCTAAAGGAAATCAGTCCTGAATATTCATTGGAAGGACTGATGCTGAAGTGAAAACTCCAATACTTTGGCCACCTGATGTGAAGAACTGAATCATTTGAAAAGGCTCTGATGCTGGGAAAGATTGAAGGCGGGAGAAGGGGATGACAGAGGATGAGATGGTTGGATGGCATCAGTGACTCAATGGACATGACTTTGAGTAAACTCTGTGAGTTGGTAATGGACAGGGAGGCCTAGTGTGCTGCAGTCCATGGGGTTGCAAAGAGTTGGACGTGGCTGAGCGACTGAACTGAGATTGAGCAATAACTCATATAAGGACCAGTGCCAGACATGAAGCAGCTGCTTTGTGAGTGGCAGCCACTGTCCCCTTCTTTTGGAAGGACTCCTGTGCCAGTCTGCTCACCAGAGGCACAGGCTATGGGTAATGAATCCGGAGTGACAAGGCACTGGGCATCTTCTGGAATCATGCTTCTTCCCTATCTTGGAGAGTTTTTATAAATTTTAGTTACATTTACAAAGATTCAGACTTCATCAGCCAAAGTACCAGCATGTTAATAAACATTCTTTTCTACTTTACAAAACTTTTTATTTTGAAATTATATATTTATAGAAAGTTGCAAAGAAACACATAGGGAGGTCCATGGACTCTTTACCCAGACACCTCTAATACTTGTACTGTGCACAACCACAGTACAATATTGAAGCCAGGAACATAAGAGGGAAAATTCTGTAACCATATGTGGTGATGGATGTTAACTACTTACTGTGGTGATCATTTCAAAACATACATGAATTGAATCATTACCCTTGAAACTAATTACACCTGAAACCAATAAGCTGTATGTCAACAACACCTCCGAAAAGGCAGGTAGCGGGCAAAAAAACTCCAGAAAACCAGCATGGATACTCGATCTCATTTACATCTCAGTTATAGCTGCATCTGTGTGTCTGCATACACGGCTCTGTGCAATTTCATCATAAGAAACCTCATGAATCACAATTACTCACTTGTATCCCACCCTCTTCCAGCTACCCTTTCCTAGCCACACTCCCATCTCCCCAACCCTAAGCCCTAGCAATCACTAACCTATTTTCCATCTCTATAATTACATGTCAGTTCACGAATGTTATGGAAGTGGAATCATGCAACATGTATCTTTTTGATACTGGGTTTTTTTCACTTGGCAAAATTCCCCACCATTTCTCTTTTTAAAGAGGAAAGCATCACAAGCTTTTAGATATTCCAGGAGAGTGAGTGGATCAAGAAAACCTGAACATAAGCACTGGTATTAAGAACAAAAAAGAAAAAGCTTATCTCAGGACACCAGATTTCATGAGCCACCTCCACTTTTGTGCCCAGTGACATGCAGAAGTCACCTGGATGCACAATCAATAGCACCTCATTAACTGAGGCTCAGTTTGCTATTATGAAGAATATACTTTTAATAAAACTTCATGCGTTCTTGAACACTACCATTACACTTTAGAGGGGTCACGTGGATTCAGAAAATCTGTGTAACTCACACTGGCTTGTGAGAAGATCCAGTTGCTCTTGCCCAAGGCTCAAACACTGATATGTTGCTATGAGCTTCAGTGTATGTTCATGCTACACTGAAAACTTCAAAGAGCCTGAAATATGTCTTACAATTTGGAATACCTTTCCTGGCAGAGACGTGCACAGGAGGCCTCTGTAGGTATCAAGAGTTTTAATTGAGTTCTTGACTTCCCTGGTGGCTCAGACGGTAAAGCATCTGTCTACAATGCGGGAGACCCAGGTTCGATCCCTGGGTTGGGAAGATCCCCAGGAGAAGGAAATGGCAATCCACTCCAGGACTGTTGCCTGGAAAATCCCATGGACAGAGGAGCCTGGTAGGCTACAGCCCATGGGGTCGCAAAGAGTCGGACACGACTGAGTGACTTCCCTTTCTTTGCTTACTTGAACTTAACTGGGGGGTGGGGGTCTGCTGCAACCTGTATGTCCTATTTGCTAGAAGGTATCATGCACCTGGGGCTTCCCAGGTGGCTCAGTGGTAAAGAATCTGCCTGCTAATGCAGGAGCCACAGGAGACACAAGTTCAATCCCTGGGTTGGGAAGATCTCCCGGAGGAGCAAATGGCAACCTGCTCCAGTATTCCTGCTAGGATAATCCCATGAACAGAGGAGCCTGGTGGGCTGCAGACCGTGCACTTGACCAAACAGGGCCTTTCACTGGCCTTTTGAGTCACACTTGTGGTTACCGCCTTTTCACTTTCAATTCTGCTTACTTACTGAACCACACTCTGCCTCAGACCATTTCGCAATTGGTTTTTGTTCATCGTGGGATTCCATTCCTGCTTGTCCAGATGTGTTGACACAAAATTATCCACTTTTTGCCTCAGGTTTTGGTAAGCTGGCTAAAATATAAAAAAAAAAAAAAAGCGGGGGGGGGCAAGGTCAGAAGTTACACGCACCAAACTTTTGTAAATTTGCCATTCAGATCACAGCTTTTCATAGGAATGCAGAATTTCAAGTCCTTAATTACACCCCAGCATGTCCATGAAGGTCACCATACAGCACAGCAAGCGTGGACTAATGACCAACATGTGTGCCTACTCTAGGGCATGCCATGTGTGCGTGCTAAGCCACTTCAGTTGCGTCCAACTCTCTGCAACCCTGTGGACTGCAGCCCGCCAGGCTCTTCTGTCCATGGGATTCTCCAGGCTGCAATACTGGAGTGGGTTGCCATTCCCTTCTCCAAGGGATCCTCCCCCAGACCCAGGGATCAAACCTATGTCTCTTATGTCGCCTGTACTGGCAGGCAGGTTCTTCATCACTAGCGCCACCTGGCAGGTAGGTATGAGGCCAGATGCTCTACTGCCCCGCTTACTTTTCAGATAACTCTATGAGGGTGGTCTTATTAGTTCTCTTCTGCACTCATGTTAAAGGATTTAGGTTTAGAAAAAGTAAACAACTTGCCTACAAGGCTAAAATGTGGCAAAGTCAAGGTCAGACCCAGGCCGTTCCCAAATCAAAGGAAATGAGTTAGCCCAGCTCTATTGCTTACTAGCTCTCTGACTTTCAACAAGTCAACCAACCTGAGTCTCAGTTATTTCCATCTGTAAAACAAATATTACTACCCCACTTACCTCATAGGATGTTCTCAACAACAAGCAAGGGCCCACGAAAGCCCTCTGTGTAAAATGAAGCCACCCAGCCCTCACAAACACAGACTGAAGTCAAAGTCTATGGAACACTGGGAGAGGCTGACAGGAAGCAAAACTTAAGTCCCCAAAGGAGCCTGACTGGCAGCACCGCTCTCTAAAGCCAGCTGGTATGCGGAGAACACCACCAGAAAGGAACCTGATGAACACAAGGAATGCATGGGAACACAATGTCCATTCTGAGCCTCCAAGACCTTCTGGCACCATCAGCTGCTGTCCAAACCAGGTGTAACAGTGTCCACCGCCGTTTCACACTTCACTCCTCTCTCCTCCCACTGTGGCCAACCCATTGATGTTGCATTTAGCAGTGTTGATTTTTCTTTGGCCAATGAAGTGTTACTCTGCCTCAGACCATTTCGCAATTGGTTTTTGTTCATCGTGGGATTCCATTCCTGCTTGTCCAGATGTGTTGACACAAAATTATCCACTTTTTGCCTCAGGTTTTGGTAAGCTGGCTAAAATATAAAAAAAAAAAAAAAGCGGGGGGGGGCAAGGTCAGAAGTTACACGCACCAAACTTTTGTAAATTTGCCATTCAGATCACAGCTTTTCATAGGAATGCAGAATTTCAAGTCCTTAATTACACCCCAGCATGTCCATGAAGGTCACCATACAGCACAGCAAGCGTGGACTAATGACCAACATGTGTGCCTACTCTAGGGCATGCCATGTGTGCGTGCTAAGCCACTTCAGTTGCGTCCAACTCTCTGCAACCCTGTGGACTGCAGCCCGCCAGGCTCTTCTGTCCATGGGATTCTCCAGGCTGCAATACTGGAGTGGGTTGCCATTCCCTTCTCCAAGGGATCCTCCCCCAGACCCAGGGATCAAACCTATGTCTCTTATGTCGCCTGTACTGGCAGGCAGGTTCTTCATCACTAGCGCCACCTGGCAGGTAGGTATGAGGCCAGATGCTCTACTGCCCCGCTTACTTTTCAGATAACTCTATGAGGGTGGTCTTATTAGTTCTCTTCTGCACTCATGTTAAAGGATTTAGGTTTAGAAAAAGTAAACAACTTGCCTACAAGGCTAAAATGTGGCAAAGTCAAGGTCAGACCCAGGCCGTTCCCAAATCAAAGGAAATGAGTTAGCCCAGCTCTATTGCTTACTAGCTCTCTGACTTTCAACAAGTCAACCAACCTGAGTCTCAGTTATTTCCATCTGTAAAACAAATATTACTACCCCACTTACCTCATAGGATGTTCTCAACAACAAGCAAGGGCCCACGAAAGCCCTCTGTGTAAAATGAAGCCACCCAGCCCTCACAAACACAGACTGAAGTCAAAGTCTATGGAACACTGGGAGAGGCTGACAGGAAGCAAAACTTAAGTCCCCAAAGGAGCCTGACTGGCAGCACCGCTCTCTAAAGCCAGCTGGTATGCGGAGAACACCACCAGAAAGGAACCTGATGAACACAAGGAATGCATGGGAACACAATGTCCATTCTGAGCCTCCAAGACCTTCTGGCACCATCAGCTGCTGTCCAAACCAGGTGTAACAGTGTCCACCGCCGTTTCACACTTCACTCCTCTCTCCTCCCACTGTGGCCAACCCATTGATGTTGCATTTAGCAGTGTTGATTTTTCTTTGGCCAATGAAGTGTCTGGTAGCTCAGCTGGTAAAGAATCTGCCTGCAATGCAGGAGACCCTGGTTTGATTCCTGGGTTGGGAAGATCCCCTGGAGAAGGGAAAGGCTACCCACTCCAGTATTCTGGCCTGGAGAATTCCATGGACTGTATAGTCCATGGAGTCACAAAGAGTTGGACATGGCTGAGTGACTTTCACTTTGATAATACTGTGTCGCTGACAAGAAGTCCTAACGTGGTTGTGCCATCTGGCAAGGCTCTGGTGCTCTGGTGACCTCCTGTGAGGGTCTATTCTTTGCAACCTCCATCCCTCGGGCCTGGGATGTAGGAAAACTACACATGCAGAGATCTTCCCCCAAGCACAGCTTGGACCTAAGCCTAGGTTGCCTATAGCTGAGCTACCAAGTCTACCCAGATCAGCTGAACTTTAGCTGACTTGCAGTCCCATCAGCATGCAAACAAATGCTTATTATAGGCCACTGAGATTTGGTTTATTATGCAGTGTTACTCTGGCAAAAGTCTGTTAACAGTCAGGTATATGGCACTGACAAAGGAATGAAGAGGCCTCAATTCTGTGAGTGGGCTCTTCCCAAAGGCCATGACTCACAAACAAAGACTCTCCACCAAACCTGAAAAGAGAAAGGCAGGGAGATGGATGAGGACTAAAATTCAGAAATACCCATCTACTATCCACCTAGCAAGTCCTTCTTCCTGGTAATTACCTTCCCTTCTTCACAAGGATAGGGCAGTGGGTGCCACATTCTCCTGGCCAAAGGGGTGGCTGCCTGACTCACGTTTAGACAATGCAGGTATTTCCTGGGTTTTTTTTTTTTTTCCCTTTAACTGGAGCCATTTTGAGAGGAAGTAGCTCTAAGATGTAAACCAAATGGATGACTCTGCTCTGCAATGACATGGGTTAGATAGCCCTGGTGGAGAATTCTGGTTCCAAATGCAGCCCTACCCTTCTGGCATTTTTTTTTTTTTTTTTATTCTATCTTTCCTTAGATTCCCACGAGTCAATAGATTCTCCCCCTTTGCTCACAGGAGTTAGATTTGTCACTTGTAACCATCAATCCTGATACTGTATCTTTTACTATTCAAAATAATTCACCCAGTTTTAGGTAGGACTGGTTACTGAAAAGGACAAAGGACAGCTAACATCACCAACCAAACTCTAACCTTAACAGACCCTGACAATATAGAAAAATCCCTTCAGTTCATGAAGCGAAAGATCTACAGTGGCTGTCACTAACGTTTTATTATACTATCACTTTCCCTTAACCTATCAATCTATTCTACTTATTTATATTTTGGATGCATTGCAAAGTAAATTACAAACATCAGCAGTACACATTCCCTTCCATACGCCTACAGTCTGGGGTAGAGCCTAACAATATGCAAATCTAACAAGTTCTTAGGTGATGCTGATGATCCAAGGACCACACTGTGAGAATGGTGGGACTAAAGCAACAAAGGATGTGCGTGGAGACATACTACCTCAAGAGCTAAAGCAACCTGGTGACAACCAGAAAGAACATCTAAGGGGGTGTTAAGTGGTGAAGGCTCTGATTCCCTCTACCCCAACAGATTCTCAATGCTGACTAAAACAAATGTATACTACATCAGTTAAGCCACATAAAACCTAATGAGACATAAGAAAACATAGTGGAGAACTTGTGATGGGAAGCTGAGAGCACCCAGGACTGGAAAACGTGAAAGTTCTGTCAATACGTATGTTAAAAAAGAAAAATTAAGTATCTCATTTCAAGGAGAGAACTGCTCCATGAGTTTTTTAATCTTGGAGAATAACAGTATACTTACTATACATATTGTCTGCTCTACACTTCAGTTTTCTACACCAGAATACACACTTTGAGGACAGGATAGTGACATGCTTGACCCTGTGTCCAGAAACCTCACCAATAAATGTTTAATGGATAACCTATCTTTAAGGCCTACTTTTAAGCTCACAATCTTCCTGTGAGGTAGGCAAAAGATTTCCATGTTGGGCTCAGAGAGGAGAAATCACTTCCCTAGAGGAGCCCATTCAGTAAGAGAGCCTCCTATGTCTACAACCACAGTCTTGTGAGAGAAACTTCTGAAAAGGGAGTAAAAAAACATTTCAGCGACTACTCTTTGACACTTAACACCGGTGACTTCACTGAACACGAATGAATCTGGGCAAGGTCAGGTGAAACAATATTAGCTAGTTGACCTATGGCACTAGGATCTAACAGAGAATCTTTCAGCCAATGATGGAATACAAAATAAGGGTCTACGAAAATGTTCCTTAATTAACCGCATACTCAAGCCTGCAAATCACTGAGCTATAGAAAAGGAAGAAAGGCTGATGTTTGTGTATTCAGACCATTCCTGCTTACCTACCCGGTTTTCTCCGGTGTTCTTAACATACTGAGATTTGTTACTGTCGTGCTTAAAGGAGTCTCATCTTGGGAAATACAGGGTCGAGGCTGTAAAACCGGTACTGGGTCCCCAAGTTGAGAGATGCTCTTGGGCTAAGCCGCATAGAGCAAGGATAGGGCGGGGAGCCGAACCCACGTGGACATCCCTCAGAAAGCTTCCTATACTGCCCCAAGCGGTCTCCTCGCTGCTGAGATTTGAAAAGCACCTTTTGTCTTTCTCTCGGATTTTGAAATGCGAAGCTGCAGCCCTAGCAGCCTCACGCCCAGCCCGCCCCCCCCGAGCCCAAGCCGCCTCAGCTGACCTTGGTGTCCACGTCGGCCAGGCAGTCCCGGCGGAAGCTGTCAAACAGACCCCGGCTCTTGAGTTGCTCCACGATGAGCGCGATGAGCTGCGGGTCGCCCGGGGGCAGTGAGGCCGGGTTGATGGGGCCGCCGCCAGTCGCCCCCGCCGAGGCCGGGCCCGCGCCGCCCCCGCCCACCGCGCCGGTGCCCGCGCCGCCCCCGCCGTCAGCCATGGCTGCGCGCCGGGCCCGCCAAGGGGCCCGAGTAAGGCTTCCTCTCAGGAACAGAGGGCCTAGGTCGTGGAGAGGTGGCGGAGGGGCCCGAAAAGGAGAAGGCGGCGGCAGCGGGGACGTAGGAGGAAGGGGCGGCGGCGGCGTCCACAGCGGCCGCAGCAGTCCCTCAGGTGGCTGAGCTGCTGCCGGAGGCGGCGGAAACCGCCCGCCGCGTCCCGGACGCTCTACGGATGACGTCACCGCCGACCTTTGCATTGTGGGGCGGGAGGTCTTCCGGCTGGCAGCTCCCGCTCTCTTATAGGCGGAGGTCTGGCGGACGGAAACTACATCTACCGGCAGGCTCCGGGCTCACGTCTCCAGTTTGCGGGACAGGATGGGACTTGTAGGCGTAGGCCCTAGTTATTGCTGCAGCGTGGGCTGGCCTTCCTCGCCCTCACCCCGTACTGCCCCCTTGCTCTAAATCTGCGCATTCCCAGAGTACCTGATTGTAAGAATCGTCTGCTAGGCTGATTGAATGCATAGATTAACAGGTTTGTCCCTTAGAGATGCTGATTCAGTATTTTGAGGTCGTGGCCTGGGAATCCGTGATTTTAACATGTATTCCCACGCCCTTCTTGAGCAACAAATATGATCTGGAAAATGTGGTAAGCAGTGGACTAGTCACATTTCTTTTATTCAAACATTGTGGGTTTTATTTCCCCTTCTGATTTTAGTAGAAATACTTACTTATTTTAGAAAACTGAAAAATAACAGAAAATTGTGCTGTAAAAAAGTTCCCTGATTTTGTTTGTGTGTGTGCGTGTGTGCGTGTGTGTGTGTGTATTTCTTTCCGGATAGTTTCTTTTTTTGGCTTGCTTGGTCTGACTCTTTGCAACACCCATGGACTGTGGCTTGCCAGACTCCTCTCTCCATGGAATTTTCCAGGCAAGAATACTGGAGTGGGTTCCTGTTTCCTTCTCCAGGGGATCTTTCCCACTCAGGGAACAGAACTGTCATTTCCTGTGTCCCCTGCTTTGGCAGGTGGATTCTTTACTACTGAGCCACCTGGGAAGCCTATAATAATAATAAATGAATGTTGAGTAATTGGAATATTACAGGCACGATACCAAGTACTTTATATACACTACTTCACAATCTAAAGAGCAGTTATTATCATTATTTTGCAGATCCAAAAATGGAGGCACAGAGTTTGTTACCCTGATCACCTAGCTAAAGGTGGAAGAGGAGGGGTTGAAGTCAGGTCTCCTGAAGCCAAATCTTGGCCATGTTTAACCTAAGGTGTACTGCATTTTACGAGCTGCTGCTGCTGCTGCTAAGTCGCTTCAGTCGTGTCCGACTCTGTGCGACCCCATAGACGGCAGCCCACTAGGCTCCTCTGTCCCTGGGATTCTCCAGGCAAGAACACTGGAGTGGGTTGCCATTTCCTTCTCCAATGCATGAAAGTGAAAAGTGAAAGTGAAGTCTCTCAGTCGTGCCCAACTCTTAGCGACCCCATGGACTGCAGCCTAAGCTGACATCAAAGGTAAGGCTTTTTTTCTCAATTTTTTTTGTAGCTACAATTCACCTTTGGAACTGCCACCACTATTCTCCCTTCCTTTCAGCTTTTGCCTGTTACTGACTGAACTCTTACCCATAACCTAGGTATTGTTATTTCCTCATCTTCCATAAGCAGTGGAGGGTATGTAAATAATAAATTCTTCAATATCCTTGGCTCCTAAGAAGAGAAATAATAGAGATCTCTCTATTATGGATGCTCTCCACTCCAACATTTCCCATTTAAAAGCATTTAGCCCTTAAAATGAATATTGGGGTGTTACAGTTTACACTCACCCTTTAACTTGAGTTCAGTCTTCCTCAAAGGCTAAGTTAACAACCAACATTATCTCTTAATACTTCAGCCATCCTGGGGATTTCCTAATGACTATTTCTCCTAATTGTTCCCACACTTATCACCCACTTTTAGCCCCAGGAGAGGCCTGGGTTCAGGCTACCTGGGCCCCCAAGTTCATTCTTCTCTAAACTCTGATCACTTTGACCAGCCTCTTCTCCATTTTGATAGGCACACCTTACTCTCTTTCCTCAGGGTATAAACTTTTCTGACCTTCTGACCTAATTGGTCTTGTCTCACTTTTATAGACTCTCAGAGCCTCTTTCTTATAACAATTATTTTAATTGAGAATGAATAATTTATAGGTTAATTGGCCACCTGTTCCCACTGCTAAAGTTTTAGAGCCAGGACCACAGCTTGCTGTTCATCGCCATGTTTCCACCCCATAGCGCAATACCTAGCTGAAAGTCGACGTGTACATTTTGGTCTGTTTCCTATAATCATGGAATAAAGTCAGAGAGACCATCTGTGTTGGGTGTGGGTGGAGGAGGGTGTCATTTGTAGCCACCACTTGCAGAAAAACAGGGGATGATGGATTAATCCATCATGACCAAATGGGTAAGTGATCCCGGAGACTGACAGCAAATGGTTTAATTGTTTGTCAGTCTCATGAGGACCTTGTAATCATATCCTAGTTGCTAGAATTCTGAACTGTGAAAACAGGTTGAATCTTGTAACTGTGACCTTGTGTCTGGAATCACTATAAGTGGGTTGTGGTGGGGTCAAGGGGATGAGGAGAAAGTAATCAAGACTTGTGCAGTTGCTAAGTCGTATTTGACTCTCTGTGACCTCGTGGACTGCAGCACACCAGACTTCCCCGTCCTTCACTATCTTCCAGAATTTGCTCAAACTCATGTCCATTGAGTCAGTGATGCCATCCAACCATCTCATCCTCTGTCGCCCCCTTCTCCTGGCTTATTACTCATCCAGAGTAGCAGTAACATACAAAGACATGTAATACACAGTGATTGTCACCAGGGAGCGCCATTGCTGTATTAATAATCCAGAATCTTTAGAAATTTCTACACAGATATTGTTTTAATTTTGGCCCAGGTAGTGATCTCATTTTCAGATATCCTTTAGGAAAAAATAATCTTTGCCTCTCATTGTTACAATTTGTCTGTAGCACATTGCCTGAGCCCAGTGAATTGTACATATTAAGGACTGGAATATTTTATGTCAACGACTGCAAGGCTAAACCTGGATCTCCAAAAGAGGGCAGAAACTGGAAATGAGATCCATAATTTGCCGAGGGAGATATGAAAAAGCAGCCACGCATGAGGGCTTTCTGCGTCAGATGATGCTGGACTGGAATCCCGGCTCCATCACTTTGAGGTGGTGTGACTGGGAAAGTTGCATCATGTCTCAGAGCCTTAGTTCCTCAGGGCTCTGGCGAGGATGAAGCTTCAGTCTGACGTTCTAGTTAGCATAATTCCTGGTCCTCAGCAAATGTTGATAATATAATACAGTCACAAGTTTACATTTGGGTTGGGAAGTTATTTAATTAGCCAGTGTCTCCTCTACTACTAAATTGCATGAAGGGAGGATTTGTCTGTTTGGTTTATCATTGTGTCCTTAGCACCTAATTAGTGCCTGATACGTATAGGCGCTTGGTAAATATGGATGAATGAAAAAAAATACGGAGTAAAGGGGAAATTTGCTCTTCTAAGTATATAATGCAACGTAATGTTAGTCGCTCAGTTGTGTCTGGCTCTTTGCGACCCATGGACTGTAGCCCTCCAGGCTCCTTTATCCATGGAATTCTCCAGGCAAGAATACTGAAATGGGTTGCCATTCCCTTCCCCAGGAGATCTTCCTGACCCAGGGATTGAACCTTGGTCTCCCACATTGTAGGAAGATTCTTAACCATCTTCTAAGTATCAGTTCAGTTTAGTTGCTCGGTCATGTCCGACTCTTTGCAACCCCATGGACTGCAGCACGCCAAGCTTCCCTGTCCATTACCAACTCCTGGAGCTTGCTTAAACTCATGTCAATTGAGTCAGTGATGCCATCCAACCATCTCATCCTTTTGTCCCCTTCTCCTCCCACCTTCAGTCTTTCCCAGCATCAGAGTCTTTCAGATGAGTCGGTTCTTTGCATCAGGTGGCCAAAGTGTTGGGGTTTCAGCTTCAGCATCAGTCCTTCCAATGAATATTCAGGACTGATTTCCTTTAGGATTGACTGGTTTGATCTCCTTGCAGGCCAAGGGACTCTGGAGAGTCTTCTCCAACACCACAGTTCAAAAGCATCAATTCTTCAGTGCTCAACTTTCTTTATGGTCCAGCTCTCATCCGTACATGACTACTGGAAAAGCAATAGCCTTGACTAGATGGACTTTTGTTGGCAAAGTAATGTCTCTGCTTTTTAATATGCTGTCTAGGTTGGTCATAACTTTTCTTCCAAGGAGTGTCTTTTGATTTCATGGCTGCAGTCACCACCTGCAGTGATTTTGGAGCCCAAAAATAAAGTCTGCCACTTTTTCCACTGTTTCCCCATCTATTTGCCATGAAGTGATGGGACCGGATGCCATGATCTTAGTTTTCTGAATGTTGAGCTTTAAGCCAACTTTTTCACTCTCCTCTCTCACTTTCATCAAGAGGCTCTTCAATTCCTCTTCTCTTTCTGCCATAAGTGTGCTGTCATCTGCATATCAGAGGTTATTGATAATTCTCCTGGCAATCTGGATTCCAGCTTGTGCTTCATCCAGCCCGGCATTTCGCATAATGTACTCTGCATATAAGTTAAATAAACAGGGTGACAGTATACAGGCTTGATGTACTCCTTTCCCAATTTGGAACCAGTCTGTTGTTCCACGTTCAGTTCTAACTGTTGCTTCTTGACCTGCATACACATTTCTCAGGAGGCAGGTAAGGTGGTCTGGTATTCCCATCTCTTTAAGAATTTTCCACAGTTTGTCCTGATCCACACAGTCAGCGGCTTTGACGTAGTCACTAAAGCAGAACTAGATGTTTTTCTGGAACTCTCTTGCTTTTTCGATGATCCAGCAGATGTTGGCAATTTGATCTCTGGTTCCTCTACCTTTTCTAAATACAGCTTGAACATCTGGAAGTTCATGGTTCATGTACCGTTGAAGCCTGGCTTGGAGAATTTTGAGCATTACCTTGCTAGCATGTGAGATGAGTACAATTGTGTGGTAGTTTGAACATTCTTTGGCATTGCCCTTCTTTGGGATTGGAATGAAAACTGACCTTTTCCAGTCCTGTGGCCACTGTTCAGTTATCCAAATTTGCTGGCATATTGAATGCAGTACTTTCACAGCATCATCTTTTAGGATTTGAAATAGCTCAACTGGAATTTCATCACCTCTACTAGCTTTGTTCGTAGTGATGCTTCTTAAGGTCCACTTGACTTTGGACTCCAGGATGTCTGGCTCTAGGTGAGTGATCACACCATCATGATTATCTGGGTCGTGAAGATCTTTTTTGTATAGTTCTTCTGTGTATTCTTGCCACGTCTTCTTAATATTTTCTGCTTGTGTTACGTCCATACCATTTCTGCCCTTTATTGTGCCCATGTTTGCGTGAAATATTCCCTTGATATCTCTAATTTTCTTGGGGAGATCTCTAGCCTTTCCCATTTTATTGTTTTCATCTATTTCTTTGCATTGATCACTGAGGAAAGCTTTCTTATCTCTCCTTGCTATTCTTTAGAACTCTGCATTCAGTTGGGTATCTTTCTTTTTCTCCTTTGCCTTTAGCTTCTGTTCTTTTCTCAGCTATTTGTAAGGCCTCCTCAGACAACCATTTTGCCTTTTTATGTTTCTTTTTCTTGGGGATGGTTTTGATCACTGCCTCCTGTACAATGTCATGAAACTCCATCCATAGTTCTTCAGGCACTCTGTCTATCAGATCTAATCCCTTGAATCTATTTGTCACTTCCACTGTATAATCATAAGGAATTTGATTTAGGTCATACATGAATGGTCTAGTGGTTTCCCTACTTTCTTTAATTTAAGTCTGAATTTTGCAATAAGGAGTTCATGATCTGAGCCACTGTCAGCTCTGGGTCTTGTTTTTGCTGACTGTATAGAACTTCTCCATCTTTGGTTGCAAAGAATATAATCAGTCTGATTTTGTTATTGACCATCTGGTGATGTCCATGTGTAGAGTCTTCTCTTGTGTTGTTGGAAGAGGGTGTTTGCTATGACCAGTGTGTTCTCTTGGCAAAACTCTTCTAAGTATAGGAACACGCTATTCAAGATTTTTGATACTGCCCTCCACCAAATGGCAGAATATCATCAATATATTGGCTGTATTTACAGAGGGGTCAGGTGCAATCCAGTGAGCTGTCCATAATGAATGACTGAACTGGACTAGGAGCCTGGAGCTGAGAGCAGGCCCCAAGGTTAGAGGAAAATCTGTGGGTTGCCTTTGGTATCCTTCCAGTCTTGCAGGAGCATTCCAGAGTCCAGGGCTGCATTTAAACACCATGCCCACTTGGGTTAGACAGGTTGTTGGTCCTCATTCATGTTCACGGTGTGGCCGTTTTTCTTCTTGCTTCCATATCTTCATCCAAAGAGCCTTACTAAGTCTTAGTCCATACAGATGTTCATTTTTAAATTGACAGAATACGGCGTTTCTCGAAATTTCCTGTCTGTAGTATATTGGCTACATCTGCACCAAGGGATCTCAGCTGCTTTTTGTTTATTTCTTTGTGATGTTTTCCAGCGTCTCTAATGAGCGACTGGATCCAAACACACACTCAGGAAACAAGGCTTTGATAAGCAGGTGTCCTCAGCACCGATCAATACTATCACTGCCTCTCCCACCAAATATGCATCTTAGATAACGCATCAGGCTGCAATGTTTTTAGCACATTGTCATTTCAAATTATTATTACTAAAGGATGCTTAGTGAAAGAGGTGATCTGATACAATGTAAGAAAGAATGGGAAGTTTGAAATCTGGGTTGAGTTTGGATTGGGAACCTCTCTTATCATGTGTGTGACCTTGAAGAATCCATGAACCAGTCTGAGCCTCAGTTTGCTCATCTGTAAAATGAGCATATTAACACTTGCCATTTGTTGTTGTGAAACAGATAGTATGTATGCAGAACCTGACACATAGGTGGCACTCAATAGCTAATAGCTAATAATACGGTCTTGATACAACTTCCTAAGTATTTATTTTTATTTGGCCACTCCAAGTCCTGTCTGTAGCATATGGGATCTTTTAGTCTCAACATGTGGAATCTAGTTCCCTGGTCCGGAGTTGAACCTTGGCCCCGTGGTTAGGAGGGTGGAGTCTCTGGGGAAGTCCCAATATGTATTTAGAATTATACTTATTACTTGCTCGTTTCAGTCTTTTGATTACATAGAGAACCGCTTAGCCAGTCCCTAAATTGATGGACTCAGTGAAGCCAGATTCGTGGTTGGGCTGTCCACGCTATTGCTGTTGGCATCTGGATCCAATCTGTCTGTTTTCTGTTTTCACACAGACAATGCTATCTGTCATTCTCCAGTGACTCCCCTATCGAATCATATGCTTCTAGTTGCCAACCCAGTATCCATTCCCTTTCTTATCATCAGAACCCCGTTTTATCTGGGGCTTCCGTGTGCCCTGTTAAAGTGTCTGCCCTGGATTCCTTGGGTTGCTAAGGGTGACCATAGGTGTCAGTTCTGACTGAGGAGATAGAAGCTGAGGGTGTCTGGGAAGGCTTTGTCTTGCTGATGAGCCTCTGCCCCATCCTGCTGTAGTATGGAGGTGCAGCAGTCCTGAACCAGCACTGAGGGTTAGTTGTGGGGCATGGAACTGGTTCTGGCCAGTGAGCTGTAAGCAGAAGGGATTTGTGTCCCTTCTGGGCTGGGGCATTTAAGTCCTAACATGAGACCCTCCAAGAATTCTTCTTTCACCTGCCATGATAACCAGCACAATTTGAGAGAGTGGCTGATCTATCACCCTGGGCCCAAATGAGAGGTCATGGAGTAGGGGCTCCAGTTGGCCCCTAATGGACCAGCAGGATTGAAAAATAAACCTTGGTTGTTTTGAGCCACTGAGATTGTGGAGTTGTTTTTTACTGCAGCATAATCTAGCCCATCCTGACTGATACAAACCTGACCACATTGTTCCACTAAATCCATCATTGTGGAATGACTAAACATTGAAACTAACAAACAAATGATTGGCTAAAAGCGTGAATGAATCAGCTTCCTTCTCCTGGGCCCCATCCCTTCGGATCATGTCTAGGAATGACTATAAATCCACCTAGTTCACTACGTATACCTTTGTAGATGTCTTTGGTTAGTCTTTCTTCGACTTTGGTGTTCATCAAAATTCCTTGAGGACCTCATTAAAAATACAAATGCCCAGCCATCCCTGAAGTCTACAGAATCTTTCCAAAGAGGTGGGTCATGGCCATTTGCATTTATAACAAATTTCCTAAGAGATTCTGACAATGGGTTCGGATCAGGAACCTTTGTCTGTTTGGGTAGAAAATTCTGACCCCCATCAACAAGCCCAAAAGGGTGATTATTTTTTGGCATGTTGGTTTTTTAGCTTCTCTTTGTCATCCCCACTTCAACCTCTACTCGCAACTCTCACAGTTGTTCCCAGCTGGCCACTTATACCTAAGTGATTACCTTTGGTTGACGGTGCCCTTGAAAATATCCTTGACCTCTCTCCTCTGGCTCTTGCATCTCTTGTCTGTAAAGAGAAGCACGTTCATACCTTGAGGGAGGTCATCAATAGTGGTTTCTGAGAATGGAAGTGGGCACAAAGGGTACAGAGGGCTGCAGGTAACTGCTCAAGGCAGCCGTGAGGGCGTCCCACAGAAGGTGGCATTCAAGCAGGGTCCTCATGAGTGTGGTGGGTGTTGCCCTTCTTTATGGAAGTGCCTTTGAACATGTTCGTTCATTTGGGCCATCCCCGCCTGTGAGTCCCTGTAGGATGGGGAGACCTCTTCTATCTGGCAGCCCAGAGACTTGATTTCCCTCCTTCCTAAGCATATGGTTTCCACTCCAGCCATTAGAGGCCACTGTGGCACTTGGTGCAGCAGGTGGCAGGTGAAGAAAGCATGTTCCATGCCGGGAGGTGGTGTCCTGCCTTCAGAGGGCCGTGGTGGTGGTCCCACAGGGGTGTCCAGTATCTGTACAGTCCATGTCAGAGGATGCAGCAACAGTCCTGATGCTGTTCTGACCCAGCACTGGGGCGGTGGCATCTCCGTGGAATGTCCAGTGCTGTGATTTTAGGGGTGACTCCTGTCCACGTCATCTCCAGGCTTGGGTCTCTGGCCCTGGCAGGGATTCCAGGAGCCACTCGTATTCCTTTTTTGGGGGGTGGGGGTTGCTGTGCTGCGTCTTTGTTGTGCAGGACTTTCTCTAGTTGTGGCCAGCAGGGGCTCCTCTCTGCTGTGGTGTGTGGGCTTCTCACTGCATGGCTTCTCTTGCTGCTGAGCACAGGCTCCAGGGCACACGGGCTTCAGTACTCGCGGATCCTGGGCTCTAGAGCACAGGCTCCATAGTTGTGGCACACAGACTCCGTTGCCCTGCGGCGTGTGGGATCTTCCCAGATCAGGAATTGAAACCCCTTGTCTCCTGCATCGGCAGGCATAGTTTTTACCACTGAGCCATCAGAGAAACCCCACCCCATTTTCTTTACTGCATAACTTTACTGATTAAACCAGCCAGAGTTCATGTCTGTTGCAACTAAAGGACCTTTCCTGGATAAGTACATAGAGAGGATAAGTACGTCAGAGCCCCACCCAGGTAGGGTTCCAGCTTGAGCAGAGGCCCAGGATCTTGAAGAGCATTGGATATATTCTGCAGAGGGATGCCAGTCCCCTGGGGTTGCAGAGCACGTATTTGGGGTGGAGTGGGGACCAGCGGGAGATCAGGTGGATGAAATAAGCTGGGAGCTTAAATGCTACCATTTCAGGAATTAACTTTGACCTTGGAGTGGAAACAGTGGGCTTTAAATAGGAGTACCAGATGCAAAATTGACAAAGATTACTCTGGGCCAACATGGGGTGTGATTGGACCTGGTGAAACTGGGGGCAGGGAGACGGATGAGGAAGCGGCAAGAAGTATCTCATGTGGTGGATGCTGGCTAGGGCGTCCCTGCCTCTTGAGATCTGGCTCAGACTGCTCACGCCTTCCTTGTCACTGCCCACCCCGCCCTCCGCCCACCACCACTCTCCTAGGCCCTGCAGGAGGCCAAGCCTGACCCCACGACACAATTTCTGCAACTTCTCCATGGTCACCACTGCATCAGAACTCCAGCCTCTACTGTGTTCCTTTTGGTTTATGGATTTTCTTGTGAAATGCATCCCCTTGATTCCTTGACATGGATTGAAGCTCTGAGAGTATCAGAGGAGAGACTGACATTTCAGCAACATTAAAAACAAACTGCAAGTTGTACTTTCAACCTCCTTGTTCTTAGACGACTTTATATGTCCCGAGGGATTCATGGTCAGCTGTTTCTCCCCATGGGCGCACCAGCCTCTGTCCCAGCGCGTCACCTCCTCTCTCCCCTTACTCGCTCCGTCTCATCTTCACTCCCCGCCTTGTGGTTTGCCTGTGAAATGCCGGATACTCCTGCCTGACAAGTTGCCCCACAGATGATGCCTCTCAAGCCCTCTCTTCCAAACTCAGTTCCAGGCCCATGAAAGAGGCCATCGGAACATGAGGTCACACTTTTAACAAGCCCCATGCTCCTTCGAAGACAAGAGTGGTTAACAGTTACTTTTCTGCCTCTACAATAGCTTTGTGCAATTGAATTTTGCTTTTATCAATAGTAATTATAAGCCAGAAAATAACAGAAATTCGTCTGTCTCATGGAAAAGTCTGGAGGAAGACTGACAGGGCAGCTCCATGGCCTTTAGCCTTCCAGGCTCCTCTGCCATTGTGAAAGCTCTGACCCAGGAGGGCTGCTTAAGTCACCAGGCCCTAGAGCGCTGTGGAGCAGGTTGGGAAGTGTAGTGGACCTCTGGTACCACCCCTGATTAAAAATTGGTGTACGTATTCTTAGGAAGAAGTGGCAAGTGTGTATCGGGAGGAACTAGCGGCTTGTGCTGTATCAAGGAAACCCACTTGTCTCAGAAGTTCCACCTGCACTTTTTCCTGGACTGGATCTTGAAAGAAGCTTAAATGTTGAGTCTGTGGGTTGTGGGGCACAATGGTCCCAATAGTTGCTCTCACTCCTTTGGAAGTGTCATCTTTGCAGCTTTAGGAAGGGCTGGGGTGCAAGGCTGCTCAGGATCAGCAGACGCCACTCACAGTGCCCCACTCCCTGCTTTCCTGGGGCTCAGTCTGGCAGGCACCTCTCTGCAGCTGAAACAGAGTGGGGCCCAAGAGGCCTGTGAACACACCGGAAATCTCAGCTCTTGTTGCTCACAGAGGGTTTATTTCCCGAGGGATCCTGGGGCTGCCGAGAAGTGCTTTTCCTTCTGGGGAGACAGTGCAGCCGCTGAAGAGCCTGTGGGTGAGGACAGCGTTGCTTCCTGCCTGAGCTCCAGGAGCCTGGGTCAGCTCCTGGCGCTGGCTTCTCCTAGCCCATCCAGGACTTCATTGGTGGGCTACCTGCTGAGCATTTGTTGCTGCCACATGCTGCTGATATTTGAGAGGACTGCTTCCTGGGATCACACTTCAAGTGGGGGTTTCCTCCATTTTTAGGGGTAGAGAAATGTACAGGTCCCAGTGGCTCAACCTAAAATGAAACCCAGGTCTCCTGCCTCCATTCCAGTGCCATTTTCTTCTGTTCCCTCCCAAGGAAGGCTCTGATTGGCAGGTTCCATTTAGTGGGCTGTGGACATCACCAGGTATTCTCAGCTCTCTGCCTTCTAGGCCCAAGGCAGTATTGTACATGCTGGCCCCGAGGCAGGGCCATGTGACTAGTTCCAGCCAATGAGCCAGGAGTAGAGTGATGTCACTTTTGGACTAAACTCTGTAATAACTGCTCCAGATCTCTCTCTCTGGCAATGATGAAGGATGCTCCATTAGCCTGGGCTCTGGGTGACCTAGAGCAGAGCCCTCAGCTGACCCTTGATGGAGCTGTAGAGTGATCAAGAAATAAGTCTTTGGTGTTTTAAAGTCATTCAGATTTAGGATTTTTTTGTTGTTGTTACTTGGCCTGACCTGACTTTACCTGCACACGTTCCATCTGCTTGGTTACTTGGCATTTCAATACCCTTCCTATTGTGGGGGTAACCTCCACCCTCTGAGATTTGTTGGGCAGCAGAAGGTGGAGGTGCCCAGTGCACGCTGCCCCAGCTCCCCTCGCAGCTCGGGTGCAGGCACACGGCCAGGGTCCGCAGAGGCAGCGCCGGCGGTGGCGCCACGGGCCCTGTGTCTGCGGCGGCTGCGGTGGTGCCCTTGCTGGGCTGGCTTCACTGCAAGAGTCTGAGCTGTGATTCTGGCTGTGTGACCTCCCTTTATTCCTGCCTGCCTTCTCAGCCTCACTCTCCACCCTTCCTGTCTCATCTGTGAGCTGCTCAGCATCCTTTTAATAAATTTGCTTTCAGTTTAAATCACCCATACTTCATTTATGTTGCATGCAACTAAGAGCCTTGGATGGATACAGCCAAATAGAGGGCAGTGTGGGGTGGCACAGGAGTCAGGATCTGGAAGGAAGGATCTGGCAAAAGGTGCCTGACTTTTCTCCCTTGCACAGATTGCTTCTCTGGGAGCAACTTTTGTCTGTCTTAGGCCAGAACAAACCAAAGTGCTGGGTAGGAACTCTGGTTAGATGTGGTCAGCCTTTTGGGCACGTGAACCTCACTTTTCTTATCTGTAAAAGGGCCAACAACAGGACCTCACTTATAGGGTAGTTGTGAGGCATGTATTTGAAAGAGAATATATTTGAGGAAGTTCTGGGAACCCTAAAACAAAACCCCAGTACAAGTTCACTATGTTATTCTTCTGTGTTAACTTGCCCAAATATATCCAGCTGGGGAATCTTGGATGGCACAACAGGTTAAATGAAACCCATTCTTCCTGATGCCACCGTTCTGTCACTCACCTCTCGGGAGGTCACAGACCAGTCCTTACAATTCAGACCCATCTGAGATTCTGCTCAGGAGACTGGAGACCTCAGATTAGAGAGGGTGAAATGATTCCTCGTGGGCTCGGTGAAGGCAGAGAAGCACAGAGGTGGGAAAGGATATTAGGCGTTGTTCTATTCAATTCTCTCCATTTTGGGAGTCCACAGAGAGAGGGAGAGCCTTCAGCCCCCGGCCACTCAGCAGCTCTGTGGCTGAGCTTGGGGTTGGGATGCAGCTCTTTTCATTTTGACAGCGTGCCTTCGTCTGGAGATACACCTGTGCTATTATCCAAGGATGCAAAGAGAACTCGGGCATATGACAACTCTTCCTCAAATTAACAACCCCCACTTCCTAGCAACCGATGACCGATGGCCTGTATCCCCCGATAGAGAAGGATCTCCGGAGCACTGTTTCTGTTTTTTCTTTCTTAGCCCTCTAAACACTTTATTGAGGGAGGCTGAAAACTGCTGAATCGATTTTTTTTTATTTAATTAGCACGGAATCTGAATCAAAGAAATTTGGAAGAAGAGAACTTTCTCATCCAAGTGGCTGCTGGCACCCCCACCCCGGCTGAAGCGCTCCCTTGTTCTCGCCTGCTCTGCCCCAGATTCATGGGCTGCGCTCGGGATCGTTGGCAGTTTTCTCTGCACTGTCCTGACAACCTCCAACCATGAAACTAAAAAGCGAGTTACTGAATCTCGCTCCTCCCGGCTTTGTCCTTGCCAGGGATTCAACAGAGAAATCTGGAAGAGGGAGCCTCCCCGCTCCTGCAGCAGGCTGAAATGCCACCAGAATGACAATGGGCTGGGGTTTGGGAGGAGGGGAGAGTGTGTAGCGTGCCAGGAATGAATGAATGAATGAAAGAGAGAGAGAGAGAGCGAACTTTGGGCTTCAAATAAAAAAATTCCAGGGTCTCAACAGAGGTGCTGGTGTCTGTACTCCAAGGCTTGCTACCGAATGCTGAGCTGGGCACTTTTCCCCAGGCGGGTGCCCTCTGGCCCTCTGCCAAAGTACAGAGCTTGGGGCTGCAGAGGGGGGAAGTAGGACTTTGGGGGCGGAAATGGCTCCAAACTGGGGCAAGCCCTGGGAGGCCAGCCTACCCAGTCAGCTTACTGTCTGGCCAAACTCCCCCTCCCGTCCCCCTACCACCTCAAGGGTCTCCGCTGAACTTAGATATTAGTACTCTCTCCACGTACCCTCCCCACCACCCCTCCCCACCTCACTAGAGGAATTTTAAGAAATCCACAAAAACCAGAGGAATTTTGATTACCCTTAATTAAGGAAAAGCTTTCCAGAAGACCACATGATGGGCAACTCCCTGTGACATGGGTGTCCCGCAGCTGCAGGAGTGGGGGGGGCAGCCCCGTGGCTCTGTGTCCTCTGCCCTTGGCCCTGGGACTCACACAGAGCCAGGTCCTGGTGGATGTTTGTAGGAACGGCTTCTTTCAGAGAGCTCTTGTCCCTGCCTCATCCCCTCCCTAGACTTGGGGACTGATGTAGGGGTGTGTGGGGAAGCAGGAGAGTGAGGTGTCTGAGCAGCGGGCCTCCAGGGCCAGGCTGAGTGGGGTCTCTGACTTGATAGCCAAGAGACCTCAAACCAGTTGCTTAACATCCCCAAGTGTGTCTCCTTATCCCTGGCGTGGAAATCACCATGGTGACCACACTCAGGGAGGCTGTGAATTACACAAAGACATCCATGTCTGCATGCCGGGTAGTCAATGTTCAATAAAAAGAGAAACTTAACTTGGCATACACCCAGAGCCCCTCGTGACATAGGGAGACTCTTCTCAAGAGCTTCCACCTCATCATCCACAGATCCTGGGATTGGTCTCATTACTGGACTGACCTGGCATTGAAGGGACTTTGGGAAGCTGGGCTGGTCCTTTGTGTTTTAACTGAGCATGTGCATTCACCCAGTCAGCCTCTCTGTTCTTGTTCAATTGCTCAGTCGTGTCCGACTCTTTGCAACTCCATCGACTGCAGCATGCCAGGCTTTTCTGTCCTTCACCATCTCCCTGAGTTTGCTCAAACTCATGTCCATTGAGTCGGTGATGTCATCCACCCATCTCATCCTCTGTCATCCCCTCCTGCCTTCAGCCTTTCCCAGCATCTCATTTGTTCACAGAGACTGTTTCCCAGTCTCTCATCTGTTCACGCAAGTATTTATCGAGTGCCTTCCACACGCCGTTTTGTGCTGGGGTTTGAGCTAAAAGAGCAAGTGAAAGGGCGGCTGATCTCAGTTCTTGAAGCTCACAAGCCAGCAAGAAACAACGTCAAAGTCAGAATCATCTGCGGCCCAGATCAGTAGGTGATCAGGGAAGGCTTCTCTTGGGGGCAACGTTTGTGCCTAGATCTAAATAGCAAGAAGGAGCGGCCACACTCAGGCCTGAGGGAAGGGCAACCCGGGAAGGAAGCAGTAGTTTGGAGGCTTGGAGGTGGGGCCAGGACTGCTTAGGGGGCGCTTGTGGCTGAGGCTGATGGAGGTGGGACAGGACTGCTTAGGGGGCGCTTGTGGCTGAGGCTGATGGGGGTGGGACAGGACTGCTTAGGGGGCGCTTGTGGCTGAGGCTGATGGAGCACCAGGACCGCGGTAGGGAGGAGCAGATGGGTTCTGGGAAGCCACGAGAGCGCTCCTTTCATCGGAAGGCAGCCTAGAGGACTGGGGTTGGGCCCAGAGTCCAGCGTGTGGTAGGAGTGGAGTGCTTCTGCCTGTGTCTCTGGCCCCCTCTTTGCCCTGCATCTGCTGTAAGTGCATTAAAGGACAGATCATTCAGAATCGAGGTGTAGTCCCATCATTATTATGCATGGCCTGCTTTCTCAAAGGGCGTCTCCCCGAACTTGGGGTCACACCTGGGCCCGGTTGCGGGGGAGTGGATACGCCCTCCTGCCTGTCACCAGCCTCGCCTGCTGTTCTCTGTGTGGCGCACACGCTGGTGCAGGCAGTCCTGCCGGAATTGGAGATGCCCTTCCCCAGCTGGGTCCTGACTGAGGCAGGTGTCAAGTAAGCTCCAGGGTGGGCCTGTTGTCCAGGCCTGCAGCCTGAGATCACCCCCAGGGTGGGCCTGTTGTCCAGGCCTGCAGCCTGAGATCACCCCCATGATCAAAGTCTCCCTTGGTTCCAGCTGCGCAAACAGAGGACCTGCAGCCACCCTGAATGTTGGATCTGGGGTCCCAGTGCTGTGTGGGCATCACCAGCCGACTCACAAAGGGCTGCCTGCTGGGGTCGGGCAGCCAAAGACCCTCTGGTGGTACAGAGCCTGAGGCTCTTCTTGTTGAAAGGAGCTAAGAGACCTGTAACCCAGCCCCACTCATTCGGTCATTCATTCAATACATGTTTGTTAAGTACCTACCATATACCACACATTGTGTTGGTGCCAGGTTATATACTAGACACAGGGAACTAAGTGAAGAGCAGACCAGTGATTCTGGTCCTCATGGCTCAGTATTTTTAAGCAGGTGAAGACACACAAAGCAAGGAAACCTACAAATACATAATTCAGAACATAATATATGCGAGAGAAAACCCAAGAGCAGGATATACAGCATATGTTACACACCCAGTTTGGTCAAAATGGTCCAAGTGTGAAGGCTCAGGTTAGGTCGCAGTCCCATATAAATCCCCAGAATGCCTGTATCATCTCTGAGGCTCATTACTAATAATACTGCCAGAAAGAATAAATATGAAAACCATGTAGAGAAAGTCTGAAACGTGGCCAATATTGAGATTAGTTGCAAATCCTGATGTTAATGAAAGTGGTGAAATCTGACAGTCGTTGGCTGTGTTTATAAACTCAGACACAGGAACAGGTGACATGTTTGTGGAGCATCTCCAGTGTCAGGCTATGTGCTGGGGGTCCGGGGGTCCCCAGGATGTTCAATGTTAGCTAGAAGTAAAGTATTCCTGCCTGCACCCCGCTTGGAGCACCTCACAGGGTCTGCCTGCGCTGTGCCACGTGAGGCATGGCAGGGCTGCAAATTCCCAGCTGTCTGTTTTGTTTTGCTTCAACATTTGACCTTGTCACCAGATTTCTGTCGAGATTAACTTACAGAGTCCCAGATGTAGTTCATTCTACGGCAGGTTAGGTTTCCACAGTTGATGAAGTTAGTTATAGCTAGATCTCGGTGAAGCACACACAGAAGGGGAGGTTTGAATGGCAAAAAAAAAATCTCATTTTAGATTGGGAAAAATAGAATTCATGCTTGAGAAAAGAGTGCTATTTCTGTCTCCAGTCTGATTTTACACCCATTTCAGTTTAAAGCTGTGTCCCATTCCAGATCAAAACCGTCCTCTCCCCCTCCTCCCACTCATCTCCTCCCCCTCCTCCCACTCATCTCCTCACCCTCCTCCCAGTCATCTCCTCCCCTCCTCTCGTCTCCTCCCACTCATCTCTTCCTCTTCCTTCCACTCATCTCCTCCCCTCCTCCCAGTCATCCCCTCCCCCTCCTCCCCCCTTCCTCCCTCCCCCTCTCCTCCCCTCTCCACCCTTGTCTTTCTACCTTTCCTCCCACCTCCTCCCAACCTCCTTCTCCCACTCTTGCCTCTCCTCAGTCCATTTGCTTGACTTTGATTGGGGGCGTAGTAGCAATCAGGAGATTTAATGTTAGAGGGAAATCCAATAACCTTGGAGCTGCTGACCCAATTTATAGGAGTTCCTCTGTTTTTATCTGTAGAATGGGAATGGTTCAATACCATGTATATTTGAGCCTATATTTGTTTATTCTAGTCTTCTAGGCTCTGTGAGATATAAGAAAAGGAACGAATGGGACTGTACCCTCCCTCTTAATAACTTCCTATCTCAACAGGAACCTCCTATCTGATGGGGACTTTCTATCTCAGGACACTCGAGACTACAGTATGTACATAATTGAAAAACAGATAGAGAGGCACAGACAAAAGTTGCTAATGGAGACGGGTCACTGTGGGCTGGAGGAAGGCTCTGCAGGCAGTGTGGTGCTTAAACTGCATCCTGAAGTTTGGAAAGATCCAGCGTCAGAGGGCTAGACATCCTGGTTCCGATGGAAGGAATGGTCTGTGATGGGACCAGCTTGTCTGTCCCCAGATTCCCTGTTCCTGCACCACGGGACTTGCCTTCTTGTGTTTCTGCCTGTCATCTCTGCACAGCAGTCCCCTGCCCCCACATCTTTTTGGTATCGGGCTTTTCCTCTCGCTTCTCCACACACTGACAATGAGCACACCTGTCAGTCGTGCCCATTCAGTCTGGGAAAGGTTCCCTCGTCTCTCCCAGGAGGACCAGGTGTCCTAACACAACTGGAGCGGTGAATGTGGCAAGAAGGGCTTGGCCTCCGAGCTCATGCTCGCTTGTGTCTGGATCCTACTCTGACTGTGGACCTGGGCAAATCAGCCCACAAGTTGAGCCTCCAAATCCTCTTCTTTAAGCTGGGGGTGATAATCCCTGCCTTGCAAGGCCTTTTCTTTCTTCCAGGAGGAAATAAGTTACTGCACGGGTAAAAGATCTGGTGCAGGCAGAGACTCCCCCAGAATGCTGGTGTCAACTTTATGCTAGTTCATTTCAGCCAACTGTGATGAATAGCAAAGAAGATCGGTAGGAGTAAGTGAGGGCAGAGCAAATGCCCTTCCACGCCTGTGGAATCTGATCACACTGGCGTTGATTTCTGGTTCTTGGGTCCAACAGTGATGTCTTTTGGACAAAGGATGTATCCTTTGGGAGCTGCACTTTCCTGACTGGTCACACAGATCTACGGTCCCCCCCAGGGCTGTGCTCAGTGTGAAACTTGTCAATGCGGTGAAGAGTTGCGCCCAGTGGCTGGCATGTACAAGCATCACTGTGGTGACCGTGGCTGAGC
Source organism: Cephalophus harveyi (assembly GCA_006410635.1). Lineage (NCBI taxonomy): Eukaryota > Metazoa > Chordata > Mammalia > Artiodactyla > Bovidae > Cephalophus > Cephalophus harveyi. Next base: position 619,794 of record SJYT01010689.1, on the reverse strand, counting down.
CAAGGCCACAGAAATGGTACCTGCGTGGCATTAGGCAGAACTTCTGTACCAGCCTTAGATGATGAAACGAGCTGGAAATGACATCAGGTCTTTGCATGGAGTGGTTCACCGTCTCTAACAACAGTATCCACAGGCCAGAAACATGTTTGGAAATAGAACCCGGGAGCCCCGACATGAGTGATTGACTTGCGTCACCCTTTGGAGCTCACACACACGTCCTACCTTCTTCAGAATTCACACAATGCCAAGATCTCATCACATCTCGGGAAGAGAGTAGCCAAACCCGAGGCAGCTGGCGTCCTGGGGCGCTTTGCTCACTAACCTTAACAACAAACCCATGGCACTGACAATAGCCTGCCAGCCCACTTCGGGCAGGGCAGAGCCCGGGACCCGAGAGCCCTCCTCGTCTGCTGGTGAGAGCGACAGCAGCAGAGATCAAAGTTTAACGCACTGACTGTCTCTGGTTTTGAGTGCCCAGTGGGGCAGAAGGGGCTGCCTCCTCCTCGGGGCCCAGAGAGGGTGGTTGGGTGGACCTGAAAGAGGAAGGCAGCTCAGCTGATACAAAGCCAACCCCACTGCAGGCTCAGTCAGGGCTCTGGGTGCCCCGGGCCTTCTCTGCAACCTGGCTGGAGGGCCTGGTTCAGTTATTTTCAGACTTCTCAGATCCACGGAGGTTCAGCAGGCATGAAGGACAGAACACAGGGAACCAACTGGAATAAGCCCTCAGAGTAGAACTGCGTGCAGAAAGACCACAGTAATAAATATCTGGACATATTATCCTGTTTCTAGATAGGCTTCAAATGCATTGTGTTACCTGACCTGCCATTATTATGGGAAAGTGGACCATGAAACTGCTGGGCGTAGGAGGTGCTCACCCCCTCTCCCTTCATGATATTTTACAAGAGTGATTATTTTGATGCCAGTAATGAAAGCAGCTCATGTTGACTGAATCCTTCCTATGTGCCAGGCAGATTACTAGACACTTGACATTCGTTAATGCAATCCTCCCCACAGCTCTCTGAGGTGGGGTGCTAGTATCCCCATTTTACAGAGGGGGAAATGGGGGCTCTAAGTACAAGACCCAAGAGATAATTTGCTTAGACCAATGTGGTGCCAGCCATCAAGGAGCCTGCAGTCCAGTGATGGTCTTTAGGTTTGAAGAGTGGATGAATGAATCGATCGGCAGCTGTGGGCAGACCGTGCTGCCTGACGGCAACACAGATAAGAGATGCAGACGATTAGAAAGAAGAGGTTGTCTGAGCCTGAAAAGATTGGTAGGAGTCCAACAGTCGATCAAGATGGGAGGGAGAAGGGGCTCCTACTGGAGGTCACTGCTCCAAAAAGACCCGAAGCAAGTCTGGATGAAAAGGAAGGATCCCAGCATGGCTGGAGTGGGGATTCATAGAAGGCAGGCTGGAAAAGGGAGGTGGAGCTGGGTTGGGAAGCCTTGAATGCCAAGTGGAAAGGACTGGATCTTTTTTGGTCAGCTGTAGGAAACTATTGAAATTCGAAGCAGTCAGTGCCCAGAACACTGCTCTTCCTCTTGGCTTAGCAAAAGTAGAAAGAACAAAAGTGGCCTTGGGAATCAGGCAGCCTGGCTTTAATCTAGATCTTCCCCATAGATTTGCTATGTTGTCCTGGAGTCAGTCACCTCACTTCTCCAAATAAAGAGAATACTTATGTGCATTTCAGAGCTTTTCGGAGAGTGTTAAATATAATGTTGTTTCAAATAGGAAAAGGTGTACATCAAGGCTGTATATTGTCACCCTGCTTATTTAACTTATATGCAGATTACATCATGAGAAACGCTGGACTGGAAGAAACACAAGCTGGAATCAAGATTGCTGGCAGAAATATCAATAACCTCACATATGCAGATGACACCACCCTTATGGCAGAAAGTGAAGAGGAACTCAAAAGCCTCTTGACGAAAGTGAAAGTGGAGAGTGAAAAAGTTGGCTTAAAGCTCAACATTCAGAAAATGAAGATCATGGCATCTGGTCCCATCACTTCATGAGAAATAGATGGGGAAACAGTGGAAACAGTGTCAGACTTTATTTTGGGGGGCTCCAAAATCACTGCAGATGGTGACTGCAGCCATGAAATTAAAAGATGCTTACTCCTTGGAAGAAAAGTTATGACCAACCTAGATAGCATATTCAAAAGCGGAGACATTACTTTGCTGACTAAGGTCTGTCTAGTCAAGGCTTTGGTTTACCTGTGGTCATGTATGGATGTGAAAGTTGGACTGTGAAGAAGGCTGAGCACCGAAGAATTGATGCTTTTGAACTGTGGTGTCGGAGAAGACTCTTGAGAGTCCCTTGGACTGCAAGGAGATCCAACCAGTCCATTCTGAGGGAGATCAGCCCTGGGTGTTCTTTGGAGGGAATGATGCTAAAGCTGAAACTCCAGTACTTTGGCCACCTCATGCAGAGTTGACTCATTGGAAAAGACTTTGATGCTGGAAGGGATTGGGGGCAGGAGGAGAAGGGGACGACAGAGGATGAGATGGCTGGATGGCATCACGGACTCGATGGACGTGAGTCTGAGTGAACTCCGGGACTTGGTGATGGACAGGGAGGCCTGGCGTGCTGCGATTCATGGGGTCACAAAGAGCTGGATGTGACTATGTGACTGAACTGAACTGAACTGAATGTGTCAATATTTGGAAGATCTATAGGAGTCAGTGAGGCCATCTTTTTCAAATGAACAATGTTATACAATGTTATAAAATCATGTCTGGGTAAAAGATCTAGTCAGAGTGCAAGGTAGACCAGTGAATTTTAATGTGGCAGAATAGAAGAGTTCATTGACATGGTTTCAGATCCTCCATTGCAACAACCCCTCACACTCGTCAAGTTTTGGTATAGAACCAGAGAATATTCATTATTATCTGTAAAGGCAATTAGAATACTTCTCCCTTTTCCAGCTGCATAATCTGTGTGAGACCAGATTTCCTTTATACATCTGAACCAGAAAAAGATACTGCAACAAACCAAATGTAGAAGCTGATCAGAGAATCCAGCTGTCTTCTGTAAGCTGGACGTTGAAGAGATTTGCAAATATATGAAACAATGACCTTCTTCTCATGAAATGTCTTTCTTCTGTAAAATAGTTTATTTTCATAAAGTGTGTTACATGTGTAATGAGTTTTTTTTTTAATTGATCTATTTTTTTTTTCAGGTATACAGCGAAGTGACCCAGTTTATATATATAATTATTTTTTCAGATTATTTTCCATATAGCGAAGTGAAGTTGCTCAGTCGTGTCCGACTCTTTGCGACCCCTTGGACTGTAGCCTACCAGGCTCATCTGTCCATGGGATTTTCCAGGCAATAGTACTGGAGTGGATTGCCATTTCCTTCTCCAGGGGATCTTCCCGACCCAAGGATCGAACCCGGGGTTATCACAAAATATTGAATATAGTTCCCTGTGCTATGCAGTAAATTCTTGTTCCTTGTCCATTTTATGTATGCGTGAGTGCTAAGTCATGTCCAACTCTTTGCCATCCTCTGGACTGTAGCCCACCAGGCTCCTCTGTCCCTGGGATTCTCCAGGCAAGAATACTGGAGTGGGTTGCCGTTGCCCTCCTTCAGGGGATCTTTCCAACCCAGGGATTGAACCCACGTCTTTTACATCTTCTGCAATGGCAGGCAGGTTCTAATGCCCCCGAGGAAGTCCATTTTATATATAGCAGTGTGTGTATGTTAATCCCATACTCCTAATTTATCTGTCCCCTCTTCCTTTACCTTTTGGTAACCATGTTATTATTTTTAAATGAGTGAATGAATCTCAGTGTAATTCTTCAATTTTAGTTTCTTCTATGAAAAATAGAAGGAAAAGTGCTTTGGGGTCCTCAGTGATTTTTAAATCTCTGTGTAAAGACCAGAGATTTTCGGAGCCGCCACCTCACGGGCTCGCACGTAGCAGGTACTCACTGACTAGGTGTGGAGTCGGGTCTTTGGGCTTGCTGGCAGGCCGGGCCGCCAGCCGCCTTGTCACTCTGTCCCTCTGCTCTTTGAAGGACTGTGTCTGGGCTGCCCGGCGCTCCCTCCTGTGATTCTCAGTAGGGCCTGGACTTGGTGACCTTGGAGCTGCCTCAGACTAAGTTCTACTGAAAGTGTTAGTCACTCAGTCATGTCCAACTCCTTACAACCCCAAGGACTGTAGCCTGCCAGACGCCTCTGTTCATGGAATTCTCCAGGCAAGGATACTGGAGTCTGTAGCCATTCTTTTCTCTGGAGGATCTTCGCCAGCTAGGTATTGAACCTGCAGCTCCTGCGTTACAGGCAGATTCTTTACCGCTGAGCCATCTGGGAAACTGCTTATGCTGAGTAGGGTTACCGTGAACCCTCACATCCACATCCCAGATCACCTCCATGAACTGCAGGTTCTGATTCCATCTATTGTCTGCCTTTATCTCTTGGGTTTAGAGCAGACTGAGAAGCCTGCAGAATTGCTGAGACAGCAATTTGCGATTAAACATAAGAAATGGTAGAGTCAGGCCTGAGGCAGATGTAGGCTATTTTTAAAGACAGCCACCTGAGAGGAGTCAAGGTGGACCATTAGCTCTAGGGCCTTCCTCTGCCTGGGATGCGGCTCCTGCAGGAGAGGAAATGCTGATTCCACCCTCCTTGCTCAAAGGCGGAGAGAGGCTGGGGAGCAGTGATCTTTCCCTGACTCCCCGCCATCCAGTTTCCCTTCTGCTTTCCCTCTCCTTCTCAGGGCTGCCCCCTGTGGGCCTGAAGGAGTATGTCTTCCCCGGCGGCCTGAGTGCCTGCCTGTCATCAGCGTTGAGGCCATGATTCACTTGATCCTACTCGAGGAAAGAGTAATGGGGCCTGGGAATGAAACTAATTAGCTAATGTATTAAAACACAGAAATAAAGAAACCCAGCCACCTCCAAGGCTTTCAGGGCTTGTGGAGGCTGAGGGGACCCTGGGGTTCAGGGCGGGTTCAAGGCCCTTTGAGAAGGTCAGATGCACCCGGGTTCCCTTCACTGGGGTCTTACTGGGGAAGGACTGCTGGGGAGATGGAGCAGATGCGGCGCTGGTTTTGGACAGCATCTTCGGTGGAGTTTCTCAGATAGCAGGTGGTGTTCGGGAGAGTGGACTCACTCAGGAACCACACCTGTGATAGAGGGTGGGCAGGGCTCACAGGAGAAGGTGGGCTGGCATGTGGCTGCAGCAGAGGCCTCGGCCCATCCCCAGGGGACTCGGGGGTCTGCAGAGTTATCCTGAATTGAATGACTTAGGAGGGTTTCCGTTTTGTTCCTCCACAGTACTCAATCCCTGCTTGTCCGCTGTCCCCAGGGAAAAGGACTAGAAATGATGTCCACACAGTTCTTTGTGGTCTAGTGCAATTCCCAGAGAAGGACTCAGTGGGAGTCGTCAGCAGCCAACACCCCTGGAAGCCAGAGGGACGGGTGCCTGGGTCCCGATGAGCCATCTGGGCCGGGCACCACAGCACAGCCCGTGGAGGCAATTGCAGGCCATTTGAGGATGCAGGGGCCAGGGGATGCGAGTCAAAGGACGCAGGCAGCTGGACAGCAAATTTCACTTAAAAATAAGTATTGCTTCATAAGAAACATAGAAGATACTCAATGCATATCTGCTCAAAGGCTGGATGAAAGAAAGAATAGAAAAATGAAATTGTGTGTGGGAATCCAATATGTACAAAGGAAAGAATGGCTCTCGGGCAGGTGTTTAACCTTTCTGTGCTTCAGATTGCTCATCCATAAAGTGGAGATAGTCATGGCACCATGGTCGTCAGTGTTTTTGTGAGGGTGAAGCGATTTAATACATGAAATGCTTAGAACAGTGCCTGGCACGTGCTAAGGGATATATGAATGTTCACTATGATGGTGGTTGGTGCTGCGCAGGCAGTGGTTGTGGTTACTGCTGTTCTGCAAAGTACTCACCCACCGTGGCAGGCCCCAGGCGTAGCCATGAAGTTCAAGGTCTCCAATGAGCATAGTTACAGCTGCTGGGAACTGTGGAGACACGTGTATGGTTGGGGTTTGGCTCAGGTTCTGGTTGGGACCCAGTTTCTCTAGGTGTGGGGAACACTAGTAGTTTGTTGGGCACCTGTAGTGAGGGATACGTAAAGCATCAGAGACAGCATCTCTCAACCCTGATTCTGTCAGGAAGCTCTCAGTGCCCCGGTGTCCCTGACACCTCCCAACGCTAGCTAGTCTCTCTTTACTGACAGCTAGAGAGCAGGCTGCAGACTGAGCGGAACCTGGCTGGGTTTCAGGAATGTTATCTTGCTTTCAGTGTTATTTTTATGATGATCGTCTCTTTATAGCAAGTAAAACCTGTTTTCAGTTGTTACCGTGAGAGGAAGATTCTTCTTAACATAAATTTCATTTTATTAAAATATTTTATTTTAATATTAGGGTAGGTTTTTAAAGCTCTTTAAATTACTTTTTATTGAACATTAGCTGCTTTTTTTTAAAAGTCATTTTTATTTATTTTTTAACTTTTTGGCTCTGCTGGGTCTTCACTGCTTTGCCTGGGTTTTCTCTAGTTACGGCGAGCGGGGCCTACTCTTTGTTGCCATGCACAGGCTTATCATTGTGGTGGTTTTTCCTGCTGCAGAGCACAAGTTCTAGGTGCACAGGTTTCAGCAGCTGTGGCCTGTGGGCTCTAGAGCGTGGGCTTAATATGGTCGTAGTGCATGGACTTAGTTGCTCTACAGCATGTGGAATCTTCTTGCACCAGGGATCTAACCTGTGTCCCCTGCACTGGCAGGAGATTCTTATCCTCTGCGCCACCAGGGAAGTCATATAGTTGTTTTTTTTTTTTTTTTTTAATATGCTGTCTAGGTTTGCAGTAGCTTTATTTGCAGACAAAGGTCTGTATATTAAAAACTATGGTTTTTCCAGTAGTCATGTACATATATCAGTGTTGGACCATAAAGAAGGCTGAGTACCAAAGAAATGATGCTTTTGAATTGTGATGCTAGAAAATACTCTTGAGAGTCCCTTGAACAGCAAGGAGATCAAACCACTCAATCCTAAAGGAAATCAACCCTGAAGATTCATCGGAAGTACTGACGCTGAAGCTGAAACTCCAATACTTTGGCCACCTGATACAAAGAGGTGACTCTTTGGAAAAGACCCTGATGCTGGGAAAGATTGAGGGCAAGAGGAGAAGGGGGCAACAGACGATGAGATGGTCAGATGGCATCACTGACTCAGTGGACATGAGTTTGAGCAAACTCTGGGAGATAGTGAAGGACAGGGAAGCCTGGCGTGCTGCAGTCTGTGGGGTCGCAAAGAGTTGAACATGACTGAACAACTGAACAATAGCAATAAAATTTTTATGATGATCATCTATAGCATGTGAAGCCTGTTTTCCAATTGCTACTGTAAAGTTAAGATTCTTCTTAACATAAATTTTATTTTATTTTTCAGGAAGGTTTTAAAATTTTTAAACTAATTTTTATTGGAGTATAGTATTGCCTGGCGGAGAAGGCAATAGCAAGCCACTCCAGTACTCTTGCCTAGAAAATCCCATGGATGGAGGAGCCTGGTGGGCTGCAGTCCATGGGGTCGCTAGGAGTCAGACTCGACTAAGCGACTTCACTTTCACTTTTCGCTTTCACACAATGGAGAAGGAAATGGCAACCCACTCCAGTGTTCTTGCCTGGAGAATCCCAGGGACGGGGGAGCCTGTTGGGCTGCTGTCTATGGGGTCACACAGAGTCGGACACGACTGAAGTGATTCAGCAGCAGCAGCAGTATTGCCTGGAGAATCCCAGGGATGGCAGAGCCTGGTGGGCTGCCGTCTATGGGGTCGCACAGAGTCGGACACAACTGAAGCGACTTAGCAGCAGCAGCAGCAGCAGCAGTAACTTTACAACGATGAGCTACTTTCTGTTGTACAGCGAAGTGAATTCAGCATATAGCATGTGCTTGCATGTATCCCCCCTTTTTTGGATTTCCTTCTCATTTCGGTCACCACAGAGCACTGAGTTCCCTGAGCTCTACAGTAGTTTCTCATCAGTTATCTATTTTATACGTAGTATCAATAGTGTATGTATGCCAATCCCAGCTCCCAGTTCATCCCACCTCCCCTCCAAACATAAATTTTATAAAACAGAAATTGGTGAGTTGATTTAAGGAAAAATGTGACGTAAAGAAGAGCACAGGTTATACGGGGATATGGCAAAGATGCGAGGGGTTTCTGTGAAGGACTGAAGTTTGTGAAGCCCTGGGTTTGAGGAGCAGAAGGACGTGTAGGGAGGCAGGATGGGCAGGGCTGGAAATGGCCTCGGCGCTTTGCACACAGCTGGCGCCACAGGGACTGCTCCCGTATTCGCCCGTCTGCGCCCCGGCTCCCCCACGCCTTTCCCATGCTGGCTCCAGGGCCGCTTCCTTCACCAGACGCTCCCTGCTGGCTCCCCAGGTTCCCTCTCCACCTGCGCTGTCCCCAGAGCTCACAGCAGGCAGCGAGGCGCTTCTGTTCTTTTAATCAGCGCACACTAGCTCAGGCTTGCGCTGGCACAGCACAGGGCGTGCAGCGGGTGCTCCAGGGGTGCTGGCTCTGAATCAGCGCCTCGCTTACCCATGGCCAGGTGAGCGGAAAAAGAGGGAGCCCAAGGCACAGCGCTGTGGGGCCCGCAGCGGCCAGGGGCGTGGGGCCTCCTGTGCTCACGACTGTGATGCACGTGTCTTGGACCAGGGCCTGGCACTGCTTAAGGACTGTGATGCTTAAGGCAGTGATGCCCAGGATTCAGGCTGGACTTGGTGGGAAGTGGGCGTGTGGGCTGGGAGGTGAAGCAGAGGCGGGCAGCCACCACGGCTGTTTCTGTGTGGTGCTGTGGGCCGCCAAGGGCCGCAGGAGCCCTTCAGAGCTGATGCCTGCGGCCGCTCTTGTCCTGTCCCCCGGAGCCGTCTGCTCTTATCAAAGCCACTCCCCCACCTCAGGACCCTGCGTGGCCTCCTCCAGATCAGAGGGGACTAGCACTCTGCCCTGCTGGTGTTAGCTGCTCATCAGGAGGCGAGAGGAGCTTTCTTCTCTCAGCACCATGATTACCTTCCGCCTGTTTCCATTTGGGGGGAACCATCTGGTGGCTCAGAGGTTAAAGCATCTGCCTGGAATGCTGGAGACCCGGGTTCGATCCCTGGGTCGGGAAAATCCCCTGGAGAAGGAAATGGCAACCCACTCCAGTACTCTTGCCTGGAGAATCCCATGGAGGGAGGAGCCTGGTAGGCTACAGTCCATGGGGTCGCAAAGAGTCGGACACGACTGAGCGACTTCACTTCACTTCACTTATCTCCATAGTTTGGCCTGGTGGGAAGCTCCCTAGGGGACCCTAGCTCCTCCACCGATGGCCTTGTGACCTTGGCCAGTGACCTCCCTCTTGGAGTCTTGGCTTTCCACTGCCATGCCTGCCCTCCAGGTTGTGCCAACATGACTGGCCCAGGGATGGGCGGGTGGTAGGAACTCCTGTTCCACAAAGCTTGGATGCCTTTGTGGGCTATGTTCCAGAGCTGCAGTGAGGTGAGGAGTGGCCTGGCTGGGGAGAAAAATGCTAAGGCGGGAGGGCACCCCTGCCCCCATCTTAATGACCACAAGTGAAGAGCTTAATTTCCTATTAAAATGGAAAATCCAGAGTTTGTAGCTCTCAAATTTTAGTGAGTGTAAGCATCTGAGGATGCTTGCTAAAATGCAGATTCCTGGGTGCTGGCTGCAGAGTTTGGGTGGGGCTGGAGAATGCCACTTGAAACAGTCCCTGCAGGTGTCTACGCGGGTGGTTCCTGGAAAGGCCTCAGAGCCGGGCCCTGCTCACAGGGCTGGTCCACCTAGGGCAGAAGTCACAGACCTCAAAACGGAGTTTTTCTTTTCGTTTCTATTTGGATTTCTTGTTCTTTAGGAAAAGCTGACACCTTAGCGACCCTGGGCCTGCCTGACGGGGCAGCGCTGAGTGGCACCTGCTCCCTTTCAAACGGGACTGCCGCCGCTATTTCAGGCCCTGGCCTGAACCCTCGTGGCGTTGGCGTTTGCTGCCTCTGGCTCAGTCCAGTCCCCTCAACCCACAGATCCAGAAACTGAAGTCCAGAGTGAAAATGGCCAAGAGATAGACAGCGGGCTGTTGGTGCCCTGGTCAGAGGCCACTTCCAAAGGGCTGCTGTGTCCACTGCGGTCTGAGTGGGGAGAAGGAGCCAGTGGTTGAAAGGGAGAGGAGAGGGTCATTGGGTTCTGGGCCCTGACAGATTGCAAGCCTAGAAGAGCAATTCCTAAGTGCCACGTGGCAGACAAGGGGGGTCACCGGGCAAGTCCAGGCTCAGCGTGGGCACAGGATGAGAAGTAGACAGGGTGGCGGTGGTGGGGGCGGCTGGAAGCCAGGGAGCATCTTCTGCATCACACGTCCTAAGGAGAGGGCCTGGGTGGTGATTGTACTCCACACCCCTCAAGGAGTGAGCCTCCCTGTGGCTTTAGAAAGCAAAGCCCAAGGTGGGAACAGGGAGAGGAGAGAGAGAGAGGGAGAGAGGGTCCTCATGATGTTATTTGAACTTCCAGATCCAGCCTGTGTCATGAGTTATGAGGCACCACCGCAACTAGGATTGCCAGATGAAACCTAGCTTGGTCAGTTAACTCTGAATTTCAGATACACAATGACTTTTTTTTTTTGGTACAAGTGTGCCCCCATACAATATTTGAGACATACCTGGACTGAAATGTTATTTGTGGTTAATCTGAAATTCAGATTTAACTGGGCAACCTGTATTTTTATTAGCTAAATTTGGAACCCTAACCTCTTCACTCTCTGGGGCTGAAGCCAGTCTGGTTGAATTTCTGAGTCTCTCAAGTAAAGAAATCTGAGTGGAAGCAGGCAGTTGAGAATGACTCAACTTGCCCGGGGTCACAAGGCCAGCAAATCACCGTGGCTGGATTAGAACTCGTGTCTGTGACTCAGGAACTTGTGGTTACTCCTCTGGGGATCTGGGTGTGGCAGAGAACAGATGATCTGAAGCTCAGGTGACACAGCTGGGCTTGAACAGGCCGGGGAGCAGGGAAGAGGGCGAAGAGGGAAGGAGACAGGGACGGGTAGCTTTGCTGCCTGGGAGATGGCAGGACTTCTTACCACTGTTGGCTAAGCTGCTTACTAGATGCTTACCAAGCGCCTGTCAGGCACTGTGCTTGCTTCTCTGATGTCTGAGACGGGCTGGTTCTATCGTTTGTCTTTCCCGTTGTACAGAATGGGTACATTGTACAGAGGCTCAACAAGGCGGTGGGGACGGGTGCTGCGGGGCCTGGGGCTTTTCCAGGCCTCCTGAGCTTCGTGCCCCACCCTGCCCACCCTCATGGAGGCAAGTCGGCTCTGCCACGTGCTGCATGTTCAGACTGGACTCCCCATCCCCTGCCTGAGCAGAGCGATGCAGATTGAAACTCCTAGTAAAAAACGCTCAGGCTGCCTCTGCCCGTGGCAGGTGTGTCTGCTGTGAGGCGTCGGACGTGCAGTTCTGACAGCCCGTGTCCGCACCTGGGCGCCGCTCTCCTAGGACAGCCCCTGTGTGGGGCCCAGCTGTGTCTCCTTTCTGTGCTGTGAACTGGAGGATGCTTAGGGGAGGGGGACAGGCACTCTGGGGGCCTCAGCAATGCCGGAAGTTGGATCCCGGCCTCTGGTGCCATGGTGATGGTTACTATGGAAACACATGGACTGCACTCCGCACTCCTGCGATCTGTGCGGTTTTTTTCCTAGACTGGAGTTGACAGAGAGGGGGCAACTTGGTAGTCCAGAGTGAAGGTCAGGTCTCATCTTGGGGCTCCACCCCCATGTCTCCATCTTCCTCTCCTGCCACTGCCCCGCCCCTGCCTTCGCCTTCCCCTGAATGATCTCTGATCCTCTCAGTCCAGAGGACCCAGGCGAATTCCTACTCCTCCTGCAAGCATCATCCTGATGCGCTGTCTCTCATTCAACAAATGTTTAAGGAGTGTTTACTAAGTACGGGACACAGGGTCACTGGGGACCAAGAGAGACAAGGGCCCTGTTCTCATGGAGCTGCCAGTCCCGGTGGAGAGACAGGCATGACAGAGGCACCCAAGTAGGTGCCCAGGACTCCATTCCGATCCAGCGGTGCCTTGGCGGGAGCGAGGTGGCTGATGACAGTGCCAGGCTGCGGGGCTTGCGGGTCAGGGGAGGCGTCTAGGGAGTCTGTCCTCTGCGCCCTCCGGCCGGCCCCACCCGCGCAGCCTGGCCTCCGAGTCAGCGCACTGACATCATAGCACCAGCTATAAGCTCCCTGCCCGTTCCCCGCCCTGAACTGTTTCCCCTGTGAAGGCAGGAGCGCAGCTTCATCCGTCTCTGGGTCCCAGTGTCTGTCTGGTGTGTAACCGGGATTTGATAAGGCGCCCATTTACCGAATTGGGCAGTGTCACGGACGGCTTCTCATTTCCTCTTCATATTGAGTCAGGACAGAAGTATAACTTGGTCATTGAGATTTCAGAACCAGGCTCCACCAGGTTCGGGAACTGGCTTTACGTCCTGCAGCTAACCCCGAGTAGAGCTGAGAGTCACAGCCAGTCCGCCCTGTTCGTGCTCCTTTTGTGTTGTATCGCGGCATATTTATTGAGATGTAATTCACATACTATACAGTCTGCCTTTTAAAGCATACAAGTTAATGGTTTTCAGTTTAGTCACAGAGTTGTGAAAACATCAGAACAATCAATTTTAGAACATTTTAGTCACAGCCCCCTCCCCCACAACTGAATTCCTCCAGCCAGGGCCCCCAGCCTTGTAGGAGGACTTGAACTTCAGAAGTTGGCTGCAGTTGTAAATTTGGAGCTGAGGGGTTCTGTGTGGGATGGCTGCCTCTCTCTTGGCATAGCAATAATGAGCTTTTGCTTTTTTGGCATTTTAAATGTATATTCCTGACTTCTCTGAATTAAGACCCTGATTCTCTACTGCAAATCTCAAAACAACCTACGGACAAATAAGCCGAATTCCAAGAGAGCCTTGGAAGGTTTTCCTAGCTGGGGCATGGGGGCTGCCGTCTGTCGCTCAGAATGTCTGGAATCCACCAGACTCTGCCTGCTATAAGCCCCGGGCTTTCTGGAAGCCTGGCTCTGTGGTATGTGCAGGCACAGGAGGACCTGCAGCCAGGGGGAACCAGGAATTCTGAACCCCAGGACTGATGTGTCCTCCTCTTCATGAAGGGCCCTTGTTGACCCATTTAACCCGTATGTCCAGTTCACTTAGCCCCAGAACCCGTGAGTGGAGTTAGGCAAGGGATTCACCCTTTCCTCAGTGCCAGGGGAGGTTCCACTGTGCCCAGTCTCCTCATCCTTCCCCCCTCCCTCCTACAGCTAACCAAAATTCACGTCCAGGGATGTATTTATTAAAGTATCGAAGGGGAGTGGTTTAACTTTCCCCTCCTGATGCACAGAAAAGGTCACAGGTCATTTCACTGTGCACACCATAGCCCCAGTTGCCCAGTTTAGCAGAAGGGTTAGAACCTCACTCCTGGCTCCATCTCTCCTTCCCTTGGAATTGCGTAAGAAATTCAAGTTCTTCATTGGTCTCTAGGGGTCAGACTGCTGTCAAGGACGTGTAGGGTGAACTCCAGAAATCCTTACCGGTCCTTGCATCCTTTTGCTCAAGACTGGCTCTGCATTCTCTGCCCCTGCTCAGAAACAAGAACCAAACCTGGCCAGTTGAAGTATAAAAAGATTTCTTAGATGTTGCTGGTTGGCTGGCTTCCAGAGTTCTTCCAAGGGCCAGAGACCCAAGCTTGAAAAGTCACTTAGCTAGAAAACAACTTCCAAAACCACACAGCTGTTCTTCTGCTGGTCTCAGATGCTGCCTCTGGCACCAGCAGGGCTGAACCCTGCATCCCAGGCTGATGTTGCCACTGGAAACAGGATTCAGCTCATGACTGTCATCTTTGCCATACAGTCCCTGCTTCTCTGTGTCACGGGTGCCAATGTGCCACTGCTGATGTCCCTAGAAGGGATGTCTGATAGTAGCCTAGCTCATGTGTCATCTACCTAGCTGTACTGGAGGCTGGGAAGTGAATTTCAGCTTTTGTGAAGGGAAGTGGTCTTTGCCCACCTGGTAGACTCATGAAGTGGAAAATTCACCCTTAAATGAGCCACCCAAATAAATACTCAGTTACCAATAGCTTCTATACAGATTTGCCCATCTCCACCCTGTGCCTCTGTACCATGGGATTTGGAGAGGGACAGCCATTGCCCCCTCCTTCTCCCTCCCCAAACCACGATTGTCCGCCTGGCATTTCTAGAACTATGAGAAGCCACAGGTGACTGCACAGAATAAAGAAGCCTACTTCAAGATGACTAAAACCCACATGAACCCAAGTGGGAGGAGCTGTTGCCCAAAGGAAATCAGGGTACTGTTCCCAAATGAAGGGATTCTGGGAAGGAGAAACAACACACAGTCACCACAGTTAGGGAATCCTGTGGCCAACTGATCAGGAAGCAAAAATAACACATTAGAGGAGATACAGAGGGGTCTCAGGGAACACCAGGGTCGGCAGTGGAATGCTCTGGAGTGCGCATGGCACTCAGCCTGTTCTTACACTCCTGTTGCCCCCTCAGGAGTCCCTTTCCTCTCCTCTCCATCTTCTGCATTCCTTCTTGCCTTATCCGGGGAGGCTGGGATGCCCTCACATGGGTCTTCATCCTTGACAGGTAGTGTGCTCTGGGCTTAGGGTCGGGCTCTGGACTTGAGCAGATCTGGGTTCTGCTTGGACTCTGCTCCTTCTAAAAATGCATTTTATTTTGGGGCCATGTTGTGTAGTATGTGGGATCTTAGTTCCCTGACCAAGGAGCGAACCCAGGCTCCCTGCAGAGGAAGCACAGAGTCCCAACCACTGGACATCAGGAAAGTGCCAGACTCTGCTTCTTTTTTTCAGGTTGAGCAACTTTACCTTTCTCAGCCATGGTCTCTTCACCTATCAGTTCAGTTCAGTTCAGTTCACTCGCTCAGTCGTGTCTGACTCTTCGCGACCCCATGAATTGCAGCACGCCAGGCCTCCCTGTCTATCACCAACTCCCGGAGGTTACCCAAACTCATGTCCATCGAGTTGGTGATGCCATCCAGCCATCTCATCCTCTGTCGTCCCCTTCTTCTCCTGCCCCCAATCCCTCCCAGCATCAGGGTCTTTTCCAATGAGTCAACTCTTCGCATGAGGTGGCCAAAGTATTGGAGTTTCAGCTTTAGCATCAGTCCTTCCAGTGAACACCCAGGACTGATCTCCTTTAGAATGGACTGGTTGGATCTCCTTGCAGTCCAAGGGACTCTCAAGAGTCTTCTCCAACACACAGTTCAAAAGCATCAATTCTTCGGCACTCAGCTTTCTTCACAGTCCAACTCTCACATCCATACATGACTACTGGAAAAACCATAACCTTTGTTGGCAAAGTAATGTCTCTGCTTTTGAATATGCTGTCTAGGTTGGTCATAACTTTCCTTCCAAGGAGCAAGCATCTTTTAATTTGGCTGCAATCATCATATGCAGTGATTTTGGAGCCCCCCAAAATAAAGTCTGACACTGTTTGCACTGTTTCCCCATCCATTGCCATGAAGTGATGGAACCAGATGCCATGATCTTCGTTTTCTGAATATTGAGCTTTAAACCAACTTTTTCACTCTCCTTTTTCACTTTCATCAAGAGACTTTCTAGTTCTTCTTCACTAGAATAAATAAAATGATAGTATTTATGTCATAGGATTGTTTTGAACTTTAAATGAGATTATTCAAGTGAAGTATATAACAGTGCATGATATACAGTAATTCTTGATAAAGGCAGTTTTTTAAAAAAATATTACTAATGATAGATAATCGCTATTATCATTTAAGAGTTGGGGAGAGTTATTCACCATCTCTGAGCCTCAGTTTCCCTCATTGTAAAGGGGGAACAGTTGTGCTTGCCTTTAGAAAGTTACTGTAAGGATGCTCTGAAAACATCTGGATGGAACCTACCACAGTGTCTTCACTTCCCTTCTGTGAGGAAGATCACATCAAAGTAATAATGGAGTCCACAGCCAGGAAGGACTTTCTAGTCTACATGATGTGAGGAGAGAGCTGTTCTTCACAGAAAAGGCTCTCGGGCTCAGAAGGGGGGCCGTGAGAGACTGCACTACCTACCCGCCTGGGTAAGATTATACCTTTCTGCTTCATTAACATCAGGCTTGCCCATGTGACCTGTTTCAACCTGAACGTGAGAGAAATGAAGTGTGTTACTTCTGTGGGAAAGCTGTAAGGGTCATCGTGTGGTTCTCCATATTCATTTATTCTCTGCCACAAAAGTAGCCATGTTGCACATAGCGGGTCTCTCCATCATCCTGAGTCCTGAGGAAGCCCTGGAGCAGAGTCAGTGGACTCTGCTGGACACATAGCCTGTGGGAGAAATTGACCATTGTTGTCATAATCCACTGAGATCTGGAGTTTTTTGTTTTTGCAGCATAACCTAACCTATCCTAACTGACACAGGCCAGATATGCCAAACAGTCCTCGTCTGCCTTCAAAGCCATTGGGATGAGACTCTGCTTTCAGTCTTGGATGTAACTCATACTGCCCTAGAGAAGGACAAGGCAGTGGGATCCATCTCAGTGTGTGTAAAGTTGGGCTCAAAGTTGTGGATGGAACGTGACCTGATCTCACCTGGTCACACCCAGTAGCCACTGCTGAAGTGTGGTGTCGGGAGCACTGTGAATTGTCTACCCAATTTTCTTTCTACCTTCATGCCTTGCCAACGTTTCCCTGACTTTCTCAGCTCTTCATCCTGCCCCACATGAGTTGGGGGAAGCTGACCCCATCCCAAGTCTAGAAAGAGATTCTGGGTAGTAGGCCAATGTTACTCAAAGTGTGATCCATTGACCAGGGCTGTTCCACAACCGTTTGTTACAGGGGCGTGAGATGAGTATAGAAACGGAGTGTTTAGAAACATTTATAGTGATTGAACCTTGCCATGACATGCACATATATGAGAAGTGAACTCTTGTTGAACAGGGTGTTGACCCTTGAGGTGCTGTCAAAACCACATAAGTTTCCATGTGATAGAACTGCCTACTGTCCACGTGCATACGGAACCCCGTACTGATCTATGGATGGTCTCGGCCAATCATGGTAGCCCTCTTCCACTTACCAGTGATTGGTCTAGGCTTGGGCATGTGACCCAGCTCTGGCCAATGAGACATGAGAGGAAGTCTGATGGGGGTTTCTGGGGCAGTTTTCTATATTTCTAGGAAAGAAAGGGAAAGAAACCATTCTTATTTTCTTTGGGGGCATTGGAGTCTGGATGTAATATCCCGAACTGCTGCTGCTTTCCTTCTGGATATTAGTTATGTGAGAGCACGTTTCCTCATTGTTTAAGCACTTGGGAGTCTGGACCTCCTGTTATTTATGGTACTCCCACCAGTGCATTCACTCAGGGCTGTTAAAAAAGTCAGACTCTCCAACTTCTTGAATCTCTCTCAGTAACTTGCCGTCATAGTAAACCCCTCCCTTTTTTTTTTCTTTTCAGCTAACAAATGTTCGCTGATCACCTATTATGAACAGACATTTTCAAGATACCCAGTTGTGTAAGACAATTCTTTTACCCACAAACACCTTTCAATCAAATCAGAATATCAAAATGTCTGCAAATAAAGCCAGCTAGAATGTAGTGCCTATTATTAAAAATACATAAAAATATGCAAACAGAGAGCAGGGATAACTGATTTCCAGTGGATGTAATAATATGTTGTTGGCACAATCACCAAGTACTATAGCACGTATCTGAGAGTATAGCTTTGTTTTTCTGTTCTCTCTCTCTCTCTTTTTTTTTTAAAATAAAAACTGTTTTAAGTAAGAGAAATTCCAGCTGAAAACTGTTCACTGTCCTCTCATCTTTTTGTTTGTCCATTCTACCTTTAGTATTTCAGGTTTTACATATGGATAGCAGTATGATTATGGCCCGTATGTGTTCAGTTTTACTTAATGTCACGTGTACTTTCTGTTTCACCAGTCTTTTTCTTCCTGGTTCTCTTCCCTTCTTTGTTTCTACTTTTATCCCCCTGAAGTAACAGCAACAGTGTGATGTGTCGCTTTTCATGCTCTTGCTATTATGTATAAATATGTTGTTTTGTTTTTCTAGAATAGGGACACAATATGTAAATTTCTCTGTAGTTGCTTTTCTTATTTAACCATAGGATAAAGACTTTTTTTTTTTTTTAACCAACTCCTATTACAGACAGTTGCCTGGATTCGCCTTGCTCTCTATTCCCCACGTAAACGTGTCCTTGGGTGTCCTGGAGGGTGGACACGCTCTTGGCCAGCAGGCCCCCTTCTAGTGTGGCGGTACCCTTCTCTCCCTCTGTTGGCTTCTGGGCTTACAGGAGTCAGGTTGTGTGGGTCTCTAAATCTGGTTACGCTGTTGCACTGGTAACTGTATCTCTGCAATTAGATATTTTATAAATCATGAGCATATAAAAGAAAGAGCATCTCATTTCTATGAAAATTAAGTTAAAAGCTTAGGAAAGATTTGCCAAATGTAGCTTTCTAAAAATATTTGCAATCAAGGCAATGGTAAAGATCAGAAATAATATGGTGTCTTTTACTTTGTAACAAACCACCACGAAATGTTTTGGTTTAAAACAATAATAACCTATTGCTATGGATTGAATGTTTGTGTCCCTCTCAAATTCATGTGTTGAAGCCCTAACCCCCAGTATGATGGTATGTGGAAGCGGGGCCTTTGGGATGTAACTAGGTTTGGATGAGGTGATGGGGTTAGCGTCCCAGAGCCCTTTCTCTTGCATCACTCTGTGAGCCCACAGCGAAAGGCAGCCTTCTACAAAGCCAGAGGAGGGTTCTCACCAGAACCTGACTAAGATGGCACCCCGATCTCAGACTTCCAGTTCCTAGAGATGTGAGAAGGAAATGTTTGTTGTTTAAGCCACCCAGTCACTTCTGCTCCATCCTGTTGGTAAAAGGACATCACAAAGTCATCCCAGCTTCAAGACGTAGGAAACAGAAATGACCTCTTGATGAAAGAAACAGCAGTCATGTTACAAAGGAACGTACACACTGGGGTAGGAGGAACTTGTGACAACACTTTGCAATTTAACACAAGAGGAGAAATTGTTTAAAAATCTAGAAGTATACATTTATAGGTTTTAAGCTTAAAAATATAAAAAACAATGTGTCTTTTGCATGACTTTTAATTGACTAACTCCTACCCCAGTTACATTGCAGAAGAGAGCTTCTACCATATACCAGGCTTATTCTTTTAGGCCAATGACTAGAGAGGTCTCTCTCAGCCTTCTTTGTGGCTCCATGGAATTTCATGGCATGGGTATGACATATTTTATTTAACCAGTCTCTTATTAATAGGTGTTTGGGTGATTTCCTTTCTATTGCCTCATAGTGAACAATGTTATGATAATATTAATGTAACTATAGCCTTTCATACTGGTGTTTTATTTGTGTGTTTAAATATATATGTGTGTGTGTGTGTGTGTGTGTGTATACACACACATAAGTCTCCAAGGAATTTCTGGGTCAAATGTCAGGTATATATTTTAAAATATATTTATATTTTAATGTATTTCCTCTTTGCTTTCTGCCATTAGAGTGGCCGAAGAGGAACTAAAGAACCTGTTGATGGAAGTGAAGGAGGAGAGTGAAAAAGCTGGCTTAAAACTAAATATTAAAAAAACTAAGATCATGGCATCTGGCCCCATTACTTCATGGCAAACAGAAGGGGGAAAAGGTGGAAGCAGTGACAGATTTCCTCTTGGGCTCTAAAATCACCATGGATGGTGACTGCAGCCATGAAATCAGAAGATGATTGCTTCTTGGCAGGAAAGCTATGACAAACCTAGACAATGTGTTGAAAAGCAGAGACATTACTCTGCTGACAAAGGTCCGTCTAGTCAAGGCTGTGGTCTTCCTAGGGGTAATGTACGGTTGTGAGAGCTGGACCAAAAAGAAGGCAGAGCACCAAAGAATTGATGCTTTCGAATTGTCGTGCTGGAGAAGACTCCTGAGAGTCTCTTGGACAGAAAGGATATCAAACCAGTTGATCTTAAAGGAAATCAACCCTGAACACTCATTGAAAGGACTGATGCTGAAGCTGAAGCTCTAGTATTTTGGTCACCTGATGCAAACAGCCGACTCATTGAAAAAGTCCTGGATGCTGGGAAAGATTGAGGGCGGAAGAAGAGGGCATCAGAGGATGAGATGGCTGGATGGTATCATCGATACAATGGACGTGAACTTGGGCAAACTTTGAGATGTGGTGAGGAACCGGCAGGCCTGGCATGCTGCAGTCTATGTGGTTTTAATGTATATTTAAAATTTGGGCAGATATTGCCAAATGGCTTTCTGAAAAGCTCCATAGTAATTTTCATTGCTGCCAGCAATGTAAGAGAGTATCTTTTCCCTGACCTTTCCAGCCTTTAAGTTTTTCCTTTTGCCAAGCTGAGAAAAATGTGAAAAGTGAGGGAGAGGGATTATTTTTTTTCTTTTTTGCTAAGGGAGGAAAGCACCGTGTCCCTGCCATAGTCTGCATGGCCCAGTGACAGAACCTTTCGGTCTCTGCACTTTTGTATTTGTTATATACCTTGTTTTCCATGTTATACACCTGAATGCCCTTTTTTCTTCTTCCCTGCCTGGTGAGCTCCTTCATAGCTTTGAGAACTCAGTCAGAATGCCCTCTGCTTGGGAGGCTGCCCTAATCCTGCCCGATCAGCATGCCTTCCTCTCTACTGCCTTTACTCTGTCTGTGGCTTCCTCTGCCAGGCCCGTGCCAGGGCACAGACAGACTCTAGGTTTCTGGAAGACTCCCCTGTAGGACTCTAAGCTCCTGGAGGGCAAGGCACAAGTCACAATCTTCTCTGGGTCCCTTTTGCTTGAACTGTGCCTGGTGCAGAGCAGCAGTCCTGGAAATGTTCGTTTATTAAGTGACATCATAATGAAGCTTTCCCATAAATGTTTGTAGAATAAAACAAGGGATTTTAAAAAATTAATTTTTATTGGAATATCAGTGATGCAGTGGTAAAGAATCTGCCTGCTAATGCAGGAGACACAGGTTGAGTCCCGGGGCCGGGAAGATCCCCTGGAGTAAGATATAGCAACCCACTCCAGTATTCTTGTCAGGGAAATCCCGTGGACAGAGGAGCCTGGCAGACTATGTCCATGCAGTCAGTCACGGAGTCGGACGCAACTGAGCAACCGAGCACACACACGCATACTTGCCTTATAATATTGTGTTAGTTTCTGCCGTACAGCAAAGTAACTCAGCTGTATGTTTACACATATCTCCCCCTTTCTTGGATGTCCTTCTCATTTAGGTCACCACAGAGCACTGGGTAGCGTTCCCTGGGGAGAGGCTTTTGAAAAGGAGACTGGTGCTTGTATGGGCAGGGTGAGGTGGAAGGGGCGCACGATTACACACTGTGGACAAAGCACCTTGGGTGGAGGGAGGCCACAGGCGCCGAGCAGGGCTTGATCAGTTTAGCAGTTCCTGGGAGCCGACCTCCTCTCTCTGTTCATTCCCCACTCAGGCATCCAAAGTCACCTCGCGATGGTTCTGTGTGAAGACAGTACCCCAAGGGGCCATCGATTTGGAACATCTGATCCGCTCTCTGAGTTGTATCCACCAGCTCGTAAAATCCAATAAATGTCAAAGATCTGGCAGGCCCATTAACCTCTGGAGGTCTATTAAAAGACTCTGCTTTTGTTAAGGAGGTTCTGTTTTCTGTATGATAGATGCCAGGGCAGCCAGTTCTAAAAACGCCAGAATTAAGGAAGTTAGGAAGGGGGCAGATTTAAAGCGGGGTCACCTGGTCTCTCCCAGTTTTGCCCTAGGACTCTGTCATTTCTTCCATTGGTACATACGGAGCCTGTCAGTGTGACTAGCCCTCTGGTAGCTATGTGAGTAGGGGGCCCTCCTCCAGGAAAATGAACCCAACCCTTCTCTTCAAAATACCCCACATACATCTCTGTTTTACCCCTTATGATACTAAAGTGTAATTAATTATTTGCTGCATGTGGGTCCTTTCTGTTTGACTGTGAGGGCTGCAAGAATGGAATGTTCATAGGAATCTCTTTGACAAGAAGTGGGAGAAACCTGAACCCAAACTACTTTAGCAAAAATAACTTCGGTTGGCACACCTGTCTCAAGCCCTCCCCATACACTGCAAGATGGTCCCTGGCAGATCCCATGTGATGGCGCGCTGCCTCCAGCAGCTCCGGGCATCCTGCAGCCAGCCTCCCCTTCCTGGGAAAAGAAACTTGGCTCAGTGGAATGAATAAGTGAATGAAATTAACATCGTCATTGATAGTCTCCTATGTATTCTTATTGTCTGTTGTTGTCACGCAGTTGTGTCCGACTCTTTGCAATTCCATGAACAGCAGGACACCAGGCTTCCCTGTCCTTTACCATCTCCCGGAGCTTGCTTGAACTCATGTCCATTGAGTTGCTGATGCCATCCAACCATCGCATTCTCTGTCGTCCCTTTCTACTCCTGTCTTCAATCTTTCCCAGCATTAGGGTCTTTTCCAATGAGTCGGCTCTTCACATCAGGTGGCCAAACTATTGGTGCTTCAGCTTCAGCGCCAGTCCTTCCAATGAATATTCGGGGGTGATTTCCTTTAGGATTGACTTGTTTCATCTTTCTGTCCAAGGGACAGTTTGAGAGTCTTATCTAGCACCACAGTTTGAAAGCATCAATTCTGCGGCACTCAGCCTTTTTAATGGTCCACCACTCATGTCTGTGCGTGACTACTGGAAAAACCATAGCTTTGACTATATGGACCTTTGTCAGCAAAGTGACGTCTTTGCTTTTTAATATGCTCTCTATGTTTGTCATAGCTTTTCTTTCAAGGAGCAAGAGTCTTAATTTCATGGCTGCAGTCACTGTCCACAGTGATTTTCAAGCCCAAGTAAATAAAATCTGTCACCGTTTTCATTTTTTCCTCGTCTATTTGCCATGATCTTCGTTTTTTGAATGCTGAGTTTTAAGCCAGCTTTTTCACTCTCCTCTTTTACCTTCATCAAGAGGCTCTTTAGTTTCTCTTTGCTTTTTGACATTAGAGTGGTGTCATCTGCCTATCTGAGGTTACTGATATTTCTCCCAGAAATCTTGATTCCAGCTTGGGAGTCATCCAGCCCAGTATTTCATATGATGTACTCTGCATATAAGTTAAATAAGCAGGGTGACAATCCACAGCCTTGATGTACTCTTCTCCCAATTTGGAACCAGTCTGTTGTTCCATGTCCGGTTCTAACTGTTGCTTCTTGACCTGCATACAGGTTTCTCAAGAGGCAGGTCAGGTGGTCTGGTATTCCCATTTCTGTAAGGATTTTCCAGTTTGTTGTGATCCACACAGTCAAAGGCTTTAGCATAGTCAATGAAGCAGAAGTAGATGTTTTTCTGGAATTGGCAATTTGATCTCTGGTTCCTCTGCCTTTTCTAAGCCCAGCTTGTATATCTGGAAGTTCTCGGTTCACGTACTGTTGAAGCCTATCTTGAAGGGTTTTGAGTATTAACTTGCTAGTATGTGGAATGAGTGTGATTGTGCAGTCATTTGAACATTCTTTGGCATTGGCTTTCTTTGGAATTGGAATGAAAACTGACTTTTTTCAGTCCTGTGACCACAGCTGAGTTTTCCAATTTGCTGACATATTGTGTGTAGCACTTTAACAGCATCATTTTTTAGGATTTGAAGTAGCTCAGCTGGGATTCCGTGACCTCCACTAGCTTTGTTCATAGTGATGCTTCCTAAGGGCTGCTTGACTTTTCACTCCAGAGTGTCCAGCTCTAGGTGAAGGGCCACACCATCGTGGTTATCTGGATCATTAAGACCTTTCTTGTATAGTTCTGTGTATTCTTGCCACCTCTTCCTAATCTCTTCTGTGTCTCTTAGGTCCTTACCATTTCTGTCCTTCATTGTGCCCATTCTTGCATGAAATGTTCCCTTGATACCTCCCATTTTCTTAAAGAGATCTCTGGTTGTTTCCATTCTATTCTTTCCTGTATTTCTTTGCATTGTTCATTTAAGAAGGCCTTCTTATCTCTCCTTGCTATTCTCTGGAACTCTGAATTCAGTTGGGTATATTTTTCCCTTTATCCCTTGGTTTTTGCTTCTCTTCTTTCCTCATATGTTTGTAAATCTTCCTCAAGTGACCACTTTGCCTTCTTGGATTTTTTCCCCCCCCTTCGGGATGGTTTTGTCACTGCCTCCTGTACAGTATTATGAACCTCCATCCACAGTTTTTCAGGCACTCTGTCTAGGAGATCTAATCCTTTGAATCTATTAATCACCTCCACTGTATAATCATAGGGGCTTGATTTGGTTCATATGTGAAGGGCCTAGTGGTTCTCCTTACTTTCTTCAATTTAAGTCTGAGTTTTAAAATAAGAAGTTCATGATCTGAGCCACAGTCAGTTCCCAGTCTTATTTTTGCGGATGGTATAGAGCTTTTCCATCTTCCGCTGCAAAGAATATAGTCAGTCTGGTTTCGATATTGACCATCTGGTGACCTTTCATGTGGGGCTTCCTGGTGGCTCAGCGCCTGAAATGCCAGAGATGCAGGTTCAATCCCTGGGTTGGGAAGATCCCCTGGGGGAGGGCATGACAACCCACTCCAGTATTCTTGCCTGGGAAATCCCATAGACAGAGGAGCCTGGCGGGCTATGATCTAGAGGGTTGCAAAGAACAGGACATGACTGAAGCGACCTAGCACATACACAACCTTCTGTTTATTGGTTACTGTGAAAGTCTTTGTAGAAAATTGTATTTCCAAAGTGACTGCAAAAAAATATTCCCTACCTCCCATGCCTTTTTGTGAAAACTTCTATGAGCACACCAGTGGCAGAGTCCATTTGTCCTTCCCTTGAATCCTTGGCACTGGCCCTCATACCTGTTGTAATCAATAGAATGTGATGGCAGTGACCCTGGATGACTTCTGGGCCTTAAGAAAGCTGTAGCTTGTCTTCACCTCTTGGGTTACCCTTCACAGATACAGGCAGCCGTGTGGTCGAGGTGCATGGAGGAGAACTGAGATTCCTGGCAGACAGCTCCAGCTGAGACCCCAGATAGTGGTCAGAGCTAAATACCAGGCATATGGGCAAGGTCATTTTGGACTTTCCCAGCATCCCTGGGCTTCAGCTGTACCATGTGAAGCAAAAGAATCATCTAGTCAACCTCCAAAGTCATGAAATGTATTCGACTCTTTGCAACCCCGTGGACTGTAGCCTACCAGGCTCCTCTGTCCATGGGATTCTCCAGGCAAGAATACTGGAGTGGGTTGCCATTTCCTTCTCCAGGGGATCTTCCTGACCCAGGGATCGAACCCACGTCTCCTGCATTGCAGGCAGACTCTTTAACCTCTGAGCCACCAGAGAAGCCCCCAATAATAATAATAATACAGTTTTATCCTCGCATCAGTCCTGTGGAAATAGGCTCAGAGACGTTACACAGCTTTCCTTAAATCACACAATCCTTAAACAGTAGATCATCTGACTTATAACTCAGATGTGCTCATGGAAACTAATTTTGCCAGCAGATAATAGTAGAAATCAGTCTTTGGAAAGTAAACCATCTGGCACCATCCCAGGAATGCATCTCACAGCAAGGCAATGGATTTAGCGTGCCTCTTTTTGAGGACTTTCGCATGGCAGCTAGAGTTAGCCTGGGAGGACCTTAGGGCCTAACATAGGGCCTAACATAGGGCCTACCATGTAGCACAGTGGGAGAGATGCAGGCAGCTGTGGCATGGTTGGGACGGTGGGGACTATGGCGAGCAGGAGGGGGCGCGCCTCCTCCGTGAGAGACCAGCCACCGTGAAGGCCATTCCTTGTGCTGCCAGATCTTGGCCCAAGATCACCAGTTGTTTCAAAACTTCAAAAGCACTGAGTATTCACATCCCTCAATTTTGTCTGACTCGGGGATGGGGGATGGGAGAAGACATTTGCATACCACATCTGACCCACAGAAGCCCAGATTTTGACTTTCCAAAAAACCATCCGCGTTCAGTCTCTAGAGAGAGAAACATACCCACTGCCTTTGTTCCAACAGGAAAAAAAAAAAAAAAAGGCAACGAGTTTTCACTCTAAGCTCTGGAAACGGTTCCCAGATGTCCCAGATTTTTTTCCCTGTAGTTAAGATAATTCACCAGGGACTCCTGGCCCATCATCCACCTTCCAACTGGCTTTTACTTCTCTGAGCCCTTGTCATCCTGTGAAATGCTGCTGCTTCCCAGGGAAGGCCATCCAGGGAGGCTCCTCGTGGAGAGGCAGGCAGTTCCTGTTTTCCTAGGCCTGGTGGGCTGTGGATGCCCGTCCCAGGCTCAGGCCCCAGGCAGTCTGGAGGGAGTTGTACTCCATGCCTGCGCCGCGCATCTGTGTGGCCCACGGGGCCATCCTGGGCAGAAAGCATAGCAGTAGGTGACTTGCTTATGGGGTCTGGGGCCTGAAGGTGGAGACTTCTGCAGGAGCAGGAGCTGGGCCTGCTGCCCTCACCCCTGACCTTATCTTACGGCCAACTGCAAGCTCATGGCCTTTGTTTCTCCGTGTTTTTCTGCCCATTTACAGAACGATAAACACCTCACCCGCTCCTCTGTCTCATGATGCTCCCGCTGCCGTGTGGGTGCTGTTTACAGCTCCATCGAGTGTGTCACATCCATGAGCTGATTTAGCCTCTACTGCGCCCACCAGTGTTGCAGCGCTGTAGACCGGAGCTCAGAGCAGGAAGGCCATTTGTTCAAGATCGTACAGTTAGTGAATGTATTAATAGTCCATCCAGGTGTTCTCTGCTTCTTTCTGTTTTGTACTTAGAAGGTTTGGGGGAAAAAATGACAATAATAATTCCTGTGTGAATCATTGAAAAATTTCATTCTTCACCCTGACTCCCAAATGCCCAGTCTTCTCCCCAGAAGTAGCCACTGTGACTGGCTTCTGGTGTGTCCATCTGGATATCAAACATAATAAAATTAATGAAGTTGGGACTGGTTGGGATTTGCCAGGCTCCATGGCCACCTAACCAGTGACCAGGGGAGAGCCTCGGGTGCCCTCAGGGACATCCGTGCCGGGCCACTGATAGCAGTGACAAGGCTCTTCTCCACAGCACTGAGGAGAAGCCGATAATTGACCTGATGCAGGCCACTTATTTTCACTGGGCAGCTTTTACAAGATGAACCAGGAAACTCCCATTGTGAGTGTCCATCTGAATTATGGGAGAGCTTTCTGTAATTCAGATTCCCGGGTGTCACCCCAGGCCAGTGGGATCAAAATTTCTTTGAGAAGGACCAAGAATCTGTCATTTTTAGCTTCCTTAATATTCTTTAGCGAACTCACAAAAGTACACAAAGATTTATGCATAAGGGAATGTAAGCGCTAGGAAGACGTGCTGCTGCCTTGCTTGAGTACGTAACTAGAATGTCCATAGATGGCCATCCATATAAGGGGCCAGGTCCACACAATGGAATAGTGCGCAGCCATAAAAATTAGTTTTAGCTTCACGTCCTAGGATATTGATAGATGCATCCAGAGTGCCCTGGCAACATGAATAGGGGAATGGTGAGTGGACTGGGCTTGTGTAGAGGAGTGTAAGGAATGGCTTTACCTGCACACATATGGTGACCTTCTAGAAGTCCATAAGAAAGAGTGTTTGTTTCTGGGGAGGACACGCTGGGGGACTCTCTACTGAATACCGTCTTGTACAGCTGGAGCGTCCCCGGTGTGTATGCAGAAGGAGACTGTGCTCATGCTAATGTGTGAAACGCTCCCAGGTAATCTGATGAGCCCCTAGGCTTAGTAACCACTGGATTAGGTGATTCTTTGGCCTCCTGAGGACATTTCAGTTCTAAAACTCAGGCCCTGGGATTTGTGGTTAATACATGGGACAGAGAGGACTGAACTGTAGGGTGGCCCCGGAAGTGCAGCGTACCATCACTGCCCCTGGTGAGTCAGTCTGGAAGGCCACAGTGATGATGCAGTCTTTGGATGGGGCAGTGCATGCAGTTCATACATGCCAGCCCCCGCCAGTAGAAGCCAAGCACGGGCTGTGTTGGACCCCGGAACAGTGGTTGGCCTCTGCAGCTCTTTAGGGAGAGGCACGGGGATGGGACACTCCAGTGGGCCAGAGCCTGGTACATAGTAGGCACTCAGTAAGCATGTTGCCCAACTGAACAAATGAGCCGATGCCCTTTTGCTGGAGCTGCTGCTAACACGCTGGGTGACTCTGGACCTGTTCCTTCCCCTCTTCTAGCCTGTTTCCCCATCTCCGAGGAGGTGGGTCCCTTCTACCAGGTTTCAGGGACCTGTGAGCAGCCCAGAGCAAGTTGTCCTTGTATTTCCCTGACTGTTAGTCTTCAAATTAAACAGATCTGTTTGGAGTGTTCGGCGTTGCCATGGTATTACCACTGCTGTTGCGCTCTCTCTCTCTCCCTCTCCCTATCTCCCCCAAGCAGTTGAATCCCTGCCTCCTCCCAGCACCCTCCAACGCCAGCCCAGGAGACGCCAAGGACCAGCTCTGCAGTCCCCAGAGAGAGATGCCTTCTGAAGTCACAGGATGGCTGTTGCTTCCTGGCAAGGCACTCATTTGGTTTTGTCCTTTGGGAAGGCAAACTGTAGCTAGGAGCTGTGGAATGAGAGCTCCCTAAGGAATGGGGACTCTCTCTAGGCTGCAGCTGTGGCTAGCCTGTGCCTGAAAGGTCAGACTCTCATTCCACCTGTATGACTCCCATACCAGTATGACCCCTGACACTCACTCGGTGGGAAACAGGAGCGTCCTCTAAATAGATCCGTGGACAGAGGACCCTGTGCAAGGCCAGAGCGCTGCAGACATAGGCCACTCCTTTGGGGCAGTAATTAATATTTAAAATTTGAGACTTAAATTTAGTCATGGTTGCTCTGTGAGGCAGAGGCTTTGGGGATGGAAATTTCTTTTCCAGCTTTAATGAGATACGTGGTGGCTCAGTGGCAAAGAATCTGCCTGCTTATGCAGGAGACACACGCTTCAGTCCCTGCGTTGGGAAGATCCCCTGGAGAAGGAAATGGCAACCCACTCCGGTAATCTTGCCTGGGAAATCCCATGGACAGAGGGGCCTGGAGGGCTCCAGTCCATGGGATCACAAAGAGTCAGACTTAGCAGTAAGTAGCACCAACAACTGACATATAACACCGTGTAAGCTTAAGATGTACAATGTGATGATTTCATACATTAGTATACTGCAAAGTGTTGGCCCCGACAAGGCTTATGAACACATTCTTCACCTCACATAATTGCCATGTTGTTGTTGTTGTTATGGTGAGAACAGTTACGGTTTACTCTCATATCAGCTTTCAAGGGTACAGTGCAGAGCTGTTATCTATAGTCTCCACGTTGTACATCAGATCCCCAGGACTTATTCACCTTATAACTGAAAGGTGTGCGCCCTTTGACCAGCACCTCTCCGTTCCCCACCCCCAGCCCCCGGCATCCATGAGTCTACTCTCTCTTTCTATATGTTCTGCATTTTCAGATGCCATGATTAGGTGAGATCCTGCAGTATTTGTCTTTCTCTGTCTGAATAATTAGGGATAGAAGTTCTTAAAGACACTACTACGGTGGGAGGGAAGGGCCAGAATTTCCTTAAGTAACCAGATTCTGGCAAAAGTTAGTAGATAATAATATATTATTATTATAGAAGTGGTAACTATAATAAAATTGTGTGCCTGATGTGTCCTGAGCTAAGCAGTAACATCCCCATTTCACTGATGAGAAAACAGAGGCCCAGAGGGGTCCAGTATTTGACTGTGGCAGTTTGAACTGTGCTCTTCAGAAGGCCCTTTGCTGCATGGCTGTGAGCGTGAGCTGGTGGAAGGAGGTACGTGTGTGAGAATCTGGAAGTGGAGGTGGGCAGGGGCCACACTCGCCATAGA
This sequence comes from Cephalophus harveyi, assembly GCA_006410635.1. Taxonomy (NCBI): domain Eukaryota; kingdom Metazoa; phylum Chordata; class Mammalia; order Artiodactyla; family Bovidae; genus Cephalophus; species Cephalophus harveyi. The sequence goes on along the minus strand of SJYT01010689.1, from coordinate 589,909 downwards.
CCTTGTTGGCTGGGGGTGGCAGTGAGATGCAGAGGGGCCAGAGGCTCCTGGGGGCTTTTGCTCTGTTTGGCTCTGCGTCCAGCTCTCCTCTCCCAGACACTGTGGCAGATGCACGGAGGCAGAAGCTCCCATATTTCTCCCACACTAACCACCACCCACCCCCACCACCGCCGCCAGTCCCACTCGACTTCCTGGATCCTGGCTGGTGAGCCACCTGACTCCCTGTCCCAACCTTCCTTCTCCTGCACAGTGTAAGGTCAAACTCCAGTAACAAAGCCCTTATCCCATGCCCCTAGTGGCCTCTTCCCCACTTGAATCCTGACTGATCTCTTGAGAAAGGCACGGTGACTAAGAGGTGGAGGAAACCTTGGTCTAAACCCAGCTCCATCCGACTGGAATGCCTCTATTCTGCCCAGGATGTCCTCTAGGATTCCCATCAGCAGGGAGTTCCTGGTCAGCCAGGTGCCCAGCTCTGTGGGTTAGACCACGGATGACACTGAAGACAGAGAAGCCAGGCTTGCTCTCTAGGAGCTTTCGTCTGTTTAGGGAGAGCAAGTGAAGAGTCATGGCACTTTGCTGGAGCAATAGGAAAGAGAGCTCTTGCCACGGGCTCACCATGCCAGCAAGTGAGCCTTCCAGGGGCTGCTGCCTGGAGGGGGGCTGCTGCCTGGAGAGGGGCTGCCCAAAGCTGGGCGGGGAGGCAGAACCAGAGGTCAAAAGAGGCCGCTCCCAGGCGTCCTCACCCAGCCCTGGGTCTGCTCTGGCCCTGCCATGTGCAGATGCGTGAGCCGCTCCTTCCAGTTGCCTTTTGTTGTGGAAACCACCAGGACTCAGGAGAGAGTGGTCACACTGGGCCTCAGAAGGGCCTCCTGGGGGGATTGGCCTGGATCCTGGGGAGAGAGGTCAGGGAGGGACAGATGAAGGCAGAGAGGAGGGAAGGTGCTCGGGGAGCGGTGAACTAGGGCAGGGAAGGGGCCCCTCGTCCTGTGAGGGGCGTGCACTGGCGCCAGGCTCTGTGGGATAAGGTAGGGTGACATATGGAGGGCCCAGGGACAGGCTGGAGTGGCCTTGAATCAAGCTGAGGCCTTGCAGGGTTCTGGGGGCTTTGACATTGGGGTGCAGTGGGTGTCATGCCTGGTGTTGCTGAAGATGCTCCCTGTTCGGGGGGATGGATGTATTGGCATGAATAAACGGTGATGTCGTTCAGAATGCGAGGTGTGCTCCGTGGCATCTGCATCGGGGAGAGGCTGGGTGACTCACTCCACACCTGGCTGCCTCGGGCTCCAGAACATCTCTGGGTCTGAAGCTTCTCCACCACGTAGGACAGGATGGGGTGACCCCAGTGAACGGGGACCAGCGGCTCAGGAATCCCCCCCTTCCCTCCATGTCCCCCGCTGTACACTGATCACCCAGCTGGAGGATTATCCAGTGACTGTCCGTCTCAGATGCTGATGAGGAGGCTGCCAAGGCCATAGAGCTGAGAGAACAGAATGAGTCCTCAGAGAGTAGGGTCCCTGATGGGCGGCAGAGCTCACGACCCTCTGGGGGTGGCAGCACCCACTCTGGGCAATGAATGCCCGGAGGGAATGGAATCCTCGTTTTCCTAAGAGAAGCTAGAATTCTAGACTTTGATGTGAAATTGCCTGATTTTTAAATGTTGGAAGCCATTTTCTTTTTTTAAAATTTATTTCATTGGGGGATAATTGCTTTATAATACTGGTTGGTTCTGCCATGTATCAGCCTCAATCAGCCACTGGTATACATATGTCCCCTCTCCCTCGAACCTCCCACCTCCCACCCCATCCCATCCCTCGAGGTTGTCACCAAGCACCAGCTTTGAGCCCCTTGCGCCAAACAGCAAATCCCTGCATCGAACAGCAAATTCCTGCATCAAATAGCAAATCCCTGCATCAAACAGCAAATTCCTGCCGGCCATCTGAGTTTACATGCAATAGTGAAAGTGAAAGTGAAGTCGCCTCTGACTCTTTGCGACCCTGTGGACTGTAGCCCACCAGGTTCCTCCGTCCATGGGATTCTCCAGGCAAGAATACTGGAGTGGGTTGCCATTTCCTTCTCCAGGGGAATCTTCCCAACCCAGGGATTGAACCCAGGTCTCCCGCACTGCAGGCAGAGGATTTAACCACTGAGCCACCAGGGAAGCAGGTATGATTCAGTGCTGCTCTCTCTGTCGGTCCCACCCTCTCCTTCCCCTGCTGTGTCCACAGTATCTTCTCTGTGTCTGCGTCTCCACTGATGCCCTGCAAAGCCACTTTCTTGGAAGAATAAACCAGACACACCCAGGGCCCGAGTCCTGTCAGCCCCTTGCCTGTTCACCCTGAACCAGCTCTCATCCCACAGGGACAGGAGCGGTTCAGCTATAGCCCCGGGGCCCTGCTCCTGGAAGGGAGGCCACGCTGCCTGCTGTGTGAACTCAGGAGCAGACGTCAGTTTTTTGTGCTGTTTCTGGCCGGACCACGGTCGTGGATCCAGAGGACCCTCCTCTCTTGGATACTCTGATACAACTGCCTGGACTCTCTGGCTGGCCTGCTGGCCTGGAGGCATCACGAGCAAGCACATCTGCCACTTTATCTCTCTGGCAGCGGCAGAACCTTTATTAGCATCATCCAGCCCATCAAGAAGGCGGTCCCCCCACCATCTTCCCCAGCTACGTGCCTGGGATTTCTGGAGCCCGAGGAAGGTGCTGGCTATGTGCCGACTTCCAGGGCCCTGCTGCAGCTTGGGTGTCCTTGGGCAGCCACGTGTGAGAGGGGACCGAGATGCTGCCTGGCTGTGGGCGGCAGGTATCAGCACCCCGCCTTCTGGACACCTTCCCGGGGCCAGCTTGTTTCCTCAGCTGTCCACCTTCGTTGGTGGAGTGGGGGGCCCTGCAGTGAGCCCAAAGCCAGCTGGCCATTTTCCAGTTTGCCTGCACCAGGGGAGGAGAAGCTCACTGCAGCCCTTCTATCTCAGAGAGACCTCTCGTGTTGTCCTGGAGTCACTGGGCCTGGTACCTGAGACCCTCTGGGGATGTGTCCCTCCCCAGCTTTTCCCCTGCAGGCCCCATCTGTGCCACACATCCCGGGTTTTAGCATCTTCCTGTCCATGGAAAAAAAATTTATAGCAGGCTTGCTGGGTGCAAGACCCACCCATCAGACCGAGTCATCACAGACGTGTGTGTGGAAGTGTCAGCTCTGCTGAGCATCAGGGAGGAGAAGAACATCATATCATGAGGCCTGAAACAGGGATCCGATCTCGTCGGGGCTGGGAGGCCTTGTCAGGGAGGAGCATTTGAGCAGCACCCTGGAGGGCAGTTTTTAGCAGGGATTCTGGTGTGCAGAGGTGAAGGCCGTCGTGGCTGCTCCAGGGGTGTGGGCTGGGGGTGTGGGACACCGTCCGGAGACGGCAGCAGAGCAAGGAGCTGGGGGGTGCTGCCGGGGGTGGAGCTGTGGGCAGATTTGGGCTATATTTAGGATTTGGTGACAGCTTGGACGCATGAGTGGGCAGGCACCAGGGCGCCTGCCGCCTGTGTTTGTGGCTCACGCCCTTGGGAGGCTGGTTGTACCTCTGCTTAGATGGGGGGTCCCAGAGAATAAGCAGGCTGTGAGGTGGGGTGGGGATGGAGAGGAGTGGGAGGGGGTCTGAGGCAGCCATCTGTCGACGTCATCCCTTTTCCTCAAAAGTGCTCCGCTTCTCACACCTGCAGACTTTTCCACCTGTTTGGAACACTGGTTCTTTCTGCCTTCTGGGTCAAACGCCTGTTGAGGTTGCAGGGCCCAGGTCGGATGCCCCTTCCTCCAGGCTGCTCAGCTGCATCCCCGGTGGGAGCTCAGCATCTCTCTTTGCTGGTAGCGAGTCCCACCTGACCCAAAGGAACATTTCAACTGGGGAGGAAGGAGGTGGGAAAGCTGGCAGCAGGCTGAGGGTCACCGTGGCTTCTGAGAGCAGGAGTGCAGGGTGTGTGTGTGTGTGTGAGGAGAGAGAGAGAGTCTATGAGTGTGCATTTGAGAGAGCATGAATGTGTGTGTGTGTGTGTACTTGCCTGAGGGAAGTGGGGAGGCTGGCCTTGCCTGGCCCTGCCATTCCCAGGAGGGCTGTGTGCTCAGGGTCATGGGCGTTGGAGGCAGGTCCTTGTTTTGTGTCTGGTTCTTTCCACATCATAAGCTCTGTGCCCCTAGGCAAGCACTATCACCTCTCTGAGCCTAAGGGGACTTTGTCTGTAATGGGATTATCATGGCATCTGCCCCACAGGGCTGGTGTGAGAAGTGAGTAAGATGATACTTGTAAGAACACTTAGGCAGGACCTGAAAGCACTTAAACTTGATGATCCTTCACCCCGGCCTCCCCCATGCCCTGGGCACACTGCCCTGACCCACCACCCAGGTCTTGTCTCCTGGTTATTCCTGTGCACAGACTGTGTACCCATGTGCTTCCGGTAGCAGTCAGCAAAGCGACAGTCCTGTGTTTATTTATGTTGATGTGGTTGAAATTATCTTCTCCATAAGCTCTAAGAGGGCTGGAGGGGGGTCTTGCTTTGCTCACCGTTGTCTCCCTGGCACCTAGCGGGAGTTGCCCACAGTGTGACAAGCATTCATCGGGTCTGTGAATGAACGTAGAATGGTAGTCTCTTCCCTGCTTTTTGCCTTCCCTTCTTCCTTCTTGTTTCTTTGACAGCCCATCCCCACTAGCAGAGCCAGCCTTCGCCCTGGACCTGGGACAGGCCTCACTGCCCTCGCAGGGTGGGGTGAAGCTGGTAGCCGGAAGGCAAGTGAAATGGCCAAGACAGCTCTGAGGCTCCCCTGAGACTGCGGTAAGGCCAGTGTCAGGCAAAGAGCTGGTGCTTCATTACTGAACTGATGGCTGCTGTCACTGTTCACACCTCTGTGCATACTTGAGATATTACACCTCCCTTTTTTTTTTCTTCAATCCTAAGGTTCATTATAATTTTGATTACTTTTAAGATCTCAATTCTTGTTTTAAGCATCCTTAATTAAAGCCATTAATTTATATTCAGCCACAATGGCAGAGTTTTCTAATTTGTTAATTATTGTTGAACTTTAACCTGCTAGATCTTACCAGAAGGTAGCTTTTGGCCTGAGGAACTCTTAAAATTGTTAATGAATCTGTTCCTGCTTTTGTGTCCCACCGAATAAAAACAAATGCAAGAAAGCATTTGCCATCTGAAAGACTGCCATTCATCCTCCTGATATAAAACCTCTTCTTTCCCGTTATCTTTGGGAGCTGAGGCTCAGGATATTTACATGGAAGATGAGGAGTGGCCAGCAGTTCGATGTTTTCCCTTTTTTTTTTTTTTTACCTTCAGGAAATTGCTCTCTTATGCAAGAGAACTGCAAGTTCACCCACAGCAGAGCAGTCATATGATAAATCTGTTTGCAGGAGAGGGAGGCTCAGATCCCCTTTGAGAAGCTGCATTTGTTTGCGGGAAACACAGAGGGAGACAGCATTTTTCTGGGGGACAGTGAAGGGATTAAGGCATCATGACAAGCACATGGCTTAGAAATGAGCCCAATTAAAAAAACATGAACCTGTCTGACCCTCATAGGAAAATCCAGAGCTGTCACCGTTCACGCCTTGATTTGAGAAACCAGCACAATTATGTTGGAGATCATTAAGATTCTGGGGGAATGAGTTTTCTGGTTTTGCCTGTGATTTCCATTTTCTCATTACTGACAGAAGCCGCATTTATGGATCTTTCTCTTTTAAACAGGAGCTTCTCAGACTATTAACAATTGGCTTCCCCCAAAGGTATCATGTCAAAGCTTAAATGGGTTCATCTCGGCTGGTTCCGTGAGAACTGTTTCCCTCCTCCTTCCCCTCCCCCTCTACTTAAAACAGTTTTCTTTCTTTTTTTTTTTTTTTTTTTTGCCTTTGGAGAGGGATTTACAGCCATGGGCAGGCAATTAGATTTCAAAGCTGGAGAACTCCGTTGCACTTTGCCAGGAACTGCTGAAGCAAGCAAGACAGCCCATGGGCTTTGAATGCCTGGCCCGGAAACAGGCCCTCCCGATGCAGCTCTCCCAGGATGGGCTAGAAGACTGTGTGTTTGTCTTTGTTCTGCAAAGGGAAATCTAATTTCATCCCTGGAGCCCTATCTGCGTGGTAATTCCGTAGCTAGGCGATACTGGCACATTCAAAAGGCTGGGAGATGGCTGAGTTTGTGAAAGGCTGAGAGCTGGCGGGGTCCGAGACGGGGACAGCTTCCAGTGATCGGGGCAGCCTTTGGGACTGATTCTCAGCCTTCATCTGTGACTCGCTTCCTTGGAGGGCTGCTATCTCTCTGAAGACTGAGGACACCTTTGTGTCCTCATCGCAGCCTTCTCTCTTGCTGCCGACTAGGTCACGCGGCTTGGGAATGAGATCTGATTTCCAAAGCTGCTGAGAACAAAATACCAGCACTTGTTCCAGAAGCAGGCTGGTGCCGTGGCTAGAACCCTGAACTAGGAGCTGCCTAGAGACTGACCCAAAACTGTGGGTTGTGTTTGTGACCCCAGACAACGCTGCTTCTCTCATGGTGCTCATTCGCTCACGGGGGAAGGAGAATACATAACTGAATAACCAGAAAGATATTGCTGGTGATGAGTGCTGGGATTAAAGAGAAACTGAGTGATGTGAAAGAGCAAGCTGGGAAGGCTCCATGGTGGAGGTGACATTCAAGGAGAGACTTGATGAGAAGGAGCCAGCGATACAGAGATCCGAGAGCACAGCATCCTAAGGTAGTAGGTGCAGCACCTCTGAGCAGAAAGTGATCTTGGCATGTCTGTGAGGCAGCATCTGCAGCTGGAGCCTGGTCGTCAATCGGGAGAAGGCCTGAAATGTAGGCATAATCTAGGAAGGAGTTTGGGGGAGATGTTGTGTGGTGGTAGTTTTGGAGGCAGGGAAGAGACAGATGACTTAATTTGTGTTTTAAGAAGATCACTGTTTTCTGGATGGAGAATGGATTGGAGGGGCACAAGGCAGGAAGCAGGGCTGCCAATCAGAAAGCTACTGCAGCGCCCCAGGTGGGAGAATGAAACCATTTTATCCTCCAATGACAGAAGGCACCTTCCACAAAACGAATAGAGTTATATTTCTAGGGTTTTGCTTGTTTTGGACATTGAGAACCTCACTCAAAAGTAGGCAGCTGGGTGGAGGTTATGAATGCTTCCTGAAGTATGTTTTACTAACCAGGCCCCAGAAACTCATTTGTGTGCAAGGATCTGATTTTTTTTTTTTTTTTAAGCACCAGAAGATCTGCAATAATGAAGCAGTGTGGATGGACTTGAGCACGGTGGATACTCAGAGCAAACCCCAGTGGAGTGTAGCAAAGGCCGCAGTCTGTGTTGTATAGCAACAAGAGAACAGAATAGCATCAGCCTCGCCTAATTTTCAGGAATGAGTTCCAGACCATGGGTCTAGATGCTTAGCTGTCTATAGAAATCAGCACAAATAGGGATGAATTTAACATGTGCTGTATACTTATTTCCCACACATTTCATAGCCTTCTGATGTGGGTATCAGCTACACTGTACAAAGGAAAGCAAATCATGTCCATTTTAGTATGTGATGTTGTACACCATTCAAATTTCTTAAATCCTTTGTGATTTCTGACTTGACACAAGCTGGAAGAATATCATTAGTGTCAAAAATCAGAAAAATTTCTTTGGAAGGATTTTGACTGGCATTCTCCCAATTGCTGTATGACTTGGAGCAAACTAGTTGCCTCTCAGGGCCTTTTGTTCTTCTGTGGGGTGGTGCCTCCTTCTCAGGCTGCTGTGTGCGCCAAGTCAGATCTTGACCACATAGAATTCTTGGATAGTGTTTGAGCCATGGTGTGTTCTGGAAACGTGTCAGCTGCTCCTGATGAGATAGCTTTTCTTCATTTGAGTAGGGCTGCATTGGACATAAAATGCCACAGTTGTAAATATACAAGGGATAAAAGTGTGACTCTGCAAATTAAACTGCTAGCAAGTCAAGGACTACATGTCAACAACAATGACAATAATAACTATACAGTGAATGGAGCTAATGCTACTATTGAAAGGTGTATTTATCAAAGTCCTGGCAGGAAATAGAACTTCATTCAGATGATTCCATTGAACAGACACTGATGAAGCCACCACTCACATGGGAAGGGAAACTTAAGGGAACCAAAGAACTGAAATAAATTCAGATACTATGGTGCTAGATTTCAAGTTACAGTCACAAATTCTTCCCACTCCAGTATCCAGGCCCCTCTGCAAAGAGACTTTGGAGTTGCTCCTATGAAAAGATGAAGTCCATTTTCCCATTTCTTGAATCTGGCCTAGTCTTGGTACTTGCTTTGGTCAATACAATGTGCCAGCAGTGGTATTGTGAAAGGTCCAAAGCAAGACTTCTGGAAGCCTTGCAACTTCTGCTTTCACCTTCTTGGAAGATGACCCGAGACTTCCCTGTCCAGAAGCCTGATTTAGTCTAATGGTTGATGAGGAGCCACATAGAGGAGAACCAAGGCACCCAGCCAATAGCCAGTCCAACTGTCAGATCATAGCAGCTCCATGAGGATTCCCTGACCAGCAGAATAACTGCCCAGATGAGCCCACCCCAGACTGCAGAATCATCTGCAAATACATAATGATTGATTCGAATCCCTACATTTGGGATGATTTGTTGCACACCAATAGATAACCGATACGTCTCATAACAGCGAAAGCCGTTACCAGCCCCAGGTCTGAAGGGTCACGCAGCCGCTAGAGACCTGCGCTTTAGGAAGATGGCAGTGGGGAAGAAATGTCCCAGCCTCTCTCCCTTCCTCATTTTCCTTCCTTGAGTACCTCCTGTTCGGCAAACTCAACCAGAAACCAGAGGTTGGGAAAGACTGGGTGATACCGTCCCAAGGGGGCAAACTTCCAGGGCTGGGAACAGCTTGGGGGGTGGGAGGAGGGCACAAAGGGAAAATAGCCTCACACTGACTCCGTCTGAGCCCCCAGCCCCTGTGGTTCTGCAGAGCCCTCCATCCTCAGAAAAACCCAAACACACACACAGCCAGCCCTTCTAACATTGCTTGATTTCCTGAAGAGGAGAAGAGAGTTTGAGACTCCGCTGTCACTGTTTGTCCTGAGCTTTCAGTGGGTGATTTTCTTCATTGTCTGTGCCATGCTCACCACCGCCCAGATGCTCCCCGTTCCCCGTGAAACCTGAAGAGGGAGATCCGATCCGGTGTGGAGCTTGCACTCCCTCCATCCTCACCTCCCAGCATGTTTCCCGGGGGGGAGCTCCTCAGCCCCCCTCCAGATTTTTGAAGAGCTCCGCAGTCCCCATTGATGGGTTGCTGGCAAGCAGTGTGCTCGCCGTTCTGCAGGGCTGTGCGCTCCTGCTGCAGAGGCCCACTGGCAGCACTCCCCAAAAGGTCACGAGGTCGGTGACCTGTGAGCACAAAAGGAACTTGGCCTGGCCGATGGACCCCAAAGATCTTCTCTCAGGCTTAGAAGGAACCAAGGGACTTTCTTTTAATCCCTGGCCTTGCAGCAGGAAAAACGAAACCATATTTTCAACACTGCCCTTGCATAAGCAGCTAGGAGAGGCTTTGTGAATTGGTGATCATTTCAGCTTGATTCTGGAAATGTGGAAAAATGTCATCTTCCTGCTGTTTTACCCTGACATGACATCAACAGACTAGAGAGTGGTCTCGCTTTAGAGAGTAGCAGAGCAGGGCTCCCGGGAGGCACGGGTTTTATTCTGACCAATGCAGGGTTGGAGGAAAAAGCCCAGAGAAAAATTGCAGCAGGTTGACTGATAGGGGAGAAAGAGCTTGCAGAAAACCTGGATAATGAATGCAGACAATACAGGCAAAGTAACTCTTTAGCGTCTCACAAAAGAACCCAAAGGAGGAGCCAGCTGAAGTTGGGATGGTGGAAAGGGGCTGCCTAAGACGATGGCATGCTAGCCGACTCTAGCGGAGATGGACCCTGGCTCCTCAAAGCAGAGCCGGAGAAGCCCATTTCGGATGTTAACCCCCGGGATGGAAAAGCAATAGAAGGAAAGTAAAAGGGAGTTGCTCCCCTGGGAGACAGACCTAACAGCCTCTTTCATTCTTGGCCTCAGGGCGCTGGGGTCCTGGTTCAGTGGTGACTTCTTCAGGAGGCCCAGCGTGGGGAGGCTGCCCGGCTGTGTACCCGTCCCACAGCCATAAACAGAGCCCGCTGTTTCCTATCCTTTTCTGCTGCGGAATCCAGGCCCATCCATCCTGCTAAGTGACGGGATGTGGTCAGCATCCCACGCTTCCTATCTCGGGCGGGAGGATAATGATGTGCCTCCAGACCTTGGGACCCGAGAGAGACGAGGCTTTCTTTCCTGCTGGAGATAGAGAAAGGGCGGGCCAGGGTTTCAAACACCTACCCTTCCTGCAGTTGAATAGACTGGATGTGGAAAAGCGAGAGGCAGCCTGGAAAGCTCTGCAGCCTGGCCAGGAGGAGCAGTCCATCAGGGACCTGATATTTGCCTGCTGACCTCTTATCGGAGTTGCTAAGTCATTGAGGCCTTTGTGCTGCAGGACTGGGAAGGAAGGGATCACCTCGCCGGCTCCCAGCCTGGCGCCCGCCATTAGCATTTCCCTGACATCTGACTGATATCTTCATTTCACTTTGGTAAACAGGCCACCTCAAGGCCAAGGTGACAGTGACCTCTGGCGCTGCAGGCAGCACAGGATTCTCCCTGGAGACCCCGCTAAAGCACTTTCACGTGGGCCAGGGCTCTTATTTCCCATCCCCACCACACTGACGAGTGCTGACAAAAATAAATAAATAAATAAAAGCCCTCCTGCAGAATACGCAGCGGGGTGTGCTGTTCTGAGAAAGAGATGGGAGGAAGGGCGCCAGGGAGGAATGGATGAGGCCGGGGGTGGGGTGGATGGTCGGACTTAGAAGGTTGCCTCTGCCTCTCTGCCTCTAAGAACAATGCGGCTGCCCAGGAAACACAGCCAGAGGCTATTAATAGGCTGGAGCACGCGACTGGCCAAGCTGCTGCGTTTCTGACGTTTGGGAAGGATCTCCAGTGCGAAGTTGCTCGCAGGCTCCGATTTTGCAAAGACAATTAAATATAGATCCTCAGGGGAGAGGGGTGGGCGGAGTGTAAGCTGCCGCTTCAGTGCAATTTTAATTCTGAATGTTTCCACGGATCTAGTCGCACGCCTGACAAGTGCTTTTGAACATGCACAGTGTGCCAAGTGCAGGGTACACCCAGAAGAGATGCACCTTGCCCCCAAAGAAACTCATGGTCCAGGGGATTGCAACCCCTTCTTCCTGCAGGGCCCGGGAGGCGATATAAATAAAATGAAGCGGACATGGCATGGGACAGTAGGGCCTGGTGGGGTCTGTGTGAAAAGTCCTGTGTCTTCTGCACAGGAATTAGGGAGCTACTCAGCCCCAGTTGACTGGTCTTACACAGGAATGACTGCCCAGTGTGGCTGTGCTTTTATGATTTTTAAGGAGAAAACTCACTTAAGGGCGTTTTAACCTTAGGCAAGTTGCAGTTTCTCTGCCTCATTTCCCCTCTCTTTAGAATGAGGATAAGCTGACTTTGTCTCAGTTCTTCTCAGCATAGTAGATGTTCAAAGAATTATTCAATATTTGTTGAATGAACAAGGTGCCCATTACTGCTGGTCCACACGTAATTATTTTATAATAAAAATCAGAACTTAAAAAAAAGAAATTTTGTATGATTTTTTTTCTGTTTTTTTTTTTAAATGGAAAGAAATAGTGTGGGCCAAACAATGTCTGTTGGTCTGTGTCCCAGGGGAGAGCTTATAATAATATATGATAAGGGCTGAAATAGAAGGAATCTCAGAAGCTTATGAGAGCCTGTGTTGGGGTAGTGGTGGGGGGTGGGGAGGGCATTAACCTAGTCAGGGTAGGGGTGGGAGTGTCTTCCCAGTGACGATGAACTGAGTCTTGAATGATGGTAAAGTGAGCCTAAATCATGAGAGAAAGATTGAGAGACCCATTCCAGGCAAAGGAGGAGAAATGTCACTGGCTACACTGCGTGTGCCTGCCCAGCCAAAGACTGCATTTATCGGCCTTCATCGCAGCCATGGTGGCCCTCGACTCCCGGTGTCCGTCTCGCGCTCTGAAACGGAGGAGGGCGCCACTCCTGCCTCACCCTCCCACCTGGCTGATAGGTGTGGTTGCAAGAGCTCAGATGGTGGAGTGCTTCGTTTTTTGTTTAAAACTGAGTTACTTCTGTCTGCCTCATAGGATACAGGCTAAAGGACTCATAGCTCTAAAGCATTTAGAACAAGGCCAGCCCCACACATGTGCTGCCCCAGCATTATCCCACCAGTGCGATCCTGTTGGCAACGTGATTCTGCAGTGTTCAGGGGAGGGCGGAGCAAGAAGAGCGCTGGAGCCTGGGCCCCAGCTCCCACCTGGCACCTCCACTGATACCTGGGGACGTGCTGACTGCTTTCTCCTTTAAGCTACATGTGTTTGCATCTCTGATGCAGCACCCAAGCTTATATCCTTCCAACACAATGAGTAAGTCAGAAGTCAGCTGAGGTTCACCAGATGAATTATGTCAAACTGCCCCAAAGTGCATGCCCACAACAGTCCAGAGTGACCCTAATACCCAGATGCTTGTGGCTCTTGGACCTTGTAAGCCCGGCATCTTCTCATGCTACCCTGGCCCACACCACACTGTGCCCTGGAGTTCTCACAACAGTGACAACAGCCAGGTGCCCAGTTGATACCTCAGTGGACGGAGCTGAGTTCACTAAGAGATTGATGGAGTCGCTGGGTGACGGGGAATGTGACGGTCACACAGACATTGGTCCCCACCTAGATCCCTGGGTCTCCTTCCCCCTACCCTGCTGGGAGCCCATTCACGCCCTGCCTCCCCCACCCACCCCTTCAGCTGCCTGTGACAGCCAGGGAATGCTCCTCGCAGTCCTCTACTTACAGGGTGTGTAAGTGACCAGGGGCCTGCTGCATCTGTGTGGCAGGAAAACTAAGGTGGTCCATCCTTGCGGACACAGGACTCCTCTCACAGTAGACTGTGGCAGGAGGACAGTCCTGCAGCATGACAGCCTAGGTCATCTCCACCCCATCTCCCCTCTTTCCCTCACTCAGGGTCAAAGTGCATCAAAGTCTGCCTACTGTCTGAGTCCCTCCTCCCTCGCCCGTTTAATCCTGTGGGCATTTCCTTTAGTAAAACCCCTGTACATGTGTTCCTGTCCTTGCATCTGCTTCAGTGGGTAATAGTTGGTGCCTACATTTCTTAGATGTGATTAGTTCATTCACAATTAGGAGACTTATTCCATTCCAGGACGTTTTGCCTGCCTAAAGAGAACCATGCCTCACTCAGAGTGGTATTCAGACACCAGGAACACATTTTGGTAATGGTAGAGCTTTCCTAGCTGCCTTCAGAGCAGACCCTGTCTGCTCTGTCTTTACACAACTAGGAGAGTGGGAGGGCAGTGTCTAGGAGTTGGGAAATGTCTGGAGCTTTGACTGGGCCTGTTTGACTCTCTCGAAGGAAATGGGAGGTGGTTTCATGTACCAGTTAGGATGCTTTGGAGGCAGGTAACAGAAATCCAACTCAAAGATTTAAACAAAGGAGGATCTATGATTCAAGGTAGAGTGTCTTCAAGGCCTGTTGACTCCTTTGTTCTTTATGTTACCAAGTATCCAGTTTCCTATCAGTCCTGCCTTAGGCTGCTTCCCTCATGGCACCCAGGTGGCTGCCACAGCCCAGTCATCACACTCAGTTGCAACAATTTTTTGACATAAGTAAAAGAGACGGAATCTCTCTGTGTTTCTCCTTTTAAGAGTGAACAAACTTCCCCCAGAGTCCTGCAGCAGGACTATGGTCAGAAATGTGCCATAGGCAGTTTTGTACTTATTATTGTCAGAGGAATGGAACTGCATGTTTGGCTTGGACAGTTGAGATTTAGTCTTGAGCTGAGGATAGGGTTACCTTCCTCAGAGTGGAATCTGAGCACAATCGTGATTCCATTTTTAGTTGGAAAATGTGTTGCTCTTCTTCCACTTCCCACCATTCAAGCTGTTCAGCCCCTTTCTATTTTTGCTGAGCTGTCTCTTGGTCTCCCCAAAGGCAAGAATTTCTTCTTGATCTCTTGACTGCTAAATTGGTTCTATTTAGTGTCTTCCTGGAAGCCAGGAGTGGTCTGATTCCTGAGCTCATTTTACTAGTGAGTTGCCTTTGGCTGCAAATGATTAAAATCTTTTGAAGTAATCATAAGTAATGAAAGAGCTTTAAAAAAAAATGACTTTCTGACTATGTGATTTCGTATTAAAGATAATCTCTTAAATTCCCTTCCAGCTTAATGTCTGACCTTAGGAATGCAAACTAGGTGTCCGGCCATGATGGCCTGGACTTTGCCTCTGGTGTGCTATGAAATGGGATGAATAAGGGTTCCCCTTTGGGTCTCAGAATCTCAATCCAGAAATTGATTGGGGTGGGCCAGATCTGGGATATCAAGTCATTTCAGTTAAGTGGCTGAGGCTGCCTGGAGCAATATATTAAGGACTCGGAAGTTCAGAGGGAGAAAGTACTTTGATCTACTGGAGATGTCTGCCAAGGGCACGAGAGAGGAAAGTGACAGGACACATTTTGTTGACTCTGGGCTAGAAGATCTTGAAGAAGCTTTTAGCTCCAACATTCTTTGAGTAGCCACTGCTAGACCTGGTATGATCTTGGGCTTGTATTTCTTCAAATACAATATTGTTTTGTCTCTAAAATTCTTCAGTGGATACAGAGCCAAAAGTAAAATCTTGGTCTGTATCTCTTTATGAATGAATATGTTTTGTGTTTTATAGATAAATGTAGATATGGATATGGACATATAGATATGAATAATGTGTGTATGTAAATGTATGTATACATACACTTACATAGCCTCATGTCTAAAAACCTTACCTGATGTCCACTAATTCATTCAATCAATCACTCAACACATTTGTGTTGCTCATCCATGTTTCAAGTACTGTTAGGTGTCGGGAATACAGTGGCAAACAAGATGGTAAGTCTTGTTTGTAGAATAAAAGTCTTCAAGAAGCTTTTCTTCTAGGAGGAGAAAGAGACAATAAGCATATGAGTACATAATTGTTTCTTGTACAAAATCGTAGGAACCCGAAGGAGGTGAGGGAACAGCATCCCAAGCAGAGGGGGTAGCAACTGTGAAGGCTCTGAGGCAGAAACGAACCTGGCAAGTCCAAGGGACAGCAGGGTGGCCAGGGTGGAAGGGGCATGACGGCCGGGGGGAGATAGCATGGGGGAGGATGAGAGGCCACGCCCTGCAGCATTTGTAGCAGGCAACAGTGAGGATTCTGCCCTGAGTGGGATGGAGGGTAGTAGGGTTCCCTAGGGGAGGGGCTTGGTTTTTAAAGGATCCTCTGGTTGCTGTGTGGCTGAAGAGTGTCCAGGTGTGGGAGGGAACACAGCAAGGCTGGCCGCTAGGAACTGAGTCAGCGGGTTGTTGTTACAGGGGATGGTGCCTCTGGCTAGGGTGGTAGAAGCAAGGGCTAGGTAGGGAGAAGTGGTCAGTTTCCTGATGTATTTCGAAGATGGAGGTGACGGGATTTGGGGATGGATTTTGTCTCCAAAATGAGAGAAAGAGGACTCAGGGATGACTCATTTCTGTCCCCGAGCATCTGGTGGAAGGTGGTGCTATTTACTAAGAAGGGAAAGACTGGGGAGAAGCAGGCCATGTGGCAAGGAAATCAGAGTCCTACTTGGACAAGTTAAGATCATCACTAGACAGGTGCAGGGGAGCCCAGAGCTAGAGATAGAAATTAAGTATTAGTTGCTGATATATATTTTAGGACTGTGTGTCAGGGCCATGGCTCAGAATTTTCTAAGTGTAGAGATCTCCATTAATCCTCCTAACAACATTGTTGGGTGGGTGATACCATTTCTAATTGCATCTAAAACTCTGTTGGTTGTATGGCATGGTCTGATTTCAGACCTGCTAACGTGCGAAAAATTGCATCTTAGAATTGATGGCATATGGTCATGCTGTTCCCACTTTTCAGATGAAGGGACTGAGACCTAAGTAGTTAGCTCAGGCTTTCAAAGCCAGTATTTGGCAGTTAGGATTCCTGTTCTTGCTCTTGTCGTGTTACTGTTCTCATGCACATGAAATGCTTAGCAGTGACTGGTTTGCAGCCACCTTCCTTAATGTGGTCAGTTATCAGCTGTTTAATGTGCTGGACCATAGACTTGCTACATACATTCTACAGATGCCATGCAATACAGGCAACATACAGTGTGAACGCCTGTACAAAGGTCAGGAACGTATAAAAATGTCTTGGGCCTAAAAGTACACCTTTTGGTATATGATTGTATAACTTTTCAGACTGAAGTCTTCTGGCCTCAAATTTGAATATTAAAGCCAGGAAAAGATATTCTCAAGAATGAACAGCCGCCATCCGGCCCCAGGCCAATCTCTCTTGCTTGGAGTGATTGATTTTGCTCAAGACTTATCCCACAATCCCTCTTGATTTCTGGGGAAAACCAGCTTCCATTAAGTGAAGAGAGTCAGGTCAAAGAGCAGCTGCTGGTGGGGCATGTGGCTGTGACTCTGGGATTTTTCAGGTGTCTGCAGCTGCAGTTGTGGAACTGGATGAAGGTCATTCCATCACTTGCACATTGAAGGCTGCCTGGATGAGAACTGCAAGATGTGAGGAGCGTAAGCCTACACCTGAGTCTAAGATGATCCTGACTTCTTCTCAGGAGCTCAAGGTTGCTCTGAGCAGCATCTATTAATAAGCAGAGTAAGTCTGGAAGATATAGAATTGCTGCTCATATTTTGACATGTGGAAGTCTTTCTGCTTCCATCTCCATGGGACTAGGTTGGACCCAGCTGGATAATCCATGCACCTCTCCCCACCTTCAAAATCCCTTTTGCTACATAGAATAATACATTCACAAGTTCCAAGGATTAGGATGTGAACATTTGGCGGGGGCGTGGGGGGGTTGGTGGTCATTAGGTCTTTATTATGGTGATCACATCAGCTTATTCCCTTTATGTCATTAGTGTGTAGAATAGATCTGAAAATTAGTAGCTGTTCATTAAGTTTGTTGAATGAGTGAATAGCTCCCATGTACAGGGCAGGGACCAGGCAGTAGGCACATGTGAAGTACTGGAAGTGTGGTTTCTTCTCACTTGCTCTTTACAATCACCCTGGGTGGTAGGTTTTACCCCCATTTTACAGTTGGGGAAACTAAGGCTCAGAGAGGTGACATTACTTGCCCAGGGCCATCCACTTAGGGATGACAGAGCCAGAACTTGAATCTGTGTCTTTCTTTTTCCAAAGCCCAAGGTCTATACTTCTGTCTCTGTAGCTAAGGAGGATGTCCCAAGCCTGGGCATGCCCCTGCCCGCAGCTGTCTTACTTATATCTGCTCACCTTTCCACATCCACGTTGCCAGTGCCAAAACTGAGTATCGTTTCACACCTGTCTTCCTCCCTTTCATTCGGAAAACCCCTTAACTTCTTTTGATAAAATCAGTTTCACCAGCCTGAGGATTAGGGGCTGGGGTGTAAGTTTTGCTGCTCCAGGGGTGGCCCAGAGGCTAGTGGCACTGCCGCCGCCTGGAAGCTGTTAGAAACGCAGACTGCCAGGGCCCTTCACTCCTGATTCAGGCTTTGTGTTTTGATACACTCTCTAGGTGGTTTGTTCACATATCAGTCTTTTTACATTTATTTTTATTGAGATATAATTGATGTATTACCTTGTATAAATTTAAGGTGTACATTGGTGTAAATGTCAGTTGATTTGATGCATTTATTGTGTTTATTGTAATATGATTACCACCATAGCCTCTTAGCTGACATCTCCATCATGTCAAATAAGTCAGATAGTGATCTTTTCATTTTTGTGGTGAGAACACTTTAAAATCTAGTCTCTTAGCAACTTTAAAGTATATAATACAGTATTGTTGACTATGATAAAAATGCTGTGCATTAGATTACCAGAACTTATTCATCTTCTAACTGCAAATGTGTACCCTTTAACCAATTCTCCTACTTCCAACCCCTGGTATTTATATTCTGCTGTTTCTAATGAGTTCAGTTTTTCTAGATTCCACATAAGGGAATACATACAGTACTTGTCTTCCTCTGTCTGACTTATCTCACTTAGTATAATGCTCTCCAGTTTTATCCATGTTGTGACAAATGGCAGGATTTCTTTCTTTCCCACAGCTGCATAGTATTCCAGTGTATATATAGGTACCAGATCTTCTTTATCCATTCATCACTGACAGACACTTAGGTTCTTTCCACACCTTGGCTGTTGTGAATAATGCTGCAATAAACACAGGAGTGTAGGTATCTTGTCAATATTCCTGTTTTTATTTCCTTTGAATAAATACCAAGAAATAGGATGGCGGACAAGCGAAAATCAATAGGTGGGACTGCATTAAGCTAAACCAATTCTCACGGCAAAAAAAAACAATCACCAAAATGAAAAGACAACCTATAGGATGGAAGAAAATGTCTGCAAATCATATATCTGATAAAGGGTAATATCCAAAATATGTAAAGAACTCATACAACTCAATAACGACAACAATAACAAAAACCCAACTGAAAATAGAACTACCACATGTCAGTCTTTGAAAAGCAATGGCACACACCCAGATACATGGTAAATGTGCGATAAAATGTTAGTTGATGATGGCAGGAAGTAGGACCTATTATTTTTATGATAAAAAAATCATCTCAAATTCTCCTGTGATGTAAATAGTTTCACAGGCCCTTTAAAGTATTATCTAAATCAGAAATAGAAAGAAAATAAGAAAAGGGCAGATTCAAAAGACTCAGATCCTTTGGGCGAATAAAAAAGGTGGCGGGGAGAGAGAAAAGAAAAATATATTGAGTGTGGTGAGTGTTTCCTAGGCCATCTGTGTGAAGAAATAACAAAACCAGCCTTGAAATGCCAGCAGGAGAGAACACTGGAGAGCTTTACTTGACAGAATTATTGGAAATGGTGCTTCCTGATTCAGGAAAAAAAAAAAAATCAAATATATTTGTCCTTTTTTCCCCTAGCATGCTTATAACTCCCAGTAAAGCCAACAATCGGTTTTCAGCTCTTTTTAATTCTGCTCATCCTGTGGTTAATAATTTCCAGTTTACCCAGCAGGCTAACGTCACCTCCCCTTTCCTGGGAAAGACTTTCTCTGCTCCGGCTGGCAGTGAACCTGTCTTCCTAGCAGCTGCCCAAGTCATCCAGCCCGCCCCTGCCTTCTCTCCAACAGGGACCCTCCTGGTGGGTGTCAGACAGTGACTTAGTGTTCTGCACGGGGGAGAGGGAAGAAGAGAGGGCTGTCTCCCTCTTCTTTTATAATCTGGCAACGAGAAGAATTTTCTCCCTGTTTCCTGGGAAATAGCTGATAAAGGACATTTTGTCTGCTGCTATTTATGTATACCTAGGCTGAACAAATCCCCAAACTCTGCCCTTCCCAGCCCCCTCTGGACTGGGAACTTTGAAAACAGGGGACAATAGTGAAAGCCTAGAGCCAGCAGCCTGGTATGGGCCTGGGCACCCCAGCTCCCCTTCCTCCTCTGGCCTGCTGCTGAAAGCTTCGCCAGCTGCCATCACCACCCAGGGGTTGGCTTCTCAAATGTCTGTGGCCCTGAGAAATATTTACTTTGGAGGATGGCATGGAGGGATTGGAGAAAGTGGGCTGAAGTAACCAGAGGGCGCATCCCGGAAACGTGTAGCCCTACCCACCACTGCCTGTGCCCTCCCTGGGTGCAAATCTTTGCCCAGCATCCTTGCTATCATCAGATCTGGCCAGCGTGGTTCAGAGGGCTGCCAACAGGCTTTCGGATCATCTCCTCCCTGGTTGCTCTGAATGGGCAGAATGGCTACAGAGTACACCAGCAAAAAGAAAAAAAAAAAAAAAACAACCAGAGTGTTCCTGAAGCATGTACCTTCAACTTCCTGTTTACAATCCAGAGGAGGAGCCCTGGGGACCAGCTCTGTGCGCGTCAGCTTTGCTTCTGCTTCCTCTGAGATCTCTGACCTTGTGAGGGCAAAGGCCTTCACTTCTGCCACCTGGAAAAATAATACGCTGGGGAACACGGGCCTGACTGTGAGGGCTGCTCAAAACAAACACCAAGTTGGCAAGTTGGTGGTGGTGACTCAGGTTAACTTGAACCTGAATCTTCAGGTCTTTCTGGGAGCATCCCCCATCCCAATGTGGGGGTCCAGTCTGAGACCCCATCCGATAGCCCACTGGGGGACTTAAGGGGGTCAGTGGTGGGGAGGGGGAACCCAGTTGCAAAGGCAGCTAAGCTTTCCCCACCCCCCACAACCCTACTTGCTGTGTGTCCCTTGCTTCCCACATTCCCCTTTCCTGGACTAAAAGAATAGTTAGGCATCCTCGAAGGGATTTATCACGGTGACACCAGGCGAATGGCTGACCCAAGAATGGCCGGATGGCTTGGAAAAGATGGTGGCCCTGGAGAGCCTGCTTCTGCACAGTATGCAGGGGCCAGCAGCATTATCCTCCCCAGCACTCGTTAGAACGCAGAGTCTTGGGCCCTGCTTTGCCCCACGGATCTGAATGTGTCTTATAATGGACCGCGCCCAAGTGATTGCTGTCCACGCTGAAACTGCAGAAGCACTGCCCTAGGGCACCCAGCCCTGTGGATGCCTGCACCGATTTTGGACAGCTTGCGCTTTAAAAAGAATTCTCATGGGCACTTTGACTTTTTGTAATTGATCTTGTTTTCCTCTTTGCTAAGAAGAGCAGGTTTAATCCCACTGAAGTGTCAGCTATTTGACCTCATGTTCAACAACATAAGACATGCTGCATAGCAGAGACCTAATAAGGGCACCGCTGGGTCCTCAAAATAAGAGTTTCTCCGATGAATATGATCTGAGACCAGAAAATTCAAATTCCAGAGGGGGCAGGCAGATGACAGAGATGCAGAAAGTGAGCTGGGTGGACCCATGAGGACTAGACTGGACAGCAGATGTTCTGGCTGAAGGGCCAGGTGCTACTCAACCCCGGCCTGTCCTTGTCATGCAGAGACCCAGCCAGGGTGCCGGAGCATATTTTTCAAGAGAATTCTGAATTTAGAATTTTTTTTTAAAGTCACCCAGTATTAAAAGACTGGCAATTAATGAAAACCTTTTTTTTTTTTTTGAGAGAGAGAGAGAGAAAACGTGGGGGTAGACCTAACCAAGCATGTCAGGGAACATCTTGGGGCCATGGGTCTGTAGCCTCAGACTGAACCCCTCCATCCTGGACAGACTCACAGACTGGTGGGGGAGATGGAAAATTTCAACGTGGTACCCCAAGGGAACGTATACTACCAGAGCTGAGAAAAGAGGTACTGAGCTCAGCCTGCGGACATCTTTTTGCAAATTGTTGATTCGTTACTCAGAAGTGTTTACTGATGCCTTACTGTGAGCCAGGCTTTATGCTGAAACTAGGGATAAAACAGTCAAACAAGACAGACTGAGTCTCTCACAGAGTATGCAGGCTGGAAGCTGGGATGGAGAGGCTAGGACAGGAATATGTTCCAGGCAGGGAGACTCACATGTGCAAAGGCCCTGAGGTGCAAGCAGCGTGTTGTAGGTGGGGGCACCTCAGTGCTAGGGGAACTTGCCGTGTGATTGAGGGAGAGGTGTGAGGTGAGGCTGAGAAGGGAGGCAGGGGCCAGAAGATAGTGGTCCATACTGTACATGCAGTTGTTGTTCAGCCACTCAGTCATGTCTGACTCTTTGCAGCTGCTGGACTGTAGCACGCTAGGCTTCCCTGTCCTTCACTGTCTCCCGGAGCTTGCTCAAACTCATGTTCATGTTCACTGAGTCAGTGATGCCATCCAACCGTCTCATCTTCAGTCACCCCTGCTCCTCCTGCCTTCAATCTTTCCCAGCATCAGGGTCTTTTCCAAGGAGTCAGCTCTTCGCATCAGGTGGCCACAGTATTGGAGCTTCAGCTTTAGCATCAGTCCTTCCAATGAATATTCAGGGTTGATTTCCTTTAGGATTGACTGGTTTGATCTTGCTGTCCATGGAACTCTCAAGAGTCTTCTCCAGTACATACAATTAAGGAGGTTGAATTTGGACCAACGTGACTGGAATGCAGTTTTCCTAAATTCATAGTTGCTGAGAGGAGGGTGAATCTAATGAGCAGAGAGTTGAGAAATACCGAAAGTCCAGAGCGTCATTAGGGCAGACTTGGGCAGTGGTCCAGGAGTGAGGTGATGTTGGACTGAACCGTGCATCATGCGGGGATAGAGAGGTGGCTGTGGATTGAGAACTGTGCAGAGTTAACATCAGGATGATGCCTTTAATGGGGACCCTGGGGAAGAAGGAAGAGCCGGGGCTTCTGGCCAGTGTGACGGGGGATGTGGATTGCCGTGGTCGGTGATAATAGTGGTCACTTGCATTGCCAGTGGAGTCAGAGCCTGCTTCTGTTCAAGTGCCACCTCCACCCCTTATTCTGTGAGTGACCCTGGCCGAGTTTCCAGGGTCTGAGCCTCTGGTTCCCTGTCTGAGGAAGGTGGCAGGAATCCTGGCTGGGTTGGCGTGAGGATAAAGTGAGGTTAATGGTGGGAAGCAGTCACTGTTGGACGTGTAGTAGATGCTCAGCGGTGGTGTGTTCTTACTCTCCAGGCGTCCATCATCAGTCCATCACATTAGCATGCACTTTGAGACCTACTGGTCCCCTCGTAATAGAAATAATAGTAGTAGTGTTCAGAAAACACTAAAATGCTTTGCAAGTTAGTGTCTGGTCTGAATGTCGTGAATGGCGGTCCCCAAAAGATGTGTATGCATACTCAGTTGTGTCCAACTCTTTGTGACCCCATGGACTATAGCCCGCCAGGCTCCTCTGTCCATAGGATTCTCCAGACAAGAATACTGGAGTGGGTTGCCATTTCCTCCTCTGGGGGATCTTCCCCACCCAGGGATTGAACCCGTGACTCCTGCATCTCCTGCATTGGCAGGTGGATTCTTTACCACTGAGCCACCTGGGAAGCCACCTGCCCTCCTGCAAAAGATATACCTATATCCTCATCCTGGAACCTGTGAGTGTGGCCTCATTTAGATAAAAGGTCTTTGCAGATGTAATTCAATGAAGGGTCTCAAGATAAGATGTTCCTGGATGATTTGTGTGGGCCCTAAATTTGATGCCACGTGAAGAGACACACAGAGAAGACAGACAGGTAAAGAGTGGAGTGACGGAGCCCAGAGCCAGGGAATGCCTTCCCTGGAAGCTGGAAGCTGGAGGAGGAAGTTCTCCTAGAGCCTTTGGAGGGAACACGGCCCTGCCGACACCTTGATTTCAAACCCACGGCCTCCAGAACCGCGAGAAAATAAATCTTCATTGTTTTAAGCCAGCCAGTTTGTGATTTGTTACAGCAGCCCTAGGAAACTCAGTCAGTGCTCTTCCACAACCTCTCACCTCGAAACCGCACGAGAAGTAGGGGAGGTCTGTCAGCAGCCCTGGAGATGACCCTTTTTACAGAGAGGGACACCAGGGCTCAAGAGGTGGAAGGAAGGAGTGACTCAAAGCCGCGTAGCCAGTGAGCTTCACGAGCCTGACACCCAGCTTTCCTGAGTCCTCTCTAACCTCTGGCCTTTCTGGAACATTCTGCCTTCCTCCCTGCACCATGTATCCGTGGATGATGGTTCACTCTGTAGTCAGGGCAGGTTTGCAGGGTCCCAAAGCAACTTCCGCCAAGACCAGGCAAACAGCCAGTGGAGGCGAGGGCCCTTCTGTGAAGGGGAAGAGAGCATCCGCCTTGTCTGACTTTATTAGCTCCCAACAACCTCTAGTGGCTCCTAGATTCCTTCCTAGAAACAAAGCCATGAAGAACCAAATAAACACGTGGGCACAGTGGGGACGGGATGAATTGGGAGGTTGAGGTTGACATATATACACTGCCGTGTGTATTAATAAAATAATTAGCTAGAGGGAAGCTGTTGCGTAGCACGGGGAGCTCAGCTCCGTGCTCTGTGATGACCGAGAGGGGCGGGATGAGTTGGGGTGGGAGGGAGGCTCAGAAGGGAGGGGATATACGTATGTATGCGTGCATGCTCAGTCGTGTCTGACTGTTTACCACCCTATGGACTGTAAGCCCCCAGGCTCCTCTGTCCATGGGATTCTCCAGGCGAGAATACTGGGGTGGATTGCCATGCCCTCCTCCAGGGGATCATCCCAACCCAGGGATCGAACCCATGTCTCCTGCATTTCTTGCATTGCAGGTGGATTATTTATCCACTGAGCCACCTGGGAAGCCCCGGATATATGTATACATATAGCTGATTCACAGCAGAGACTAACACAAAACTGTAAAGCAAGTATACTCCAACTGAAAAAAAAAAAAGAAGATCCAAGCTGGGAAAGCATTCATGTTTGTTGGGGAAAGATGCTACTTTGAATAACTGAATAACTTTACAATACTTGTACTGCACACATGCCTGTTAGTCTTACTTGTTTCCTAAGACAGGGTGGGATTTAATAGACTCCAACCAGCAAATGAAAATAAATAAATACATAAGTAAATATTATGGTGTCAAATATTTGTGGCTAAATTTGCTTTTCCCTAATGTTATATTGTGAGTTCAAATTTATTGGAAGGACTCATAGGGCAACCAGCTCGAGTACCTAGTGAGGCACAGAGCACAGAGTACCTGCTGTCTCAGCAAACTCTCCGTCCCATCCTTGTGAGGTTGTGTTGTTACTGCTGATTTTAGACAAATGAACAGCTCAGGACTGTGTGCCAGTTGAATGGCGCATGTAGAGCTGTGCTTAGAAGTTCCAGAGCCAGGATTCCAACGCAGGCCAGTCTCACTCCTAAGCTTGTCCTTCTGATTTAAGCCCCTGATTCTCAACGCTGGCTCCACGCTGGGTGTGCTCGGGGGGCTTTACATCATCCTGCAACAGGTGCTGCCCCCGTGAGTCTGAACCAGTTGGCCTGGGGTGTGGCCCCAGTGTAGGATTCCTCAGAGCTCTCCAGGAGATCTGAACGTGCAGCCAGGGTAGAGATCCCCCGTCTGAAATCCGTTTCACATGATGGAGTTCACAGAGAGCCAAGGGGCTGGTTTCAAGGCCAGCTTGCCCTTCCTGATTTTCGCCTTTCGTCATCCCAGTTGGCCTAAAGGGAAATGCACAGCCATCCTTTAAAGCAAAACAGAACCACTGGGATCGAAGGAGCGTGCCCCATGAAGCAGCACTATGCTCATGGGCTCTCTGCCTGATGCCATGCCACCCCCGCCACGCTGCCCTCAGTAGTCAGAGGGGGAGACCGAGACCCGGAGGGCTCGTGGGCCTTGGGGCCAGGACTTAGACTCACTGCACTTTGTTAGTAATTTGTTGTGTTGTCAGCACTGTTTCGTTTGACTCTTGACACAACCCCCTGAGGTCAGTCATATAATTGCAGATGAGGACCCTGAGTGCAGTTTCGTGTCCAGCCCCGGTAGCCACTCTGCTGTGTGCTCACAAACACACACGTGTGCCCAGCATTCTTCATTTCTGCTAGTTAAGATTGTGGCATGGGCCTTGGAGAAGTCATGGATGCGTGGATGGGGCTGGGTATCTGGCTTCTATACCAGCCCCCAGGGGCCCAGGGAAGTGTGTGCTCAGCTGGGCTGAGGAGGGTTCAGAGGCAGACAGGACCGCCATCCATCCTCGAGACTTGGCCTCCCCTTTCAGCTGAGGCCCCGCTGCCGCCCTTCTGTGCCCCTCCAGGTTTGGCTGTCCCAGGTGTGTTGTGAGGGGCCGGAGAACCAAGCACCCCAAACTCCTGCAACTTCACTTCCTGCCCTTACTTTTAGGCCCTTGTATTCAATGTGATGGCTGTTTGTACCAGGGTAACAATAATTAAAAATGTGAAAAATAAGGATTCTACCATTCCTTAAGACATTGTTACATGTAGGTAGCTGGAACCAGCAAGTAGTAAGAATCAGTACTCTCATTCAAGTCTCCTAAAATGCCACAGAGAGTGGGAAGATTATCCCCATTTTACTGATGAGGAAAACTGAGGCTCACAGCTCATGTGACTTTCTTAAGATCATCCCACAGCTAGGACATGGCGGGTTGTTATTTTTAGCTGCATTGTTACACTCTATGCCAACTTACGGCAAAAGAGGGATTTTTCCTACCCACTCAGCTAACCAGCTTCCTGACTACACTGCCTGGTGCTGGAGAAACTACATGTGTAGACTGTGCTTTATGTAAACCAAGGGCTTGCATGCACCTTCTTCCTTGTCTCATACACTGAATCATATAGCTTACCAGTAAACGTTGAAAGCAACCTCTGCAGAAACTCAAGTCCAGTCTTTTTGCTGATGGATGGGGAAACTGAGGCCCAGTGGGGCAAAATGACTTGCCCAGCATTATATGGTCAGCTAGCTCTGGAGTGGGACTAGAACCCGGGGTCTGGATGTGACATCTGGTTCAGTTCTCAATCACAGGCCAGCTGGTTTCATTCATTCATCTATTCAGTCTCTTGAACAGTAATTTGTTGTGTTGTCACTGTTTCATTTGCCTCTTGACACAACCCCCTGAGGTCAGTCATAGAGCTGCAGATGAGGACCCTGAGCGCAGAGGGCTGAGGTGTGCCGTCCAGACGGCCAGCGGCAGAGCGAGCGTTTGAAGCCAGGTGTTCTGAGACGGGCGCAGTGAGGAGTCAGGAGGGAGGCAGCACGGGGGCCGCTGCAGGGGCGGCTCAGAGCTGCCTGGGCCCCGTGGACTTTGCCTCTGTTCCGGAGATGGAGTGGAGTCGAGCATCGGGGTGGGCTGCACCTGTGGGCGAAGGGAGGCCGTGGACACGGGTGTCTGTGAGGCAGGCCCATGGGAGGGGGCGTAGATGGTCTTCCCCGAGAGCCTTCTGAAAGGAACCTGAGCAGAGCACGCGGAGCATGGCCATCTTTCAAAGGCAGGGGGCTTCTGCCTGCCGAGCCGCACGGGGCACCGGCGAGGCACAGCCCGTCCCGGGAATGTCCTGAGGTCTGCATCACTGGGGCAGGAGTAGAGAGGATGGATGTGTCATGCCCGGGCACTTCTGCTTGTTCTGTGGAGTTGGTACATTCACAGCAGTGAAGAGTTAACTGGAAATGGTGCTCAAGGCGATCGGGGCCAGCATTTCCCCAAGAGCAGAGCAAGTGGATGTGCTCTTACCTGTGGTCTGCAAGAACACGGAGGGGGTCCACGCACCTGGTACTGAATGACACTGAATTACCCAGAGAGGCTTGCGCTCCCTCTCCAGGTCTCTTCCACCCCTTACAATTCTGCAGGGAGAGTCTCACCTTGGTAAAGTCTCGGTGTCTAGGTGTTGGGGTACCTTAAACACCTCCCAGAACACCTGCTCATCTCCTCCACCCCTTCACTCCAGACCCGAGGCCCAGTCTTCAGGAAGTGCCAGCATCTGAGTAGTGGTGTATCGCCTTGTTTTGTTCACGGCTATCTTCTATTGATGGCAAATGATACTGGCTCTTCGGTTAGGGCATTGTTACAAAGTTTTTGTTTAAATGAGCAATTTAAAAGTATTTTCGTTTAGAAATGAGTGATTTTTAAATAGGGGTGCCTCTGTTTTGAGACAAATATCGAGTCGGTCATCATGCAGGCTTCCGTGGGTGTGGTGACTTGTGAAGTAGAAAGGAGGTGACTGGGGCTGGAAGGCACAGGGCAGGGACCCTCCCACGCGGGAGACGGAGGGGAGAGGTCTTGCCCAGAGGCCCTGGCGAGGCCGATGAGCAGGCACCTTGCAGCCACTTTTCTCTCCTGCTGCTTCCTCTGTTGCGTTAGTTGCTCAGGCGTGTCCAACGCTTTGTGACCCCATGGACTGCTTCCAGGTGGCGCTAGTGGTAAAGAACCTGCCTGCTAACACAGGAGACCTCAGAGATGTGTGGGTTTGCTCCCTGGGCCAGGAGATCCCCTGGAGAAGGAAATGGCAACCCACTTCAGTATTCTTGCCTGGAGAATCCCATGGACCGAGGAGCCTCCTGGGAGGCACGATCTGGCGGATAAAGTTCTCCAGTAGCACGTGTGCTTGCGTCCCAGCCTCCTGAGACGCGGCTGTACCTTCTGATTTCCGTCTCTGACTTGTGAACCGCGCCCCTGCCCCGGGCAGATGGCCTGCTGGTCTGGGCAGCGGGTGTCTGTCTGCCCCTCTGGGGATTCCCGCTGCCTGGCCAGGCGCTTGTGTTCCTGACTTCCAGGCTCTACCCCTGCCGTCACTCTGCTACATAACTTCAACCCCAACTCACCCGCAGTATATCTCCTCTCGGGTGAGTCCCCAGGTCCCCAGGGCTGGGCTGCCCCTGGTCGGTGCTCTCAGCCGTCTATTCTCTCCTCCGTCAGCCCTCTACTTACTCATCCGGAGCCCCCACTACATGATGTGTTCCTTGAAAGAAGGACAATGCCCTCCTTACCTTGGCGTTCTCGGAGCCTGGGGCCTGGCTCATCGAAGGCCTATGTGAAGTTTGTGAGCAATTTAACAACAATAGTCACTGTTTATTGAACACTCACTGGGTATCCCCATTTTATGAATGAGGACTTGGAGCTCAGAGATGTTAAGCGTCTTGCTGAAGGACACACAGCAAATGACAGAATTGAAAGCTGAACCACAGCAGCCTCCGGAGCCCACATTCCTCTGGCATGTGGCAGCCATTCTGTCTGTCCCTCTCTCCACACGAGCCCCACAGAACGTGGCGAGGCTGAGGGGCTGGTGCAAGGTTCCCCCGCTCTTCCTGCTCCTCCCCATCTTTTTGCTCTTTGCTAACCCCGTCTCTGTCCCTTCTGGAACCCTGACTCCAGCTGCCTGTGGGTGCAGCCGCCCTCACCAGGCAGACTGGCCAGGCAGCCCACCAAGGCCTGGCTGCCCACCGGGAGCCCATTAGTCAAGTCATCCCCCGGCAGGATTATGCCTTCGCCTGGGCGATTTCAGGCCCAGCTGCCAGGCCCGTGTGCAAATTTGTACTGATTTGATTAGCTTGTTTAGTCATCGCTGCTGCTGAGCGCGGGCTGCGGCCACCAAATGACATTCTGCTGCCTGCAACTCTGTAATCGCTTCTGGAGGGGATATTATGTTAATATCTCACACAAGAGCCTCCGATCAGGCAGAACGTCGGGGCGGCCAGGCCCAGGCCATATGGTGCATCCGAGGTCCTCCTTTGTAATCCTGGGTAATTGAAATCCTCTTCCTCATTCACGTGGAGAGCCTTCCTCGGTGGGTAGCAGAGGGCCTTTGGGTAATTTACTCACTGATCCTCAGGGCAAAATCATTGGGGGGATGATGGCAGGGTGGCTGGGAATTCACACTACAGGAACTTTACCCTTTTTGAGAACAAAAATCCCTTGTACCTGCTTTAGAAGAAAACTGGCAACAGTAATAGACCTACCAATTACTGAACTCCTGTGATGTTCCAAGCACTGAGATAATTACAGCTACTGCCTATGACAAACTGCCAGACATGTGTTACGCCCATTTCAAAGATGAGAAAACTGAGGCTCAGAGCAAGCAGCTTGGCCAAGGTCAGCAGCTTGGAGTAGAGGCACCAGGACTTTCCCCAGGTCTGGCTGGCTAGAGCTACAGTCAGACTGGGAGCTGGAAGGGGTTTTGAGACTGTTGATAACCCCCAGACAGCTACCACTTAATGTGGTGCCTTGAAATCGTGAGTGTCAGAAGGCCCTGGAGGTCTCGTTAAAATTCACAAATTGCTGGGCCCCATTCCCAGAAGTATGATTCAGTAGATCTGGGGCAGGATCCGAGAATTTGCATTTCTAGCAAATCCCCAGATGCCTCTGCTGACCCAAGGACCCCACTTAGAGAACCACTGGTCTAGGAAATACCCGCTCTAAGCCAAGTACTACCGAAGTATAAGAGGTTTTTCACCACCATTTTTCTGAAGAGGAAACTGAGGCTTGGACAGCTGAATTTGGTTTCCTAGAGGCTCTGAGCCAGTATGCAGGACTTGAAAGGAGGCGACTTGTCCATGGCAGGAAGGTCACAGAGCCAGGACTCAGCCTGGGTCTTGGATTTGCCGTCCAAAGATGTGGCCTCGGGGAAGCAGATGTTACATTTTGATTTTGCTTCTACCGGAAAGAACATAGAAAACTGTCAATGCTGACTGAGCGGGCTCTCCCTGGGTGGCTCCGGGAGGTCGCTCACGTTGTCTTACGGGCCTTGACTTGGGCCGTGGTGGGTTCTGGCCTGTGGACTGTGCGCAGGCCCGTCGGTCCTTTCTGAGGGCTGGCTCCAGTCCCCACTTGAAGCTGACTTGTGCTTGCACGGAGGACCCTGAGCTGGGATAGGCAGCCTGAGGGGCCAAGAGGAGCTGGGGGCCTCAGGGCAGGGTGTGTGCCCTGCCTTCCGTTCCACCATCCAGCGTGTCAGCGTGTCGCATGCTCTGCCGGGGTCCTGGTGACAGTTAAGTACTTCTTTATCTGGTGATCAAGTTCTGCCCAGGCTGGCCAGCCAGATGATCCCTGGTCAGCCTCCCCTCCCTGTCCTCCATATTCCTGCCAGGTGAAGAAAAAGGAAACCATCAATCACGGAGGATCACCCTAGGCTGGGCCAGACCCATGCTCTGTCCAAAATAAGATGCAGTGTCCCTGCTCTCCCCATCTTACTGAGGCACAGACTGAGGCTCAGGAAGGCTCCTGCCAGGTTACCCAGCTGGTAAGCGGGCCGAGCAAGGACTTACAAGTGAGGCAAGCCAATCCCAAACCCAGTCCACTCCCCGACTGCCGCCCTCCTTCCTGCCCACTTCCTGCAAATGCTGATGGACATTTGTCAGTCTCCTGGAGGAGAAATATTGTTTGCAGTGAGTCCAAAACATACTCATTAGTGGAAACTTTTCTTTTTTATCTTTTTCCCTAGTGCAGAGTACCTCCTGAGAATAAGATGCTGAAGAATCAAGGTCTTTTGACCTGTGCCCTTGACTCCAAAGCAGTAGCCCTCCAACCCAGGCACCTGGGTGCCTGTGACCTGCTTGCTGGGTAGGAAACTGCAGAAGGAACAGAAAGGGTCCCATCTATTGACTCCAATGCTGTGTCCCTAAAGTGGGCACAGGCTGTTGCACATGACTGATGCTTGATATATATGTTTGTTTGTTGGTGGCAAATGTTTGTATCTTATAGCTCAGAGAACCTGGCAGGGCCACCCTCTTGAGAGCAGAGGCCTCAGATCCTGTTCCATTAGGCCCCTCAGAGGCTAGGAGGCCTTGGCAAAGTCACTTTTCCCCTCTGGGCCACTTTTCTTCTCTCCTGCTCTGAAAACTCCCTCCTCCCAGTGTGTGCTTAGTCGTGTCCGACTCTTTGTGATCCCTTGGACTGTAGCCCACCAGGTTCTTCTGTCCATGAGATTTCCCAGGCAAAATACTGGAGTGAGTTGCCATTTTCTCCTCCAGGAGTTCTTCCCAACCCAGGGATCAAACCCACATCTCTTGTGTCTCCTGCATTGGCTGGCAGATTCTTTACCACTGAGCCACCTGGGAAGCCCCCTTCTCTCCCAGGGTTTGTGCCAGTTGGCAGGTGTGAATATTCATTGGGAGGACTGACGCTGAAGCTGAAGCTCCAATAATTTGACCACCTAATGCAAAGAACTGACTCATTGGAAAAGACCCTGCTGCTGGGAAAGATTGAAGGCAGGAGGAGAAGGGGACGACAGAGGATGAGATGGTTGGATGGCATCACCGGCTCAATGGACATGAGTTTGAGTAAGCTCTGGAAGCTGGTGATGGACAGGAAGCCTGGTGTGCTGCAGTCCATGGGGTCACAAAGAGTTGGACATGACTGAACTGAACTGAATTGAAGGGCTTCCGTGACAAGGGACCATGCTGGGAAGATGAGTTGTTGTCATGGCTGCTTTGGTGAGAATAACAACTTGGACTAAAAGGGAGAGAAGTCACAGCACTGAGAGGGGAACCGTCTAAATCTGCCCTGTTCAAAGTGGGAGCCACTGGGCATATGACTGTTTAACTAAACTGATTAAATAGAAGGATGCATGCAGTTTCTCTGGAGTGGCAGCCGCATTTCAGGAGTGGCCAGTGGCTACTGTATTGGACAGGGCAGGTAGAGGACATGTCCACCATGGCAAAGTCCAGCTGGACGGTGCTGAGGAGTTTGTGCTGCATCATGACATTCCTAGGCGTTTATTGTTTTCACGTCCTCACATGACACTTAGCCCTTTGGAAGTCCGCTTTCACCTGCTTTTAGGAGGAAGAGGGAAACACACGTTTGAAATCACCCACTGCATGATTTGGGTCTTCCTAGGTGGTGCCAGTGGTAACAAACCCAGCTGCCAGTGTAGATGTAAGAGACATGGGTTTGATTCCTGGGTCAGAAGACCCCCTGGAGGAGGGCATGGCAACCCACTCCAGTATTCTTGCATGGAGAATCCCATGGACAGAAGAACCTGGTGGACTACAGTCCATGGGGTCGCAAAGAGTCAGACAGGACTGAAGCGACTTAGCTCGCACGCACTGTGTGATCTAATTAGCTCCTTCTTTACCATCAGAGCCATCAAGGAACCTTAGTGCCTTCTTTAAAATAAAACAACCAAAGAACAAAACAGATAATCTGAAATTCCTGAAGAGTTGATTGAGATTGATTAAGTGCCCTCCTTCCCATCTTAGCTCTATAAACTTTTTAACACCCAGGACAGCCTGGACCTCACTCAACTCAGCCCAGGTTGGACTGACAGTGTCCCACATGAGTGACATCCAGATGAATGAGGCTTTTACTGTATTTCCTGGGCTGATGCCTCTGGCTTCTGGATGGCATCAAGATCTTTCTCTCCCTAATGTCTTTCTCCCCTGGAGCACAGCCCTGTGGGAGTCCTCCCCACTGGCCTGCTGACTTTGGGCCGTGACTTTCCATTCTCCCCAGGAACGCCACTGGTAATCGCTGGAGCCCCCACACCACGCTGTTCATAACGATGACTACTGCATGCGCACATCTTGTTGGGGTTCAGCTTCTATCCCTGCAGCTTCTGAGCTGTGTGACATGGGCAGGGGACGTCAACTTTCTGAGCCCGAGTTGCCTCTTCTGAAAAGTGGGAGTTGTGCCATCTTGCTTGCAGGGTGGTGGTGAGTTCACATGTAGTGTTTCTCAACCTGTTCTAGTCTGTGCCCTCTTTTGTTCAATCCAAAAATCTCAACCTTCCTCCTTAAAGGCTCCACCTCTCCACGGCCTGATAAGCATTTCGTGCATATCCACCAACCGAGAACATTTTGTCCAGCTTTCCCACAATTTGTATTATGGAAGAAAAGATCCGCCCCCCTCTCCCCCCACAGATATAAACTCTTCTTATTCTGCTGACTCTGCTGTTTTGAGCTATAGACATACCCCTCTCTCTGCCTCTCCTCATCTTGGTTCTGGTATATTTCCCGGAATAATGAGCTTCTTTCCCCGACTCCCATAGAAATGTAGCAAGTAGGCAGGGCCTGCTGATGCTCACTCACTAAACCATGGTTCCCTCCCATTCTCGCGGGCAGTCATGTGACCACGGCCAAAGGACCATCAGCCAGATTATGGTTTTAAGCGTGTCTCTGCGGGTGCTCAAGTGTAGATAAAGCCCCCTCTTATGGTCTTTTATGGTGATGGACAGGGAGGCCTGGCGTGCTGCGATTCATGGGGTCACAGAGTCAGACATGACTGAGCGACTTAACTGAACTGAACTATGGTCTTTTATAGTTCTTAAAAAACAGATTTGACTTTTCAGAGTTGTTTCAGGTACAGAAAAATTGCCTAAAAAATACAGACAGTTCCCATACCCTACCCCACCCCCTCCACATTTCCCTATTTCTATCATCTTGCATTAGGGCAGTGCCCTTGTTACAACTGCTGAACCAATCCTGGGATATTATTATCATTAATAACTAAGTCCATAGTTTCCGTTAAGGTTCACTCTGGGTTCTACAGGTCTATGGGTTTTGACAAAAGCGTCATATCTACATCCACCAAAACTGTATCAGACAGAATATGTGTGTGCTAAGTCCTTTCTGTCATGTCCGACTCTTTGTGACCCTATGGACTGCAGCCCTCCAGGCTCCTTTGTCCATGGGCTTCTCCAGGCAAGAATACCGGAGTGGGTTGCCATGCCCTTCTCCAAGGGATCTTCCCGACTCAGGGCTTGAACCCACATCTCCTGCATTGGCAGACAGAATCCTTACCACTGAGCCACCTGGGAAGACCCTTCAGACAGAATAGTTTCCCTAAAAGTGACCAAGCCCCTCCCATTCATCCCCCCTACTCTTCCCTCTGAACCCAGCTTTCTTTGCTTTTTCTTCAATGCCCTTTTGTCCCATGCAGGACATATACTGACTGCTTGAAACCACTTTGTTGGATGAATGAGAAGTGCAGTGGCGGGAACACAGCCGGCTGGAGCGAGGTGGTGTCGGGGCAGGAGGAGGAAGCACCATCCAAATTGATTTTGCCTTTCTCAGTCACCTCTCTATTAGGAAAATGACATGCAAGACAGATATTCCTGAGCAGAGCGGCTGTGTCCTGGGGGCCATCAATATAGCTGCACCATCCCGGTGGTCAGTACCGCCCGCCCTCACCCCGTGGTCATGGCAAGGCCAGGTCGCAGAAGCCTGGCCTTGAAACTGACCAACAGGATACAGTCCATCAGTGCCTCCATCATGGTGACTTTTGGAGTCACCTCTAGATGTTTTGGCCCAGTAAATGATTAAGCAGTTAAATAAAGACAGGCTCATTAAGGAAACACGCTTCCCTGCGTATCTGCCCCAGTTACTCCTAAATTTAATCTGTCCATGAGCCAATTTCCAGGACAAAAACACACTGTCTTTTTTTTTTTTTTAATCTTCAGAGCTTTAACCTTGAGGTCATTCATCACTCAGGGCTTTTCCTGATTCTCTTCTCCCACCTCCCTTATCCTCGGTGGCCTGGGGCAGGGCGGGGGAGGGGGGGACTTCTCCGCACCCACCCCCAGGCTGTGAGGGGCGAGCAGGTCCCAGGATACAAATGAGAGCGGATGGGGCACCTGCGGGCCCCGTGCTGCAGGCAGCAGGGCTGAGCCCGTGAAGGCGCCCTTTCTTCTCTGTCACACGGGAGCGCCAGCCTTAAGCAGATTGAGTTTCCTTGGTGGACAGGTCGGCTTTGTTCTCCTGTCCAGATTTGTGTCTGCTGGACTCCCCAAGTTGCTTCTCGAATGTTCCCTGACCTGATTTCACTGAGGACACATCAGACTCTGTGGGTTCCACTGGGATGGCCAGAGCACAGGGCTAGGTGAGGGTTGGTAAAACACACTGTCTTTTTTTTTTTTTTAATCTTCAGAGCTTTAACCTTGAGGTCATTCATCACTCAGGGCTTTTCCTGATTCTCTTCTCCCACCTCCCTTCTCCTCGGTGGCCTGGGGCAGGGCGGGGGAGGGGGGGACTTCTCCGCACCCACCCCCAGGCTGTGAGGGGCGAGCAGGTCCCAGGATACAAATGAGAGCGGACAGGGCACCTGCGGGCCCCGTGCTGCAGGCAGCAGGGCTGAGCCCGTGAAGGCGCCCTTTCTTCTCTGTCACACGGGAGCGCCAGCCTTAAGCAGATTGAGTTTCCTTGGTGGACAGGTCGGCTTTGTTCTCCTGTCCAGATTTGTGTCTGCTGGACTCCCCAAGTTGCTTCTCGAATGTTCCCTGACCTGATTTCACTGAGGACACATCAGACTCTGTGGGTTCCACTGGGATGGCCAGAGCACAGGGCTAGGTGAGGGTTGGATGACCTCAGAGGGGAGAGGGGCAGTGAGGAGCCAGGCCAGCCCATGCGGGATTTTCTCATGACCACTCACATGCCCCCTGCCCAGCTTTCTGCTTCCTTTCCCTCTGCCCTGAGCTGACTCCGCTGAGGGTGAGGACCTGTGCCCCACTGACCAGGGCCAGTGGCATCCTGGGCTGCAGGGCTTGTAATCAGCGGGTCAGGAGAGGACCTCCGGTCCCTTCCCAAGGCTCCGCAGCTCCCCTAGCCCTGGATGTCCATGCTCCTGCTGGTCCCGGGGCCCTCCGTGGGTGAGGTATGTGGAAGGACGGTTTTGCTGATTAAAAATCCCAGGAGGAAATCTCTTTTCCTGGAATGCCAAATAGAAAGCTGTTAAAAGAGGACTTCCTCTCAGTCTAGTTGAA
Source organism: Cephalophus harveyi (assembly GCA_006410635.1). Taxonomy (NCBI): domain Eukaryota; kingdom Metazoa; phylum Chordata; class Mammalia; order Artiodactyla; family Bovidae; genus Cephalophus; species Cephalophus harveyi. The sequence continues at coordinate 553,818 of SJYT01010689.1, read as the reverse complement.
TCCTGGGTAAAGACCCAGGCCTTGCTCGAGAAGGAAGAGCTGCCCGCACTGTGAGGAGTGCCCACAGGAGGCGGGGACCCCCCACCTGCGGTCCCCCGCCCAGGCTTCCTCCGTTCCTCGGCAGGGTCCCGGTGAACCCACCACTGCGGGCGGTGGCCCTGCTCACGGTCCCTCACCCCTCGCTCAGGCCCCAGGGCTTGTGGCTGTGCCCTGCCCCTCCTGGAAACTGCGGGGACCCAGGAACCTCTCTGCAGCACGGCCACCACCCAACCTCACCCGGCCACGAGCAAGGATCCAGGAGAGGACGCGGGCCCCAGCAGAGCTGATGGGTATCCTTCCCTCATAACTGGTGGGTGTGCTAGAAGGGGAGGTGACGGCTGCAGGCAGCCCCTTGCGTGGTAAAGAGAATGAACACAGCACATTCAGAGATGTAGCGGGGGAGCGGAGATGGAGGGGCGTCTGAGAGTGTTTGCCTTCCTGCACCCAGGAGGCCCCTGTGTCTGCTTTCTACCTGTCTTTTCTGGATTTATTTTTGTCATCCACTAAGTCCTCCATTTTACTTCTGTTCATTCATTCGAATTCTGTTTCTTTTTTCTTTTCTTTCTTTTTTTTTGCAAGTAAAAGAGTACTGATGGATCCAGGAGTGGTGAGGAGCTCTCTCCACCTTGTGGCAGCTGGGCTGGCAGAGCAGCCGGGAGGGCAGGGACCAGGCTGCCTGGGTTTGAAGCTGGTCTCTCCACTTAGCACGGGTTACTCTGGGCCAGACCTTCGAGCTTCTGATCTGTAAAATGGGAGTAATCCAGTGTCTACCTCGAGCGGTCGATTATGAAGATGAGGTGAGTTGATACCTACCGAAGGTGGTTTGAACAGGGCCGGGGGTGCAGCCACTTCAAGAGCTGCTATTATTACCTTCTCCCTTGGTTCCAGTGGCTTGTGAACAGAGCCTCTCTACGCCCAAGTGCTGGAGGAAAGGGAACAAGCTCAGAGTGTGAGAGATGTTCTCTTGTGACCTAGTTAGTGTCTAGCTGGAGGGCTGCTGGTCTTGCTGGCAAGTGAGGGACAGACAGGGTGCCTACTGAGTCCTTGCAGATGACCTGGGCCTGGGCTGGCCTGGGCCTGCCTCCTCACATACCAGCACCTAGACCCAAGTGCGGGCTACTGGACCTGCTTAGGTCAGCAGCATGGAGGGGGCCCACAGCCATCAGTTCTACCCCAAGTTTGCCTAGAGAAACTTCAGAGAAACACACACAGGTGCTCACAAGCTGTGCCCGCAAATGCCTAAAAGAGTGCTGTTTGGATGGCAAATAGCTGGGTACCATCCATAGGCCCACTGACAGCAGGATGGATAAGTAAGTTGAGTCATAGACACACAGTCGAATACACCATGTACTTGTGAGAGCACATAAAATATAACCACATACTGGGAGAAAATATTTGCAGATGATGTGAATGATAAGTGGTTAATATCCAACATATATGGGCTTCCCAGGTGGTGCTAGTGGTAAAGAATTCGCCTGCCCATGCAGTTCGATCCCTGGGTTGGGAAGATTGCCTGGAGTAGGAAATGGCAACCCACTCCAGTATTGTTGCCTAGAAAATCCCATGGACAGAGGAGCCTGGTGGGCTACAGTCTAAGGGGTTCACAGAGTTGGACACAACTGAGCAACTGAGCACACACACGTCCAACATATACAAACAGCTCATATGTCAAACAAACACACGGCCCCATTAAAAAATGGGTAGAAGAACTGAAGAGAGATTTTCCTAAAGAGGAAATGCAGATGGGCAAAAGCGCATGAGAAGATGTTCAACATCACTAATCATCAGAGAAATGCCGATCAGAGCCACAATGAGATATCGCCTCACACCTGTCAGCGAAGGTGTGGAGAGAAACCTCCTGCATTGGTGAGAGTGTGAACTGGGGCAGCCACCGTGGAAACAGTATGAAGCTTTCTCAGGAAACTCAAAGTCGAATTATGATATGATCCAGCAGTCCCACTCCTAGGTATATAGCCAAAAACCCAAAAACATGGATTCAAAAAATGCATGCACTCCAGTACTCACAGCAGCATTATTTACAGTAGCCAAGCTATGGAAGCAACCTGAGTGCCCCTCAGCAGATGAGTGGGTAAAAGAATACGTGAGATGTATATGTATATATATGCACAATGAATGCCAGGCAGCTATAAGAATAAGATGTTGCCATTTGCAGCAACGTGGATGGACTTGAAGGACATTGAAGTGAAGTGAAGTGAAGTGAGCTTGCTCAGTCGTGTCCGACTCTTTGCGACCCCATGGACTGTAGCCCACCAGGCTCTTCCATCCATGAGATTCTCCAGGCAAGGATACTGGAGTGGGTTGCCATTTCCTTCTCCAGGGGTGAAGGACATTATACTAAGTGAAATAAGCCAGTCAGAGAAAGACAAATACTGTTTGATATCACTTACATGTGGAATCTAAAAGATACAACACACTAGTGAATAAAACAAAAAAGAATCAGACATAGAGAACAATCTCGTGGTTATCAGTGGAGAGAAGGGAGGGGTGATAGAGGGGTAGGGAAGCAAGAGGTACAAACTGCTAGGTATAAAATAAGGGAAATAAGAGGCACAAACTTAAATATAAAATACGCCACAAGGATATACTGTACAACACAGGATACCTAACCAGTATTTTATTAATAACTTTATAGAATATAACCTTTAAAAATTGGGAATCACTATATTGTACATTTGTAACATATAACATTTCTGTACGTCAACTATTGTTGTTTAGTCGCTAAGTTGTGTCCGACTTTTTTGCGACCCCACACTCCTCTGTCCGTGGCATTTCCCAGACAAGTATACCGGAGTGGATTGCCATTTCCTTCTCCAGGGGATCTTCTTGACCCAGGGATCAAACCCGTGTCTTCTGCATTGGCAGGCAGATTCTTTACCATTGAGCCCACCTGGGAAGCCCAATTTAGAAAAACAAAACAAAACAAATTCTGCAGCCACGGGGGTCAACGTGGTTAAACTGGAGACACAGGCTACTGAACTTAAAATGCAAGTTGCAGAAGGATCCAAGTTGCATTTTTGATAAAGCTTGAAAACAAGAAAATAAGCACATAAGCACATTAGACACACATTGTATTTGGTAAACACAAAAAGTGAAGCAAGGGGAAGAGACCAAATGAAACGCAGGGTGTGGTCAGCTCACAGTGGGTTTAGATGTGTGGGGATGGGGGTGGGGAGGGCGTCAAGGTGGAGCCGCCTCAGCTAGGATGGCCTCGGCAAGTTCTAGTGCCTACATTGAATGGAGGGTATTTGTTTCATCATCATGCTTTATGATTTAGTATAAACTGCATTCAGTTATCCCTGTGAAATAGTTCATAATAATATGTTAAAATGTTTCAAAAGAGAATGCTGGCTTGACTTCGCTATCAGTTATGTTTCTCCCCTCCTTCCATCTTCTTTCCTTCTTTCTTGCCTTCCTCCTTCCCTCTTTCTTTCCTCCTTCTTTCCCTTCCTAATCTCTCCCTTCTTTCCTTCCTTGTATTTTAATGAACAAGGATAGTTTTGCCTCTAAAAAGATAAATTACAAAACAATTTTCAGTTCCACTGCCATTGCCTGGATGAGCCTGCAGTTCATCCAGCCACCATCCTCACCACCTCCGCTTCAGCCTCTACTCAGCCTCAGAGGGATCTTTGAAACCCTCAGTGGCATTGGGCCACTTTCCTGCTTAAAACTCACCAGTGCTTCCTGGAAGCCCGAGGCCATCCGAGCCCACTGTCCTCTTTAGCTGGGTTAATCCCTGACCCTTGTAACCAGAACTCAAGTTCCCTGAACCCAAGACCTGCCTGCTGCCTCTGGGCTCTTGCTCAAGCTGTACTTGAAAGAACAAGTCAGGTCTCAAGCTTTGTCAAGGTCTTTAAGGGTGCGGCAGCCAAAAGAGATCAGGTTCGAGCTTCATTCTCTGCAGAGCTCAATTTAGGTAACACCTCCTCCAGGAAGCCTTCCCTGATGTCCACCCTTTGTTCTCTCAGCCCCTTTGTGAACCCCTATCAAAACATCCTGAACTTTCCACAGTGCTGTTAAGTTTTCCATCAATGTATCTCCTCCATTGGACAACAGCACCCTGAAGGCAAGAACTGTGTCTTAGTTTTCTTTGTTTCTATAGTTACTGAACAGGCTCTGGCACTGTGGCACTCGAATGCCAGCTCCATGAAAGTGGGGATTTTGTCAGTTTTGTTTACTCACAAATTCCAAGTACCTAGAACAGTGTCTGGTACATGTTTATGAGACATGTCATAAACATTTATCGAATGAGTGAATGAATGGATGGATGGATGGATGGATGTTACCCTGTACTGAATAGAACCCTACTGCTTAGTAGCTGTGAGAGTCTGGGTCAGACACTTGACTTCTCTGTGCCGCACTTTCTCTGTAAATGGGGATATTAATAGTACCTTTCTTGAAGAGTAACTAGGAGAATGCATGTGAAAGTACCTAATGGATGTCAGACACATAACCCAAGCTAGTGCATATGATTCTCAGTCTGACCCCGAAGGCCTGGACAAACTCCCAGGCGGCCCAGTCCCCTCCCTGTGTGGTCCACGGGAAAAGTCATCACGGGTCTGTGCTCCTTCTCCTCGACCAGGGGCTAGTGACCTCTGGGGGTCACCTCTGACTGCTGGGTCAGCGCATCTATTGTGCAGGAGCTCTTAATGGCTGGGCAGCTCCAACGAGTCCCCGGAGCCCAGCTGGTCTGCGCAGCCATGGCCGTGGTCCCCGTTTCCTGAATGGCACTTTCTTTAAATAGAGGTGAACTCTTCAGCAGCCACAGGCAGCTCCTGACTCAGCCAACCGTCTAACCACTCTCTCAGGTCACTTTGGGTCTGGAAATTCTAGAACAGGCAGCAGGGAGGTGGAATCATGCAGACCTGGGCTCCAGGACTGCTTCCCCCACCCCAGCACCCTATTCTGTCTGTGTGACGCTGAGCAAGTAACTTTATCACTCTGAGCCTCAGGCTCCACATCTGTGAGATGGGGAAACCAAACCTATCCTATCCAGTGGGACTGTTGTGAGGATGCATTCGATTTTCCTAGTAGAGTAGTATTCACTAAAGAGTTATATAAATATCATATATGTATACATATATAATATTGTGTAGAAGTATAATATGTGATAGCTTCCCTGATGGCTCAGTGGTAAAGAATCTGCCTGCCAAGCAGGAGACATAGGTTCAATCCCTGAGTCTAAAAGATCCCCTGGAGTAGGAAATGGCAACCCATTCGGGTATTCTTGCCTGGGAAATCCCATGGACAGAGGGACCTGGCGGGCTACAGTCCATGGGGTCGCAAAAGAGTCAGACACGGCTTAGTGACAGATTATAAGATGTGGTACTTATATAATTACAAAGATGATGATGACGGTGTCTGCATTTCAGTGAATTATTTTATGTAGACTGAGCATCAGGGAGAAAGAAGCAATGTGCACGTGTGCTTGTACATATGTGCTGTGTGTCTGTATATTTATATATAGACATGTATGGTGTATATAAATAGACACTTCTTCACATTATGTAAGAGAAAGTGACATCACAGGAAAAATACATCTCTATTATTGAGCATGTTTGTATACATGAGTGAACAATGAAGCATTTGGAATGCCAGCTCAGTGCTACAATGCTGCCTAAACACAGGCCAATGTCTTGGTGTTGCTGATACCCACACAGAGGGCTCCTGGATGCAGCCTCTCAGCTCTGAAGCACCCGCTCACCTGCACCTCCCCGTGTTCTTGCTACTGCTCCTGCCACACCAGGCTTTTCCTGTCACCCACACCTGGGGCAATCACCCTGTGGTTGGATGAATGAATGGATGGATAGTTGGATGAATAGATGGGTAGATGAGTGATCAGATGGATGAAAGGACTGATGGATGGATGGATTCATGCTACTTGGATGGATGGTCAGATGGATAGATGGATGGGTAAATGGATGGATGGATGAACAGAAGGATGGATGATGAATGGATGAATATCACAAATCTACCCTTGAGGAGCTTACGGTCCATTTGGAGTAATAAGATTTAGAGCCATAATATGGTCAGTCATAACTCAAGGCACTTTGTGGTCCAGTGTCTTTGATGGAAGGATGTATTTCTGTGGGAGGAAGAAGAGGAAGGGCCTTGTGACTGGCAAATGGAAAGGAAGCCCGTGATCATCTCCTTGAAGGACAGAAATTTTGTTTGTATGAAACAGGAGACATTCTCAAAAAACCCAAGGACAACCTCTTCCAGTTTCAAACACCCTTCTGTGTCTTGGCTGAAATTCAGTACTGCACCGTTTCAGTTCTTCAGGTCGTTATTAGCCATTCCTCCTGCCAGGCTCTGTGCCAGGGTCTGAAGACACAGACAAATCCGAAGGTCCTTGTCTGAGAGCCTCAGATCTGCAAACGTCACACAACTGTGCAGGTCACAGCAGAGAGGTGTCAGCGCAGAGAAGAAGGAAGACAATCTGACCACTGAGACAAAGAGTCAGGGCGGAGGTGGAGGTTAGGCTGATCCCTAAAGGACTGACCCGAGGCTGTCCTAGCAGAAGAAGAACCACAGGCAAAGCAGAACAGGTGAGAGCTTGTGGCTTCCTAGCCTGAGTGCTCTCACTACTCATGGGAAGGCGAGAGATGAAGCTGGGGAACTTGGTGGCCGCACCCAGTTGGCCAAGGCCTTAGACTTTATTCTGGAGGTGCTGGAGAGCTCTTGTTGGCATTTAAGCAGAAGGGAGACCTGGTTGCATTTGAGGCATGGTAGGAGGGGAAGAGGTGGAAGCAGGGAAGCTGGTTCAGAGGCCACAGCAAATTTGAAAGTGGTTTAAGTCTAAATAGAATCTCCAGATAGATAAGACATTTCATTTATTCATTTATTCTCTAAAAGTGGAGGGAAGGCAGGTAAAGACTGCTTATCCCACCGTCCAGGGCAACACATGGGGGTGGGAAGTTGATGATTGTTTTTCCTGCTCTAAAAAATTCAAGACATCTGACCCCACCCCTGCCCCACCTCCTGGGTACACAGTGCACTTACTTGGCAGTGCTGTCTGTCTTTGGATTCTCTTGCTGCCAGATGCAGAAAGGAAGGGCAGGCCCCCTCTGAGCTGCAGGGGACAGAACACAGGGCTGGGCTTCTACAGGGAGGAGGGGAGGAGAGGCACCTAGTGGGCAGGCAAAGGGAAGAGATTTGGGGGAAGAAAAGACTGGAAAAATGAGGACTGTAACCCCTAGTAAGATCCAAACCGAAAGGCAGAGTGGGAAGTCTAGAGAAAGGGCCGAACTATGACCACAGGCAGAATTTTCTGTTTCCAAATGCATGTGAGGAGGAAGGTTTCATTTCCCACGAGTTTGGGAGAAATGGGTCAAGAAAACAGAAGATAATATGGTACAGGTGGATAAGAACATGTTTTATAGCTCTGTCTCCTGAAACACTTGTTTTTAAAGGAAACGCTCTAGGGCCAGAATACTAAATGCCTGACTGCAGGACAGGGCAGGTCACGTACTTGAGGGAAGCAGGCTATGTGTTCAAAACACAGGAGGTCAGGCATGAAGGTGCATTGCAGGCAACAGCAGGCTATAGTAACCAGGAGACAATAGAGAAGGGTGGAGACTGCGGCAAACGGACATGGAGCCAGCCACAGGGAGCAGCACAGGTCAGCCCCAAAGACTTATTGTCTGAATAAACACAGGTCCAGGGCGGCCAGGGCTTCTCAATTTTTTTTTTTTTTTTTAATTCAGAAACTTGCATTTTTTTCCCCTTTAAAAATTTTTAAAATTTATTTATTTTTAATTGAAGAATAATTGCTTTATAGAATTGTGTTGGTTTCTGCCAAACATCGACATGAATCAGCCATAGGTATAGTATGACCCCTCCCTCTTGAGCCTCCCTCCCCATTCCACCCCTCTAGATTGTTACAGATTATTACAGGTTTGAGTTCCCTGAGTCATACAGCAAATCCCCATTGGCTATCTGTTTTATATAAGGTAATGTGAGTTTCCCTGTTCCTCTCATATGAAACTTCCTGATTTACAAATTGTAGTGAGTAGGTCAGATATTTTTCTAATCATTGTGCTGCCTAAATTGTAGAGGCCGGCAAACCCACCCCACCCTTGGGACACTTATGTGCCCCTCTGCTCTAGGCCAAGCTTGCAGTCAACTGAAAACACGCTTTATAGGTTCTGCCGCCTCCTCTATTGTCCCTGGCTCTCCCAGAGGAGGTCTGGAGAGAGGACTCTCCTGGGGGTCAGGGTGTGGCGTTTACTCCCCAATTCTCCATCTAATGAGATTGCTAGAGCAGCCCCTTCAACTTCTCCAGACCTCAGTTTACCAATCTATATAGTGGCAGGAAGGTCTCTAAGGGATCCGCCTGCCCAAATTCTCTTCTGTTTGTTGTCGTCTTCCTTAAATCACTACCACTTTCCATTATGTAAGGCCCTACTATGTGCCAGGCATGGTGCTACCCAAGATCACACAGCTGTTCACGCTGCTAGAGTTGGTTTCCAGCCCCAAACTGTGTGACTCCAAATGCCATTGGCTTAAACACTCTATTCTACCATCTCCAGGAAAAGCAAATTGTAATTCAAGTGATCCTCGGGGGAAAAGATGCTCAGTTGCTTTTCATTCTGCTACCCAACTTCTGACACCACCCTTATGGCAGAAAGTGAAGAGGAGCTAAAAGGCCTCTTGATGAAAGTGAAAGAGGAGAGTGAAAAAGTTGGCTTAAAGCTCAACATTCAGAAAACGAAGATCATGGCATCTGGTCCCATCACCTCATGGGAAATAGATGGGGAAACAGTGGAAACAGTGCCAGACTTTATTTTTTGGGGCTCCAAAATCACTGCTGATGGTGACTGCAGCCATGAAATTAGAAGACGCTTACTCCTTGGAAGAAAAGTTATGTCCAACCTAGATAGCATTTTCAAAAGCAGAGACATTACTTTGCCGACTAAGGTCCGTCTAGTCAAGGCTATGGTTTTTCCTGTGGTCATGTATGGATGTGAGAGTTGGACTGTGAAGAAGGCTGATCGCCGAAGAATTGATGCTTTTGAGGTGTGGTGTTGGAGAAGACTCTTGAGAGTCCCTTGGACTGCAAGGAGATCCAACCTGTCCTGTCTGAAGGAGATCAACCCTGGGATTTCTTTGGAGGGAATGATGCTGAGGCTGAAACTCCAGTACTTTGGCCACCTCATGCGAAGGGTTGACTCATTGGAAAAGACTCTGATGCTGGGAGGGATTGGGGGCAGGAGGAGAAGGGGACGACCGAGGATGAGATGGCTGAATGGCATCACTGACTCAATGGATGTGAGTCTGAGTGAACTCCGAGAGATGGTGATGGACAGGGAGGCCTGGTGTGCTGCGATTCATGGGGTCTCAAAGAGTCGGACACGACTGAGCGACTGAACTGAACTGAACTGAACTGAACCCAACTTCTAGGCGACCCCAAGGATGATTTTAGTAGCTCATGGGCCAGTACAGATTTTTGAGGATTCTCTCCGACTTTGGAAAAGGCTGGAGACTAGAGCCCTTTTCCTGCCTTCAGAGTTAACTGAGACACTGGCTCTTTTTGAGTCTCTGCTCTGCTGGCTTTCAGACCGAATTTGCGTCATTAGCTCTTTTGGTGCTTTGGCCTTTGACGGGAACTGCACCATTGTCTCCCATGGGTCCCCAGAAAGCAACACCTGTCTTCGGTTCTCATAGGTGAGTGAGTCGTTCTGTAGATTATCCTTTTGCTAGCTGGTTTGAGGATGACTAGAATTCTGGTTCTACTGCCATTTCTATGGATGCATTTACCAGCACTGATCTCATTAGAAAACGGAAACCGGTGGGCTTCAGGACCTTTGCCCTTCCTCCCCAAATCATGGGCTTCCATGATGGCTCAGTGGTCAAGAATCAGCCTGCAGTGAAGGAGACACAGGAGACACGGGTTCAATCCCTGGGTCAGGATGGTTTTCCGGAGGAGGAAATGGCGACCGACTCCCAGTATTCTTGCCTGGAGAGTGCCATGGGCAGCGAGCCTGGTGGGCTGTAGTCCACAGGGTCGCAGAGAGTTGGATGCGACTGAAGTGACTTATGACACGGCACACACACCATGGATTATAGTAAAACCATTTTTAAAGAAATTCTCTGGTTTAGACCACTTCCAAAGTCTCCTACAACTTTAAAATTCCATTATGATATTAATTTATTTCTTCTGTATGTATTTCTTCGGGACATCTAGATTTTTTGTGGTCAGAGAAAAGAAAATATAAGTACAATGAGTCAGAAGCAGAAGACAGGAGAGCTATAGATTGTAGTTTTTAAATGGCCGTTTCAAAAATACACAGAAACTAAAGCTTTAGACTTTCTTTTTCATTTAATAGGTTTTCAGTGACTAAAAGGGAGAAGGCACTGGCAGCCCACTCCAGTACTCTTGCTGGAGAATCCCATGGACAGAGGAGCCTGGAAGGCTGCAGTCCATGGGGTCACTAAGAGTCAGACACAACTGAGCGACTTCACTTTCACTTTTCACTTTCATGCATTGGAGAAGGAAATGGCAACCCACTCCAGTGTTCTTGCCTGGAGAATCCCAGGGACCGGGGAGCCTGGTGAGCTGCCGTCTATGGGGTCACACAGAGTCGGACACAACTGAAGCGACTTAGCAGCAGCAGCTGCTAAGAGAATGTCACCAAAGGCCAGAGGAACGACCAACACCAAATGCACGGGGACGGGGGTAGGGATGTCTCAGCTTGGCGGCTCAACCTGGGCTCCCGTAAGGTTTCAGGCCAGGCCTGGGCTCACTGGAATGGGGGGGGGCATCAGTTTGTACATGGGGCAGAGGGAGCTGGGAGGAAAGCACTGACCTGCAGAGAAAGAGAGCTGGAGTGTGTGGGCAGGTCAAGAGCATGGCCTCTGCTGGGGTCGGGGGTGACTCTTGAGGCAGCTCGTGCTTGTCCCTGGGCTCCAGTGTGGAGACCAAGACACAAACCGGAAGTTCTATTTAATTAAAGGGAATCCCCCCATATTGCTTTCTTCCGTTATTTCAAATGTCACCACTTTCCACTTCATTGTTGAAATCAAAGCCTGGATGATCCTTGACCCCTTCTTTCCCCTCAAGCCCCGTAATCAGTTCTTTGCCAGATTCTGTGACCCTCCCTGAAAGGTCTCAAGAATCTGTTAAGCTCCCCTCCATCGGCCTGTGACTCCGCAGCCTCCCTGCCAGTATTCATGGGCACCCCTTTCCAGTCTACTCTTGATCCAGTGGCTGGAGAAATTTTTATAAAATGCAAATCTGGCCTTGTCCCTCTTCTGCCCTAAAGCCCCCAGGGCACCATTAATAAAACCCAGGCTTCTCTCTACGACCTGCAAATCCCTTCATCATCTGGCCCTGACAAACCACACTCCAGCCACTGTGGCCTGGTTTCAGTTCTTCCCACGCTTTGAGTTCTTTCTGACTTTGGAGTCACACTGACCTGGATTTGAATCCCGGGAAACCATGGGTCAGTGACTGTGCCTCTCTGCACCCCACTCTGCTGACTTCTGAAATGGGTATAATTGTGTAGCTTCTTTCAAGGTTTAAACAATACAACCAACAGGTGTGGAGCACTCTTTTGCTGGAAACTTACAGTCCCACTGGAAAGGGAGGAGAGAGAGATTTAGTCTAGTGATAATTTCACGTGCCTCTTCTACTTTAACAACAAAGTAAGTCAAGAGACATTCATAAATCTTGGCTTCTTTTTAAGTGAGTTGTACAATGACTATCAACTGTTTTCACTTTTTAAAGAAAACTACAATGTCTCCATCTCCTTATGTTGAATGTGGTATTAATTCCTCCCCTGCTTTTCTTTATATTTTTATGATTTAGTTACGGTGGTTCCGATGGTAAAGCGTCTGCCTACAATGGGGGAGACCTGGGTTGGATCCCTGGATTGGGAAGATCCTCTGGAGAAGGAAAGGCTACCCACTCCAGTATTCTTGCCTGGAAAATCCCATGGACGGAGGAGCCTGGTAGGCTACAGTTCATGGGGCTGCAAAGAGTCAGACACGACTGAGCGACTTCACTTTCACTTTCAAACAATGGATAGCTAATTTTGGCTGTGTGGGGATTTTGGGTAAATGGAATCATACTGTATGTGTCTGTGACTTGCTTTTTTCACTCACATGAGGATTTGGGAGCCCAAACCTAAGCCCCTGAGCCCAAGCCCCAAGCCCAGGCATCAGTTCCCGGGTTGGGAAGATCTCTGGAGAAGGGATAGTCTACCCACTCCAGTATGCTGGGGCTTCCCTGGTGGCTCAGCTGGTAAAGAATCCACTTGCAATGCGGGAGACCTGGGTTCGATCCCTGGGCTGGGAAGATCCCCTGGCGGAGGGAACGGCTACCCACTCCAGCTCCCCGGTCTAGAGAGCTCCGTGGACACGAGCCCAAGCGCAGTGGTTGGTCCGTCCTCACTGCCGTGCTGTGCTCCTCTGGAGGAATGCCACCTAGTTTCCTCCCATGTTCTGCTTTCTGTGGGCACTTGGGCTGGTCCCGTCTTCACGATCGTGAATAGTATTGCTGAGCGAATGAGTGTGCATGTATCCTACAATGCACTTGCAAGCTTCCCTGGAAGGTCCATAGCTAGGAGTACAGCTGTGGATCTCTGGGTATGTGTGTGTCCAGCTGAACTGGGTAATGCCAAACTGCTTCCAAAGGGATCATTTTGCGAGAATTCTCCCACCAGCGATGGATGGGAGTGCCCATTGCTTCTCATCCATTGGCATCTTGTTACGGCTTAGTTTGTCAGAATGATCAGGGCGTCGTGCAGCCCTGCAGTTCCTGCCTGAGCCCACCAGGACTGCGGCTGTACCTCTTCTCAGGCCCTCCAGTGTAGGGCTTGGGCTGATGGCAGCCTTGAAGAAGGTCAGAAACGCTGGAGCCTGCTTTTCTAGAGGAGGAGGACTCCTCATCCAATCTGGTCAGGGGGGAAATAAAACCATTGTATTCCTCTGCCCTAAACTGTCCAGAGGTGCCCAGCTCATGTGCATTAAAATTCCAAGTCCTTCCTGTGCCCGTATAGCACCATCTGCACTGACCTCCTTCTGTGTTTGACTCACCGAGCATGTTGATCAGGGCTTTGCCCTCGTGGATCCTCTGCAGGAACACTCTTGCCAAGATCTCCACTTTGCTCTGTGCCCCCTCAGTCCTTTTTTGGGCCTGTGCCCAGGGACCTTCTGTCCATAACTCTGTTCCCTGCCCTGCTCTATTTTTCTTGCAAACATGACTGTGCAATGCTTTACACGCAGGTGTTCATCTGTTTGCTGTCTGCTTCTCCCCCAGGGTATGAGCTCCAGGAGGCAGGGATGCATCTAATTTCCTGTTGTGTGCACACGCCCAGGGCAATGCTCGCTTAGGAAGTATTTGTTGAATGAATCAGTGAATGAGTGAGTTGCTCAACGTACTTTAAATAAATAAAAATAAAATTCACTTTTCACAAAAAAAAAAGAGCCCTCAGCTTTGGAGACTGGTTCAATAATGAGTTCTTTTAACAACATTCCTTACTAAATTCTTATGAAGAAATGAACAGAGTAGACTTCTTTCATTACTGTACATGAAAACACTCAATGATTGAATAAGCTATACATACACACATATACAAAAAGTAGTCTCTGTATATTCATTTTATTCCACGCTTCTTGCCCAGCAGCCAATGTTAGTAGTCTTCATGCTCAAACATGTACAAAATGAGGCTTATAAAAATAAGTTGCTTCTTGCCAAACAGTGGGATCTTGTAGTTGATATTATTCTGTGTCTTATTTTTCTTATTTAACTATATCCTAGATGTCAACTCCGATTGTTGGCTATACAGCTAATTTCTTTTTAAAATCGCATTAGTATTCCATTGTTTGAGTGACCTGTAATTTACTCAACCAGTTGACAGTCATGAAAATGTTTCCAGTCTTTGCCACTACAAACAGTACTACAATAAACATGTGCTACTTATAAGTCTTTTAAACTGGTGTTTGTTATGTTGGATAGATTCCCATGTAAAGGATTATGTGGTCAAAAGATATGAATATTTCGTATTTAATAGATATGATAAGGTTACTTTCCAAGGGGTCATTTGTTCTGCTCCTTTGCTTTCTCAGGTGACTTTCTTGGCTTCTGGCTTCCCTGGTCCTGACCCCCCACGCCCCACCCCACCGAAGGTCACCCAGAAGTTGAATGCATCCTGAACATCTTCCCTGGAAAACTGGTTTCCAGGTGTGTAGTTGCTCCTGGCCAGCCAGCTTATTTGGGGAAAGCGATCCTAACCCCACTCCTCACTCCCCTGCAGGTGCCTCGACCACTTCCCCTTCAGCTGCTCAGCTAGGGCGGGTCTGGTCAGGTAAAGTGGCTTCAGGAGCCAACCGCAGAGAAAGGGTGGGGATGGGGGGTGAGGAGGAGAGAGAGGAGGGATGTGGCTGTTGGAACAAAGGCATGTTCTCACTCTGCTCTGGGTCCCCTTTCTTTTTTATTTTATTTACTTATTTTTGGTTGCCCTGAGTCTCTGTTGCTGTGCACAGGCTTTCTCTAGTTGCGGTGAGCAACTCTTGGTTGCGGTGCGTGGGCTTCTTGTTGCGGTGGCGTCTCTTGTTGCGGAGCATGTGCTCTAGGTCCACAGGCTTCAGTAGTTGCAGCCGTCGGGCTCAACAGTTGTGGCCCAAGGGTTTAGGTGCTCTGCGGCATGTGCAGTCTTCCCGGACCAGGGATTGAACCTGTGTCCCATGCACTGGCAGGTGGATTCTTATCCGCTGCACTGCCAGGTAAGTCCTGGGACCCCTTTCTGTACTGACTGTCTTATAGCTAACATCATCCTAATGATGATGATGATAATCATAGCAACAACATTAATAATAACTGTCAACATGTATAGCAGTGCTTTGCAACAGGGGGAGATTTTGTACCCCCCAGGGGACATTTGGCAGTGTATGGAGACTTTTTTTTGTTGTCACAACTTGGAAGAGGGGATGCTATTGGCATCTAGTGAGTAAGGCCAGGGATGCTGCTGAACATCCTACACTGTGCTGAACAGCCCCCAACCACACATACACAGCAAAGAATTGTCTGCCCCAAATATCAGTAGTACCAAGGCCGAGAACACCTGGTTTACAGTACACTTACTGTGTGATGAGAGCTGTACTGGGTGTTCAATAAGTGTTAGTCTCTCAGTCGTGTCCGACTCTTTGTGACTCCATGGACTATAGCCTGCCAGGCTCCTCTGTCCATGGGCTTCTCCAGGTGAGAATACTGGAGTGGGTTGCCATTCCCTTCTCCAGAGAATCTTCCAGACCCAGGGATCAAACTCAGGTCTCCTGCATTGCAGGCAGATTCTTTACCAGCTGAGCCACCAGCCTATATACACCATCTAATTTAGTTCTCACAGTGTTCTTTGAGCTAGGATTATCATTGAGCTCATTTTACAGATGAGGAAACTAAGGCTCAGAGAGCTAAAGTGACCTACTCAAGGCCCACAGCTTTGGGGTGACAGAAGAAGAATTTGACCTCTGGTTTGCTTGACTGCACCCCTCTAGATGGTCTCTGGTTCACCCTCTTTTCCCCTGTCCTGTGACTGCCAGTGGGTTAAATGGCTTCATGCTATTGCAGCAGATGGAGTGTCTAATACAAACCATGTGCTAAAGACTTGGGTGGGGTGACGGCCTGGTGTGATCTTGGTCCCTCCCATGTACTTCTGGGACAGTGGGGAGGTCTCCCTCTGAGTCCCTCAGCCCTGAGCTCCCTGTGGGGATGTGGGGTACCTTCCTCCCTGTCCCTAGACACCTGGCTCAGGCCCCGCTCCAGGGCATGCTCTGTGACCTGGGGAGCGGGCAGCCGAGGGGACACGTGGGCAGCAAATCCTGTTATGTCTGATGTGACATTCCCAGACCAAAGGTGGGCTATTCTGTACTACAGCTGGGAGTGGATATTTGCATCCTCTGCTTGCGTGTATGCGTGTGTGTGTGTGTTTCCCTGTATGTGTATTGATTTGTGTGTGTCATAGTGGGTCTGTGAATGTGCAAATAGGTGTGAGATTGCACTGTGTGTCCTTGTATATAGGTGTCTTTCTTTGTGTACATGGTGTCTTTCTTTCTCTATCTGCCTATGTTTGGATATCTGAGCAGACATGTCTGTGGATTTGCTTGCCTCTGACGCAGTATCCATGTCTACGTGTATATGTAGGTGACTGTGGGCGTGATTATGTCTCTGTGTGTGTAAAATGAATCTGTGTATATGTGCACACATAAAGGTATGTTGATGTGTATTATGTACACAGATATTTGTGGGGGGTGTGTGTGTCTGTACCTGTATCTCTGTGTTTGAGTAAACAGTGTGTCTGCCTATAAGCGTGTCCCAGTGACTGTATAGGTTGTGTGTTTGTGTGTGCATGTAGATGGCGATGACTGTGCTCAGTGATTGCTGCGTGTGTGTGTGTGAGAGAGAGAGAGGAGACTGACTCCAGGATATTACCAACACAGAGGAAGCTGCAAACACTGCTCTTCATCTGCTCCTTGCAGCCTCCGGGGTCTCAGCATCTTACCGCTCCTTAGGTCAGGAGAGGTAACCACGGCAGGACCACTCGGGGCCCTGGCTCTCCCTCCCTGCTTCCCCGCTGGCCCCCACGGAGTCAGACGTCAGGGGTGAGGGCCTCCGCCTTGCCCCTGCCAGCCAGTCACGGGGTTGAACATTTCCCGAGGCCTCAAAGCTCCGGGGTCAGTGCACACAGGCAGCCTCTGGTTTGAATGCTTTCCCTTCTGTGGACTGAGGAGGGCAGGTGCTGGGGAAGCAGATAAACTAGGGATGCAGTTTCCCTCCATGGAATAGGCTGGCTTAACCAAGGTTTGCTTCACCTCAAGAAATTTAACCTTGGTGATGCATTCACTGTGTGTGTTTAGTGTTTTTGCCAAATCTGTACACTTCCTATAACTATTATTTTGCATTTTAAGAAACTGATCTGCTTTTTAAAATGTAAATACTTATTTAAGCTTTATTCAAAGCAATTATCTTCTGTAATCAAAGATTAGACATGCTACTTATATATTTATACATTTAAAAAATTTGTTTTAATATATATTAAAATAAAAGGCACACATCCCTATACTCCTTCGAACTATCCTGTTTGCCCCAGGTAGGGGTGAGAACGCTCTGAGAGTTCCCTCTTGTCACCTTTAAAAGGAACAGTCTGTGTTGCTGCTGCTGCTGCTGCTAAGTCGCTTCAGTCCCATTGGGCTCCGCCATCCCTGGGATTCTCCAGGCAAGAACACTGGAGTGGGTTGCCATTTCCTTCTCCAATGCATGAAAGTGAAAAGTGAAAGTGAAGTCGCTCAGTCGTGTCTGACTCAGCGACCCCATGGACTGCAGCCTACCAGGCTCCTCCGTCCATGGGAGCTTCCAGGCAAGAGTACTAGAGTGGGATGCCATTGCCTTCTCCGACAGTCTATGTTAGAAGATCTGATCTCCATACACCTTGCTCAGAAAGACACCTTTTGCATAAACACAGGCAGAGCTGGTGTACCTGCCTTTGGTTACCGGGAGGGAGATTTGCGCACTCCCCAGTAGAAAAGGCTTGGTCAGGGCAGGCCGCCTGGGGAGCATGGGAAAGCAGTGCCGGAAGGTGGCTTCGGGGAGCTTCTGAGACGCTCTCTGCCGTCGTCTTTCCTTGGTCAGGAGCCTCCCCTGGGGAACCATCAGCTCCTGGTGTCACTGCTTTGGTGACCCTGGTGGATCACAGAACTCCTCCCTTTGCAGGTGGAGAGCATAGCAGGGGAGGGCAGTGGGAGGGCGGGGACAGACGCCCAGACAGACGGCCCGGCCACCAGCTCTCCCGGCCTAGTGAGTTTCCTTCCCCGGCCCTCAGGCAGGCCAGAAAAATACCAGTGACAGCGTCTAGGATGATTCCAGGGAGAGGCTGATAAATCAGGCCCAGGATGGATCTAGCTTCCCCGGAGATGGAGGGAGGCCACCCAGGTACAAGGACAGCTGGGGTGAGGGGACGGTGCCCGGGACCCTGCTGCAGCCAACCTTTGGGTGACGCTGGAAGGGGTGCCCTTCTGACAGGAGTCGGTGGGCTCAGAGGCACCGACTGTGGGTGGGTGGGAGATGAGTTCTCCCAGTGGCCTGGCTTTCTGACCTCTGGGGCTCAGCGCTGGACCACTCTACCCCCTCCTCCCCTCACTGTGACTTCATTTCAAATGCACCAGTACCAGGAGGGCATCATTCCTCTTCAGGGAAGCCTCCTGGACCCCCAGGGGCTCCGTCCATGTGCCCCAAAAGGTCCCTGAACTTCCACCTTTAGCGCCCCCCCCTTCCCCCCCCGCCACACACACACACACACACACGGAGGCAGGATTCATCTGCTCCCCTTGTGGAATGCAAGCTTGTACACACACACACACACACACACACACACACACACACACACACACACACACGGAGGCAGGATTCATCCGCTCCCCTTGTGGCATGCAAGCTTGTAGGGGCAGGGATGGCAGTTCCTGGCATGTGGTAGGTATTAAATATTCATTCAGTGTTAGCTGAGGGAAAGAAAGGAGGGAGAAGTTAGAGGTAGCAGGGGTTGTACCTCTCCAGGGGAGCAGACCCCTCCCGTCCCTAGACGGAGGAGGCGGGAAAGCAGTCTGGGCCACTCTGGGCACTCGGGACCCTGAGGGCGCCCAGGTGCTTGTGCTGGCCCCACCACTAGCCGGGGACAGACCTTAGCCTCCTGTTCATAACCTTCCTGAACCTCCAGGAAGGTTCCCCTCTAGGTTGTGTGAATCCAGTCCGGTAGGCCATTTGTAAATACTTTGGGAGACGTGGGGTTTCTCCCACTTACCAAGTGTTAGCTATGAAATCGCACATTCTCCATCTGTGGGGTGGATGAGAGAATACCTCCTTTAACTTCATTTTGCAGACGGGCAACCTCAGTGCCAGTTAGGGCAGTGAACTTGTCCTGGCTCAGACACAGGTTAAGTGAGCACGCTACTGGCACTGATAGTCCAGTTCTGGAACCAAGCTGCCAGGGGCCAGAGCCCAGCTTGTGACTTGGTGACTGTGTGCCTGCAGGCACTTACCCTCTTTGAGCCCCGCTGTCTCATCTGCAAGGCGAGGGTGCAAAGGGTACCTTCCTCATGGTGTTGGTTGGAGGATAGAACAAGGTGCTAGGCATTATGTGCCCTATACTAGGGTTCAAGGTCTTCCTGGGGAAAGTCTGCATTGTCACAAAGAAAAGGATTGTGGGTGCATGGTGTGAATATGAGCGTGTGAGTGTTCAATACCATGGGCATTTGAGAATGCTCCTGCGACTCTGACCCTGTGCACATGCGGGAGAGTACTTCTGTGTGCGCATGCGTGGAAGTGAGAGCGTGGCATTCAAGGGCATGAGGTACCCTGTGAAGTGCCATTTTGTGTCTATAAATGGGAGTGTGCTCTGAGAGGGTGAGTGGGCGTGTGGCGGTGTGTGTGCATCTGCACGTGTGTGTAGTGTGGCTGTGCGCCCCAGGCACGTGCACACCCGGCCTTCTGGAGGGAAGGGAGCAGAAGAGGGTGGGACATCTCCGGGGGTGAATTTCAGATGACAGCAGAAGGGCTCAGTCAGGAATTCTGGGGTTTGCCATTCCAGGCCCAGCTGGGCGAGGCTCAGGCCAGAAAAGGGATGAGGAGTAAAAGCTTTGAAGGGGATTGTGGGGTCAGAGTGAGGCTGGCGCCTGTGTGGGCAGTGTTTCCATGGAGAAATCCCCAGAGGAAGCGGGCTATGGCGCTGAACAGAGCATGCACAAAAGACTGCCCCTCCCACACATACCCCACCAGCATCACATGTCCTCAGGGACACAAGGCAGGCTGTCTCAGCTCTCAAATGAATCTCTCTCTGTGAATTTGCTACCTCTTGGTTCTTGAACATTTTGCACATTGTGTTGCTGGAGAAGGTGTCACCTATTCCTTCAGTTCCCATTCAAAAAGTCCTAGGAAAGGTCTCCGGTCTGGGCTGGAGTAATCAAAACTGCTTGAGGTAGAAGAGTGCCATGATTGGCTCAGCTTGGACTGATCAACAGAGGTTGGGGAGCAGAGTCCTGTAAGACATGGCCTCTCCAGAGAGAGCTTCAGTGGCTGAAGTGGGGACAGAGTTATTCCCAGGAAAGGGGGTGGCACCATACAGGCAGGATCATACTTATTGATTACACTCAAGCCTCTGCCCAAATGCCTGAATTTCCTTCAGAGGTTTATTTGACTAAACCCCAATGGTATTTCAGTCTCCGAAGGCTCCTATTGGAACCCCTGTTAAACTCATACTGAAGTTGAAATTAGCTGCCAAGGATTTGAAATCCTGTGGGAATAGGGTAAGAACAGATGCCTATGGGATGGCTTTGCAATTTGGCTCCAGGATCTGCCAATGCATGCGTAAAACAGAAACAGCTTGGGGAAAACATGGGAGTCAAGTGAAGCTGGGATCAGATCTCCACTCAGCATTCCCAGGAGCTGGCTGTGTGGCTTTGGGCAAATTACTTCACCTCTCTGAACCCCCGTAAAACCAGGAAGTGAAAACTGAGGCTGTCATGAGTTCAGTTACGTCATTCACAGCTTATCGATCTTCACCGAACAGGTGTGGCTGGATGCTTTCTTTAATTCAGCCTGGTTGGTCCTTGTCCTCTGATGACCAGATCAGAAATGTTGTGAGCTATGTAACCAGAGAATGGCATGTATGTAACCATTCTCTTGGCAAAGCAAGCACCGTGCTTTGCTGATTTCCCCATTAGATTAGGGAGAGAAGGGAGAAGGGGAACAGGGATAGCTTTCGAATCAGGTAGAACCAGGCTTGAATCCCACAAATGCCACCAACCAGTTGTGTGACCCTGGGAAAGTCACTTTTCCTCTCTCATCTGATCATTAAACGATAGATAATTATCAAAAGCTGCATGTGATGATTCGATGCAATATCACACATAACTGCCCAGTATATAATGCGACTGCCCTGTCACTGATTTTAAAAGATCATCTTGCATACCCACCATGCATTCAGTTATCCGACAAGTATCTATGGAGTGCCTCCCATGTGCCAGGAATTCTACTAGGTACTCACAGACAGGCTGTCTCTCCTCTTCACAGCCTAGCATGTGCGATGTGTCAAGTACAGATACATTCTTTGAGGACAAAGGGAATGGGGATGGTGAGTGACGGGGTGAGTCTGTGGAGCAGAGGATGCAGTGTGAGTTCACATACTGCAGGCCAGTTGTATGGATTTCCAGGGGCACAGAGATGGAGAGACCCAGTTCCTCTCTTCTGGGAGCTGTCATTTCAGTGGGGAGACAGAGAGAGAGAAAGCAGACGGCGTGGTTGAAACTGGAATGGAAGCATGCAGAGGCAGATAGAGGCTCAGAGGCGTTCACTGCAGACCTGCATGCTTAGTAAAGCCCGTCTCTGTTCCCTGTACCCCTTCTCTCCTGGGAAGGAACTAACCCTCCTCATAATCCACGTGGGATTCAGAAATCCACTTAGCAGCATCCTGGTCCTCTGAATGCTCCAGGACACTTCTTTGGGTGCCCATGGAACTAAGGTTGCGACCTCCCCGCCCACTCCCTGTCCGCCTCCCATCCCTCCTTCTCCAGGTGCCCCTGAGCAGAGCAGGTGGGCTTCAATGTTCAGTGAGTTTAGAGTCAGATCTGGTTCTAATCTTGGCTCAGTGCCTACTGGCTGTGTGACCTTGGATGAGCCCTTCACTTGGCTGAGCTTCACCTTCCTCATCTGGGAAATGGGGATGATAATGGCGCAGAGTCATGCAACATTTCAAAAGCTCCTTTCCCAGGGTCCAGCCAATGAGACGCCACTGTCCTGCCCTCCTCCATCCCATCTCCTCTTTGCGTTCGTCCTGAATTCTCTTCTGTCTGGGGAACAGGTCTGTGCTCCCCTTCAACATTCCTTGATGCAGCAAGGGCAGGAGGTATTGTGGTTTTGAGTCAGGAACAAAGTGAAGTCTTGCCTTGGCCTTTCAGCTGTGTGACCTGGGGCACTCCCTTGCCCTCTCATCCCTTATCTTTCTCATCTGCCAGTCATTAGGAATAATGACCACCCCCCCAGGCCTCGCCTCCTAGCCTGGTGGTGAGGGTCCGTGAATGCAATGCAGAGAAAGGAGCTGGAACATCTCGTGTCTGATAAGCGGCAGCTGCCGTCTTTCATTCCTAGGTCTCAGCACTTCCTCTGAAAATGAGTGACATTTACTCAGCCCTCACTATGTGAGTAAAAAGTCACCCAATTGCCTCTCTTAGCCAACGCTGTGTGGTTGGTATTTTCATTATTTGCTTTCTGTTTGAAGTCACTGAACCAAGAGAGGTTAAGTAACTTGCCTAAACCCCTCGAAGTTGTAACTGCTGGTTCAACTTTCACAGCCTAGCCTCTGGCTCTGGGTGGATCTGGTGGTCTAGTCACTGTGGTCCTCTCTTGCCTCTCAGCTGCTGAATCACACTGATTGGTGTTCCGGGTGTAGACTGCTCAGCCCAGAGTCTCGGTCTCTGAGAAGGTGCATTGAGGGCTCCGAGGAGGGGCTGAGCGCTGCCTTCTCCTGGTGCACAGTTTGAATTCTCTGCAGGGCGACCATTAATCCCACAGGCTAGATGGTCAGCGAGGGGCCCCCTGCCCTCATAGACCTCAGAGTCTGATGGCAGAAATCATAGGTTGGCTGAGCAGAGCTGAACAGGCCCTGAGTCCAGCAGCCTGGATCTGAAGCTCAGCTCCAGCACTTAAGAGCTATGTGCCTCTGGGCAGGTCTCTGCCTCAGTTTCCTCAGCTGCAAAATAGGGATAATAATCCTAGCGCTATCCCCGAAGTCGGACACAACTTAGCGACTGAACACCACCACCACCCGAAGGTTGTTTGAGGAGTGAGTGTCTACCGGTAAAGCGCGTAGAGAAGCACTTGGCTCACGGGTTCGCCCAACAATAGTTGCTCTTACAGGAGGAAAAGGCCAGCGTGCTCTTCCCTGCATGCAGGGACAGCTGGGGCATGGGCGCAAGGATCAGGCAGCTGCCAACAGGCTGTCCAAGAGGTTTATTAAACACCTATTTTGTGCTCTGTGCTTCGCAATTATAATCCCACTTGATCTTCACGGTAACTCAGTGGGGTGGTAACCACTACTCACCATTGGCAGACAAGGAGGCTTGGCTTAGAGAGGTCACAGCCAAGGGCACACAGTGGTGTGAATGAGCTGCCCCTGTGTCTCCTGAGCAGGGCCCGTGCTCCTGGCAGGGCTTGCCTGGTGTGGTTGGCCAAGCCTCTTCCTTCCTCTCGCTGGCTTTGTGTCCATGCTTCCCAGTGCTGGTGCTCCCGGGCATCTTTGCAGGCCTCTGTCTTCTCCTTGAGAAGCTTCCTATTGGTCCCCAGGGCCCCAGCCCAGGGCTCGCCAACTTGGCTTCCATCTCCCGCCTTTCCCAAATTCCATGGCCCATTCCAACTGGTCCCATCTAACATTGCTCTGAGAGTCAGCCCTAATTCTCCCTGTCTCCGCCAGCCCGCCCCGGCCTGCCTCATCCATGCCTCATCCCATACTCAGCTTGGGTCTTATTTAAAGCCATCTCCCCTTCTCAAAATTTCAGTCTCCAGTATCTGATAAGAATAAAGAGCATCATCTGATGAAAACTTATTGTATTAGTTAGGGTTCCATAGAGAAATAGGTTAGATAGATAGAAATGTATCTATATATGTAGATTGGAAAAGACCCTAATGCAGGGGAGAATTGAAGGCAGGAGGAGAAGGGGACGATAGAGGATGAGATGGTTGGATGGCATCACTGACTCGATGGACATGAGTTTGAGCAAGCTCCAGGAGTTGGTGATGGACAAGGAGGCCTGGTGTGCTGCAGTCTGTGAGTGATTGAACTGAACTGATATATGTAGATAGATATCAAAGAATTGGCTCATGAACTTATGGAGGCTGACAGGTCCAAAATCTGCAGTGTGGGCTGGCAGGTTGCAGACCCGGGAGAGCAAGTGGTGCAGATGAGGTATGATGGCAGTTTTCTGGAGAATTCCCTCTTGTTTGGAGGCCTGTCTTGTTATGTTCAGGCCTTTGACTGGATGAGACCCACCCACAATATGGAGGGCAATTTCTTTTACCCAAAGTTCACTGATTTAAATATTAATCTCATTTAAAAACACCCTCCAGGTTGACACATAAAATTAGCCATTGCATATATTATCTGTCTCTTGAGAAACCTATATGCAGGTCAGGAAGCAACTTAGAACTGGACATGGAACAACAGACTGGTTCCAAGTAGGAAAAGGAGTATGTCAAGGCTGTATATTGTCACCCTGCTTGTTTAACTTATATGCAGGGTACACCATGAGAAACTCTGGGCTGGATGAAGCGCAAGCTGGAATTAAGATTGCCGGGAGAAATATCAATAACCTCAGATATGCTGATAAAACCACCCTTATGGCAGAAAGCAAAGAACTAAAGAGCCACTTGATGAAAGAGAAAGAGGAGAGTGAAAAAGTTGGCTTAAAGCTCAACATTCAGAAAACGAAGATCATGGCATCTGGTCCCATCACTTCATGGTAAATAGATGGGAAAACAGTGGCTGACTTTATTTTTTTGGGCTCCAAAATCACTGCAGATGGTGACTGCCGCCATGAAATTAAAATACGCTTACTCCTTGGAAGGAAAGTTATGACCAACCTAGATAGCATATTGCAATCAGTGGTTCTCAGATGCGGATGAGTTTGCCCCCTGCCCCAGGAACATCTCGGAGTATCTAGAGATATTTTTGGTTGTCACAATTTAAGGATTGTTAAAAAGGTCCATCTAGTCAAGGCTATGGTTTTTCCAGTGGTCATGTATGGATGTGAGAGTTGGACCGTGAAGAAAGCTGAGCACTGAAGAACTGATGCTTTTGAACTGTGGTGTTGGAGAAGACTCTTGAGAGTCCCTTGGACTGCAAGGAGGTCCAACCAGTCCATTCTGAAGGAGATCAGTCCTGGGTGTTCTTTGGAAGGAGTGATGCAAAAGCTGAAACTCCAGTACTTTGGCCACCTCATGCGAAGAGTTGACTCATTGGAAAAGACTCTGATGCTGGGAGGGATTGGGGGCAGGAGGAGGAGGGGATGACAGAGGATGAGATGGCTGGATGGCATCACCGACTCGATGGACGTGAGTTTGTGTGAACTCTGGGAGTTGTTGATGGACAGGGAGGCCTGGCGTGCTGCGATTCATGGGGTCGCAAAGAGTTGGGCACGACTGAGTGACTGAACTGAACTGAACTGAATGGCCTCTAGTGGAGAGAGACCGAGGAGGTTGTAAATATCTTATAATGCGCAGGTTATTCACTACAACAAAAAACAATCCTGAGCAAAATGTCAGCATGAGGAACCCTGTTGTCGGTCCTTGTCCGAATGATCCCTGCTACTCAAGCACTTCTCATGGTCGCATTACTGGACTGAATTCCCAGCTCAGAAGTATATAATTTGGGTGACCGGAAACAAAGCCTGTCACATAGCCAAGGCTCCATGTCCGATATCAGAGTTGCAACGTCCAGTAGGGTAGCTACATGTTCTTGCTGTGGGCTTGAAATGTACTAGTCCAAAGGGAGACGCACTGTAAGGGTAAAAGACACACCAGATTTCTAAGATCTGGTTTTAAAAAAAAGGAATATAAAACATCTCATTAGCGATTTGTCTATTGACTATGTATTGAAATGATATTTTGGATGTATTTACTGGATTCAATAGAATATAGGATTAAAATGAATTTCACCTGCTTCTTCTTACTCTGATTGATGTGGCTCCTAGAAACATTAAAGTTAATAATGTGGCTGACCATAAAATGGTTAAGAAGAGACCAGGACCTTCTTGAGGTGGATGAGATGATAGGGACGGAGCCATTTTTGTGATGCCAGGTACCTCATGCTGACAAACCTGGAAAAGTGCATCTCACAAATCTACTGAAGAGCTCTCTTCTGTGAAGTCCCCTCCAGTCTGGGTTCCAGGGGCTTCCATCTCAGTGATGGGAGCATCCCGTCTCCTTCTCACTCCAGCATCTAAGCTGTAGCCTGGCAGATAACTGTTAGTGGCTTAGATCTCAATGCAAAGAGTAATCCCTGTTTTGGGGATCTCAGCACAGGTAAGTCTTAGATACGTTTCTTTGTCTCAGCCTGAATTTGGTTTGTTCCTGGGTCTTTTCACTGCATTCTGGGTTCACTGAAAATGTAGGAAAGATGACTGCCCCTCTTTTCCAGCTCCCAGCAGTTCCCTGCTGTGATTTTTCTGTTCACGGCTCTCACTTCCCAAACCTGTTTTCCGTGGCTCTGCCATTGTTATAGAAAATTCAGGGGCAAATTGGAAGTTGATGCTGCCTGGTTACCATGGCAATGCCAGCTGCTTCTGCCTTCGCACAAGGCAGAAGCAGCCACAGGGCTGACAAGATGTGATTTGAGCCTCCGAGAACAAAACACACGAGGCCCTTCCAGTCTCTTTTAATACCAACCTTCTTCCAGACCCTCGGCACCACCACCTGTTTTTCTGGGGGTGGGGAGGGGGGGTTGGTGTCATCCTACAGCTGATCTGCTGGTGCAGTGAATGAAACACGCCCCTCTGGGTGGAAGGGGAGGCCTGCATTGCCTTTGCCAGCCACCTCGAGGTGTGACGACCTACTGTGTGCGTCTCTACATGTAGACGTTAGCGACTTCAGCTCCTACGCCAGCTTTCAGGATGCTGACAGAGAGCCCTGCCCTGTTGGCCTGTCTCCTTAGCTACTGTCACGGGAAATTTCCCTTTTTGGAAAGAGAGCTGTTTCTCAGGGAATGTGACATCATCTTTTCTGATTCCTGGATGATGAAAGAAAATCATTTGTGTCTGAATAGATGGTGTTCCTATAAAAAGAGGAAAAGGCAAGAAGCCCGGGAATCGTTAAGGCTTTTGCATCCCTGGGTGAGTCCTGAGTAAGTGCTCAGTGAAGAGATGTTAAATGGCTGGTGGACCACTTTAGATGGTGTTTGACCTTTTCCACAACCCTGTGGATTAGAGACTTTCATTATCCCCATTTTATAGATGAGGAAACTGAGGCTTAGCAAGGCCAAACAAGATGCCCAAGATCAACAGGCAGCAGAGCCAATTGAGGTCTCTTTTCCCAGAGCCTGAGGTCTTACACAAATTTGGAGCACATAAAACAAATGTGAGGTTTAACAATTGTCATCCCAGTTTACATCTGAGGACCCTGAGGCTCCCAGAGGTAAGATCAAATGCCCAAGGTCATTCAGCTAAGTTGCAAAGCCAGGATTTGTGTTCCAGCCTTTGCTCAGCCTGCCAGGCCACTGGAATAAGCAGAAAGGCATCTGGGACACAGGCTGGTGCTTCCTGGCTGTGAGTGGGCATTTCGCAAGTGGGAAGCACTCTCATGAGCCCCCAAACATGTCTAGAATGTGTTGCAAAGAGTCCTGCTGGGTTGGGAGAGCCAGACTCCCTCCAGAGCTTGGGGCTCATGTGGTGATCTGAGCCCAGGGAGCAGCTGCGCCCTCGGCCCCCTCGGCAGGCCCTGTGGTGAATCAGGAGCAGGTGAAGCGGCCGAGGGGGGCTGAGAATGCTTAGCCTGCTGTGGGGACTGCTTTTGAGCCCTAAGGGCATGGCATTTGCTTGGGGAGTTTCGTCATAGCTCCTCAGCCCACACAGATGAAGCCAAGCCACTGATGACTGATATCTCTTCTAAACATGCCCCCAAGGTCCCAGGGGAAAGCATGGCTGTCTTCCTAAAGAACTACCAACCCTGAATATTCACTGGAAGGACTGATGCTGAAGCTGAAGCTCCAATACTTTGGCCAGCTGATGCAAAGAGCCAACTCATTGGAACAGACCCTGATGCTAGGAAAGATTGAGGTCAGGAGGAGAAGGGGACGACAGAGAATGAGATGGTTGGATGGCATCACTGACTCCATGGACGTGCCTTTGAGCAAGCTCCAGGAGATCATGAAGGACAGAGGAGCCTGGTGTGCTGCAGTTCATGGGGTCACACAAAGTCGGACACAACTGAGTGACTGAACAACAACAAGACCTTCCAAGGAGGAAGATGCATGCAGGAGGAGTTTTCTGAGGTCTGTCAGCTGGGCGGCGATCTTAGACACAGCTTAGCTCAGGGGCTGGTGAGAGATTTGCTTTCCTAGGGTTTTATACCCCAAAGAAAAAGCAAGATAAGACCCCAAAGAAAGAAAAGCAAACTACGGGAGCCCCAGATTATAACCAAACCACTCAGCCTTCTGATGTCACCCTGTGCTCTAACAGCCAGAAGGCTGCCTGGGGCTCCTGTCTGTGCCCGTCAGGTGGCTCCCCAGCCGGCGCCCCCCTCGGCCAGGCTCAACTCCACGTTTTGCTTCTCTGCTGTTCGCCCCTGTTCTTCATGGTTTCTCAGCTCCAGAATGGACCCACCTCTTCCTTCATTTCCTCCTTGGAAGAAAACAAGCTTTTGGGTTCACCCTAAGTTTGAATCCTCATTCCACCATTCTTAGGCATCTGAGCAATTTGCTTCACTTCTGGAAACCTGCATTTTCTTGTCTCACATGGAATAAAGTACATCTGCTTCTCTAGGTGAAGAAAGTGGAGGTGAAACCCCAGCTTAGCACCTGGCCCATGGCCAGCATTCAGCACAATTCTTTCCCCCTTTCCTTCATCCTCTCCAGGGCCAGTGCGTGTGGGGTCTGCAGCCAGCTAGATGCTGAGCGGGTGGCCCACTGGAGCGCTCCCGCAGGCCTGCACGCTGCCGCCCCTGTCTACCCCAGGCCACTCCTTGTCATCCCACCTGCCTCTCGTGACGGAGCCGGCCTGTATTTAGTCTGCTGCCTGGCTGCAGAGAGCATGCCCATCAGCACCGCTAGGGCCGCGCCTGGCTTGTTGATGAGGCCTGCCACAGCCCTGGAGCGGGGAGAGGGGATACATGATCTGAGGCATGTGCAGGCCCAGCTCAGGATGCACTCCCTGCAGCCCTGTCCTCTGAGGAAGGCCCACTCCTTGACCCGTGATAGCAGGGATTGGTGACGTGGGCCTGGCCCCAGCCAGGGATAAGAAGGGCCTTGACGACAGTCACAGCTGTCTGGAATATTGCCAAGAGAGGCTCCTGGAGAAAACTCTGAAGCCTTCCTTATGTACTAGATACAGGCTCTGTGGGTCTGCGGCCTGACCATGCCCTGTGGCCTCCTGGGAGCCACTTGCCTCTGGGTCCAGGTGCCCCTTACACCACTCTCTTCTCTCCACCTCTGTGGGCTTTGGCTTGGTCACCCCCTGGCAGGCCCTTTCCCATTTCTCTGACTGCACTGTAAAAGTCGTCTCCTCAGGACCCTTCCCTGGCCAGCCTCGCAGCCCCCTTCAGTCGCGCTAAGTCCCCATCCGATTGTATTGTCTGCACAGCGTTATCCTCATCAGAACCAGCTCATCTTCTTCTGTGTTGACGCTCTGCCTCTCCTCGTAGACCCTCAAGTCTATAAGATTATGACTGGATTTCTCCTGTTTAAGACTGTACCAGGACTGGGAATTCCTCGGCAGTCCAGTGGTTAAGACTCTGAGCTCCCACTGCTGGGGGCACAGGTTCGACTCCTGGTTGAGGAACTAAGATCCCGCATGCTGTGCAGTGCAGAGAGGGTGAGGGGAAATTGTACCAGGTCTTAGCAGAGGGCCTGTACAGCATAGAGCATAGGGGCTGGGTGAATGAATGGGTGAGGTAATGAATGAATGAGTGAGCGAATGAGTCAGTGAGTGAGAATGAATGAATGGGCCAAAGCTCTGGGCCCGAGTAGGAACAGGCCTCCATGCCTGGCACCACACCATTCAGTTCAGTTCAGTTCAGTCACTCAGTCGTGTCCGACTCTTTGCGACCCCATGAATCGCAGCACGCCAGGCCTCCCTGTTCATTACCATCTC